>VZQC01002623.1:889022-986693 GCA_009823505.1 Rhizomys pruinosus
TCGCGGTTCAGTGGTTTGGGTTCGGGTTCGGGTTCGGTTCGGGTTCGGGTTCGGGTTCGGGTTTTTGTCGGTTCGGGTTTCGGGTTTCGGGTTTTCCGTTAGGGTTCGGGTCCGGGGTTGGGGTTCGGGTTGGGTTAGGGTTAGGGATAGAGTTCGGGTTAGGGTTCGGGGTCGGGGTCGGGTGCGGGTTCGGGTTCAGGTTCGGGTTCGGGTTAGGGATTCGGGTTCGGGTTAGGGTCGGGTTAGGGTTCGGGTCGGGTTCGGGTTCGGGTTTCGGTTCGGGTTCGGGTTACGGGGTTCGGGTTTCGGGTATCGGGTTTTTACAGGGTTCGGGTTCGGGTCGGGATTGGGGTTCGGGTTCGTTCGGGGTTCGGTTCGGTTCGGGTTCTGGTGCCCAGGGTTGGGTTAGGGTTTGGGTTCGGGTGCGGGTTCGGGTTCGGGTTAGAGGTTCGGGGTTCCGGGTTCGGGTTGTCGGGTTCGGGTTCGGGTTTCGGGTTCGAGGTTCGGGTAGCGGTTCGGGTCGGGGTCGGGTTCGGGGTTCGGGTTCGGGTGCGGGGTTCGTGGTTGGTTCCCGGTTTCGGGTTCGGAGTTCGGGTTCGGAGTTAGAGGTTCGGGTTGCGAGGTTCGGGTCCGGGCTTCCGGGTTTCGGGGTTTGGGGTTCGGGTTCGGGTTCGGGTCGGTTCGGGGTCGGGTTCGGGTTCGGGTTCCGGAGTTCGGTTTCGGGTCTCGGGTTTGGGTTTGGGTTCGGGTTCGGGGTCGGGTTCGGGTTCGAGGGATAGGGTTCGGGTTCGGAATTCATGGATTCAAGGGTTCGGGTTCGGGTGCGGGGTTTCGGGTCGGGTTCGGTTGCGGGTTGGGTTCGGTTCCGGGTTTCGCGAAGTTCCGGGTTCTTCGGTTCAGGGTTCGGGGTTCGGCGTTACGGTTCGGGGTTCACGGGTGGTCCCGGGTTCCCGCACACGGGTTCAGGGATTCCCGGTTTCGGGTTCTGGTTTCCAGGGTATTCGGGAATTACTCGAGTTCCAGGTTAACCTTTGAGGGAGGAAGGGAGGGGAGGGNGGACAATGTTTTTGAGCAATGACTGTAACATCGGCTTCTGTGTCCATAATTCCTTGAAGCTTTTTCCCTTCAATCCATAATGTAAGGGTGGGATCCTGGGTTAGTTGTTGGAACCCAGATAAACATCTGATGAACCCGGATGTGAGGAGCCTCTTCTTAGCTTGTATTGTACGGGAAAATCTGCCCAATTAAGGGAAAAGGAACAGCACAGTTGCTATGCGGCTGTCCACACATGTATAAATAGGTCCTTTTAGGGGAGGAAGAGCCAAAATTTTTATCTTTACCAGATAATCAGAATCTACCACGGGATGGTATCACTGGCTCACAGTATGCAAGTGTAAGCCTCATCCAAGCCGATCAGAAAAAAGGCTTCCAGACCTGGGGGGGGCATATTGTGCCCTTGTTTCTAGATTTGAGGTACCTGGTCTGTGTCCAGGGCCTCGAGTATGCATTCGAGGGGGAGGTGTGCGAGCTCACACGAGTCCGTCCGCCTATAAGCGCGAGTCATCCTAAGGGGTGGCTGCTAGAGACAGACAGATCTGGCGCCCCGACCTCTTTAGAGACATGGGGCTTTGATGAGGCCCAGGGCCAGGCCCCTCCACCCTGTTTCCCTCCGAGAGCTGGGGGCAGTGATTGATCCTTTTATATCTGTTTCTGAATTGAAAGTGCAACGAATTCACTGGCGCCAATGTTTCTCCTTTTATTGATTCGAAGTAGTGCCAACATGGTTGTATGTCTAGGTCACGTTTAGTGGGCCTGGTATCCTGTGTGCCATCCTCCCTGTGTTGTATCAGGACGTTGGGTGGAAGTATAGTCTAACTTGATTAAGTGTTTTGGGGGTTTTGGATCATTGTTTAGCAAAAACGGGCCTGCCTGTCCAATCTAAAGCATTTATTATTTTTTATTAACATGGGCCCCTATTGCCAAGGTGACTCCCTCTGTTACTCCTTTAGATAGTTTGTGGGAAAAAGAATCTACATCATTGCAAATTCTGATCATTTCATTAGAGTTCTTATTTTTTTGTAACACTTCTAGTGGCCGGGCCCTGCATGCTGATTGGCATTTCATAAGCATTGTGTTTAAGAAGGGATCATTTTGCAGTTTGTAAATATTTAGAGTTTTTTCAGCCACATCGAGGAAGAATTCATAAAAACTGAACATATGGTTCATTAATGGTCCTTGATTATTTTTGTTAAGGGGCACTAGTATGGAGTTTATCGAGGGGACAGGCTTCTCCATAGCCATCTTTGGCAGCTTCAGTTACTTGAGTCTAGCATGCCCAGGGGGAGCTGAGTTTGTTTATTTCAGAGATTATTTGCCTTGGCCAGACAGTTTGTCAAAAGTCCACTCTTTGGTGCTAGCCTTTTGAGCATTAGCTTTTGTCAGTTTATGGCATTTGTCTAGGAATTCCGCTTTCCAAGTTAAGTATTTGGAGGGTCAGCACAGCTTGCATGACCTGATACCATTCTGCGGTGATAAATAGCCTCCCTCAGCTAGTAAATCTATGAGCTGATAGTAAAGAGGAGCTGCGTGTCCATAGTTAATGGACTGCAGAATTAAGGTTTTAAGGGTTTGAATTTTATTTTTTATGTTGATTTTGATGCACATCAGGGCTGCCCTCTTCCTCACTTCACTTCTCACTTTAGACGGGGATCTCTCTTGGCCACCTCTTTTTATTCTATCGCCTGTTCTCGCGGAGCGGAGGGCCGGGGCGCCCGCGCTTTCATAGTGGCCTGGCACTGCTTCCTCCCCTCTATTTTATTGGGTAGAATCAATTTGGCGTCGGACTCTTGATTCACTATCCTGATTGTGTCCGTTACTTTAGATCAGGATCTTATCTTGGTTAGTTGAGGTCTGGGAGCGGGTTAAGATTGGGTAAGTTTGAAAAGGAGCCTTAGGTTTTTTCAATTGTTTGACTTTATGTTTATAATTTTAGGAGACAAAGATGGAGGTTTTGCACTACAGGAGCTTCCGACCACTTGTGTATGTAATTTTAAGTGCGGTGCGTAAATGTTTGGAAGGTTAATTGAAGTCTGCTGTAAACAGACTTTCAGATAGTGGATGGGTGGATTGGTGGGTTAGCTCCGAGAGGAGGAGGGTGCTTGTTGTGGAGCATCGAGGGGGTATGGATGAGTTGCAAGAGGGGGTGGTGGGGGGTGGGGGAGTCTCAGACAGTTCTGGTGACAATGTTTGGTCGTCAAGGGGTTAAACTCATCAGAAGGAGGTTGGGTGGTTGGTGTGGGTTCATTCATGGCGGCACAACTGGTCTGTGGCAGGAAATGGCTCTTCCCAGGGAGTGGCGTGGCTGAGGTATGTGGAGAGGGTCTATGGTAATTAGTGTGTGATGATGGAGGGGAAGTTGGAAAGCTCCCAGGGCTCTGGAGTAGGCCGTGGTATTTATAAGGGTGGTTGTGGGGTTGGTTTAGTTTGGGGAGCGAGTGGCATCAGATGGGATTATCAAATGACACGATGGACATGGGGAACACTCCTTTTAATGGAACGGGCTGAGGAAGGGCAGCTAGGGGTTTTCGGCATTGTTCGGTTGTTTCAACTCATTATAGGACATGGACAACTTGGGCGGATTGTGGGTCCTGATATCTCACTTATCACGTCCCGTAAGCAAGTCTGGACGGAGATACTATCTGGATCCCTTCGTCTGGCATGATGCCGTCAAGATCCTGCTTTACCTTTGATTCCGGGAGTCTGTTTTGGGTGAATTGAGGGCCCATCAAAGACCACCCTGGGACATGTATCCCCTATGAACATAAAAAATCTTAGTTCCAAATCATTATTTCCTCTAACCTGATTCCTCTCTCCTGAAGCTGTCTTGAGAGTATTGAATAAACCTTTTTTCCTTAGACAGGAGACGTGTTTGCGCCCCATATTTAACTTTTTGCACAAGACTACTCACTTCTTTTCTCACGACGGATCTGGCTCCTGGGTGGTGGGGCGTCCCTCTTTTTAGACTATTGTCCGGCCGGCCTCCTGTTTTTCCCTTGTGTGTGCGGTCTCTTACCTCGAACACCCTACCAAGGTGTCGTCGGACGCCAATATGGGCCCCACGTGCCCTATGACCCCTGCACTCTGCCGGCATGTTAACGACATGTAACCCGAGGGACCCCAAAAACGTGATAAGATAGTAAGCGAGAGGAGAAACCGAGACCAGCAAGCCTCTTTGTCGAGGTCTAATTTATTGTAGGGTAAACGTACAATTTATAGGGCAGTGAGGTGGGAAGAAGGGAGGAGGTAGGGGGTAACTCTTGTAAAAAGTTAAAAGTTTATCAAGCGGGCTGCTGCACCAGCAGAAACTGTTTGCTTGCGATAAGCTTCCTCCGGAACATCAGGTGTGCAGGCAGGAAGCTTCTCTGCATGCCTGCACTTTTAGGGAACAGCTCTGAAGCTATTTCAGAGTTAACCCTTTATGAGCAGGCTTACAGCTCCTCACAAAAATGCTAGATGCCCAAAATAAAGACAAAATCCTTAAAGCCACAAGAGAAAAACAAGTTACTTAGAAGGGGAAACCTATCAGAATCACAACTGACTTCTCAGTGAAAACTATGAAAGCAAGAAGAACCTGGAGCAAAGCATTTCCAGTGTTAAAGGACTATAGATGCCAACTCAGGTTACTATACCCAGCAAAAATGTCGATTATAGTTGAAGGAGAGAGAAAAATCTTCCATGACATACACAAGATGAAAGAATTCATGTCTAAAAAATCAGCCCTTCAGAGAATACTTGAAGCAATTCATAGGACAGAAGAAAGAAGCAACTATCTCCAGGCACCTAGAAAGAGAAATTAATAAAAGCATAACTGCAGAAGTAGAAACCTAGACTCAAACTGCAAATGGATAATAAGGTGAAAGGAAGCAACACAAACCTATCAGTTATAACCTTAAATATTAATGGACTAAATTCTCCAATCAAAAGACATAGACTGGGAGATTAGGTTAGGAAACAGAACCCATCGATATGCTGTCTACAAGAAACACATCTTACCTTCAAGCATAGGCACTGCCTTAAAATGAAAGGATGGAAAAAATATTCCAAGCAGATTGTACAAAAAAGAAAGCAGGTGTTGCTATTTTAATATCAGACAAAGTAGACTTCAAAGTAAAAGAAATCAGAAGAGACAAAGAAGGCCATTACATTTTTATCAAAGGAACAATTCACCATGAAGATTTCACAATCATGAATATATATGCACCAAAGTCTGGTGCACCAAATTTTATAAAGACAGTTCTCCAGGACCACAAGGCACAGATTAACCCCAGTACACTCGTAGTAGGGGACTTCAATACCTTACTGAGCCCTTTGGACAGGTCAACTGGACAAAGAATAAACAGAGAGACATCTGAACTGAATGATAGGACACACCAAATGGATCTCACAGACATCTACTGAATATTCCACCCTAATATGAGAGAATACACTTTCTACTCAGCACCCCATGGAACATTCTCCAAAATTGACCACATACTTGGACACAGAAGAAACCTCCACAAGTTCAAAAAGATTGAAATAATTTCTTGCTTTCTATCAGACCACAATGCAATAAAGCTCACTATCAACATCAGGATAAGCCCTACTATCTACAAGAATACATGGAGACTAAATGACACTCTCCTGAATAATGAATGGGTCAAGGAAGAGATAAAGAAATAATTAAAAGCATTCCTGGAACTGAATGACAATGATAATACAATACAACAAAACCTATGGGATACTTTAAGAGCAGGCCTAAGAGGTAAGTTTATAGGCCTGGATGCCTACATTAGAAAAACAGAAAGAACACAAGTAAATGATCTAACACTGCAGCTAAAAGGACTTGAGAGCCAACAACAGATGAACCCTAAGTGCAACAGACAGGAAGAAATAACAAAAATCAGAGCAGAAATCAATGAAATAGAAACAAAGAAAACAATACAAAAAAAATCAATGAATCTAAAAGTTAGTTCTTTGAAAGAATAAACAAGATAGACAGACCTCTATCCCAGTTAACAAAAAGAAAGAAGGAACAACTCCAAATCAATACAATCCATGATGAAAAGGGAAATATCACCACAGACAAGGAAAAGATCCAGACAATCATATGGGAATACTTCAAAAACCTATACTCTACCAAGTTTGAAAACCTAGAAGAAATGATGAATATCTGAAATCCGGAATCACCAAAGCTCAACCAAGAAAGATCGACTGCTTAAATAGACCATAATATTGATGAAATTGAAGATGTAATAAGAAACCTCCAACTAAAAAAAAGCCCAGGCCCAGACGGTTTCACAGCAGAATTCTATAAAACATTTCAAAAAGACCTACAACCATTATTTCTGAAACTGTTTAGAAGTATACAATCAGAGGGAACTCTCCCAAATTCCTTCTACGAAGCCAACATCACTCTATTACCAAAACCAGGCAAAGATACAACCAAAAAGGAGAATTATAGACCCATCTCCCTCATGAACACAGATGCCAAAATTCTAAACAGAATACTGGCAAATCGCATACAGACCCACATCAAGAAGATCATCCATCATGACCAAGTTGGATTCATACCAGAGATGCAGGGATGGTTCAACATACGAAAATCAATAAACATCATCAAACACATAAACGGAATCAAAGACAAAAACCACACCATCATCTCAATTGATGCAGAAAAAGCCTTTGACAAAATCCAGCATCCCTTCATGCTTAAAGTCCTAGAGGGAATTGGGTTGGAGGGATCATTCCTCAATGTAATCAAAGCCATATACAGGAAACCCACAGCCAATATCATCCTAAATGGGGAAACGACAGAAGCATTCCCTTTAAAGATAGGAACTCAGCAAGGCTACCCCCTGTCATCACTCCTCTTCAATACAGTGCTTGAAACACTTGCTAGGGCAGTAAGGCAAGAAAAGGAAATTAAAGGAGTACTAATTGGAAAAGAGGAAGTTAAGCTATCCCTTTTTGCTGATGATATGATTGTTTACTTAAGGGATGCTAAAACCTCACCAGAAAACTCCTAGAAACAATTAAGAGCTTCAGTAAAGTGGCAGGATGAAACCTTTCTTTACACCAACAACAAGCAACTGAAGAAGGAATTCAAGGAGACCGTCCCACTCACAATAGCCTCAAAAACAATAAAATACCTAGGAACAAACCTAACGAAAGACACCAAAGATCTCTACAACAAAAAATTTAAATCTCTGAAGAAGGAAATTGAAGAAGACATTAGAAGATGGAAAAACCTCCCATGCTCATGGATTGGGAAAATTCATATAGTAAAAATGTCCATTCTACCCAAACTTTTGTATAGATTTAATGCAATCCCAATTAAAATCCCCAAGAGTTTCTTCACAGGCTTGGAAAAACAAGTCCTTAATTTCATTTGGAAAAACAAAAGACCCGGAACAGCCAAAACAACCCTGAGTGAAAAGAGCAATATAGGGGGATCTTTATGCTAGACTTCAAACTCTAGAATCAACTATCCCTTGTCCCCCTTTGAGATGACAATTGTGTTTTTGACAAATTCAACGTAGAAACCAAAAGACAAAGCCAGTTACCCAAAACAAAACAAAATGAAACAAACAAACAAACAAAAAAAAACCCCAAGAAGCCCTCACAACCCCCCAAACCCAAACAAACCCCCAAAATGAAAACAAAGAAAAACAACAAAAAGCACAAGCAGGGAAACAGACCCGGATGTGCGCTGATTGGGCAGAATTAACAAGGGACAGACTTTCTTAGAACCCCAAACAAAGTCCAAAGATTTGTTTCTCTGCTTCACCAAGTAGAGGTAAAAAGCAGCTGATGGGTCCAATGGGAAGACAGATAAGGCATTCCTGGAATAAATTACTGTAGCAGTTGCTGGGAATTTGCATCTTTCCTGTCCATCTGGCGTCAGCTTGCTGCAGGTGGCAGACCCTTCAAAAATGTGTGCATTATCCCTTCATTGTCATCAAACTTGGGTCAAGAAGCCAGGTTTGGCTACCTGTCCTCAAGAAGTGAATTAAAATAGCCAAATTAATAGTAAAAAATAGAAAAAGATTTATTCAATTTGGGGTCATTGGTAAGAGGGTCAAAGGATCCAGTGACCCACCCCCCCATCCAGTTAATCTTCAGAGACCTCAAGTGAGATTAAAGTTTAAATGTAGGGACAGAGATATACACATCTAAGTAGACTAGGTCAAGGTGTGGTCCCACCCATCATTGTCTGAGCTTCAATCTTTGGGACAGTCTGACAAATTGTTAGAAATGTGTGAAATCTCTTCTGGGAAGCATTTTGCTGCGGCTTGAACCAGGCTTCAATCTTTTCCTTCTCCCAGCATGATTTATTTATTAATCTGTATTTTATGTGTACAGGTGTTTTGCCTGCATGTATGTAAGGGGCACTACATGTGTGCAATGCCCATGGAGGCAAGAAGAGGGAGCTGGATGCCTTGGAACTGGAGTTATAAATGGTTGTTAGCCACCATATGGGTGCTAGGAACCAAACCTAGTCCCTCAGCTAGAACAGTCAGTGCTCTTAACTGCCGAACCATTTCTCCAACCCTGATACCTTTTAAGAAGCTGCCACATTATTTCCCCAAGTGATTTTACCTTCCCACCAGTTATCTGCATTCCAGTCTCCTCTAGCTAATGTAAACTATTTAGATACAACTCTTTCTGCATTGCTCTGATGCCTGAGAAGGCTGAGTGTTTGCTGTGGGTATGCTAGATTTGTAGACATTTTCTCTCTTAGAGTATCTCTTCATATAACTGTCCTATTTATAATTAGGGCCATTTGTCCAACTACTAAATTGATCGATGTTCAAGAAATAATCTTTTTGCTGGATGTACAGATCTTTGGAAATTTAAACCAGTTTATAAATTTACTTATTTTCATACCAATGCATTTCAAAGAGAATTTTCTGATTTCGAGGAACTCCAATTTTTTGTCTTTTATTTTATGATTTCTGTTATTTTTATGTACATTTGTATTGAATTGTTTTGCATTTCATACAACAAATTTCAATCATATTTAGACCCCCTCTCCTAGTGGCCCCTCCCCCCACTGGATTTTATGCGTTCTGTCATATACGACATTAGGGCTTATCAAGTCAGGCTCTTATACCCGGATATGCCTCAGTGCAAGTTCATTCTCTGAAGTCTAGTAGAGTCATTTCCTTAGAGAAGATCAACTCTCCCTCACCTAACAGTAATCAGCTGCCAATAGTTCCTGGGCTAAAATTGGGGCCTGATGCCTATTTTCCCAGTTCTATGCTGGGTTTTTGTCTGACTGATATGCTGCAAGTTCATATGAGCAAGTTCCTAGTGGTCTGGAAGACGGTTTCCTTATGTTCATGCACCAATCCTGGTTCTTACAATCTTTCTGCTCCTTCTTCCACAATGGTCCCTGAGCTCCGGGTGGGTGAGGTTTAATATAAGATCCATTTTATTTGGCTAAAAGAATCTATCTGCAAACATTTGGTCTTTTGCCTGGAACTTTGCTCAGATAAGGGCTGGGTATGCAAAGATTAATTTCCTATGTAAATCACAAGAGATGTTCTCACAAGAAAAAATGTGATGCCCTCTGTTGGTGTGGTGGTTCCTACCTTTAAAGGGAATGTTTCTGTCGTTTTCCCACTTAGGCTGATATTGGCTGTGGGTTTCCTGTATATGGCTTTGATTACATTGAGGAATGATCCCTCCAATCCAATTCCCTCTAGGACTTTAAGCATGAAGGGACCCCAGATAGCCAAAGAATTCTTGGACAAAAGTACAATGCTGGGATGATTACCATACCAGATCTCAAAATATATTTACAGAGATATAGTTATAAAAACTGCATGGTACTGCCACAAAACAGACACATAGCTAAATTGAACACAGTAAAAGACCCAAACATGAGTGCATGCAATTTCAACCACCTAATATTTGACAAAGTTTCTAAGAATGCTCAATGGAGGAAAGACAGCATCTTTAACAATAGTGCTGGCAAAAATGGATCTCCACCTGAAGAATGAGATTAGACCCTTATCTTTCATCATGTTCAGGAGTCAACTCCTGATTGATCAAACAACTCAATATGAAACCTGAAACTCTGAAACTCCTAGAAGAAAACATAGGCAGTACTCTACAAGATATAGGTTAAGGAAAGAACTTTGTAAGTAGGACAGCAGTTGCTCAGGCATTAAGGTCAGCAATTAACATGTGGAACCTCAATAAACTGAATAGCTTCACCACAGCAAAAGAAACAACCAGAGAAGTAAAGAGGAACTGAGTGGGAGAAAACCTTCACCTGCTACACATCTGACAGTTGATTATTATCCAGATTATACAGAGAACTCAAAAAATATATAAAATAAAATAAATGACCCAATAAAAAGATCAGCTAAAGAGATGAACAGAGTTCTCAAATGAAGAAATAAAAATGGGTAAGAAACACCTTAAATACATGCATGGCCATGTTTATTTCAGCTCTCTTCACAATAGCAAGGAGTTGGAACCAACCCAAATGCCCCACAGCTGATGAGTGGATAGAAAAAAAATGTGGTACATCTACACAATGGAGTTCTATGCAGCAGTAAAGAAAGATGACATCATGAGCTTTGCAGGAAAATGACTGGAGCTAGAGGACATCATGCTGAGTGTAGTAACACAGTCCCAGAAAAACAAATGACGAATGGTATCCCTCATCTGTGGATGCTAGTGCCAATTACCTAGTTGTAAATATTTCTTGTGCACAGCCCCTTGAGCTTTTGTCCAAAGCAGTTGGGAGTGATGCATATTGGAAGCAACAACAACAACAACAACAACAACAACAGAAAGGTCTGCATCAAAGAACTGACTGAAACAGTGAACTTCTGCTCAAAACAGTCAACTTCAACATGGAGAATTTTGAGAAAGACTGAGAAAGAGATGAAAAGCATGTTTGACAGACTGCATGAGCCCTGGTGGGGTGGGGGGATGGGGGGACACAGGTCTAGATTTGATAAAAAATATATAAATAAATTACAAAAAAGAAACACCTTAAAAAGTGCTCCACATCCTTACTAATTAGAGAAATGCAGATCAAATCTGCTTTAATACTTAATTTACCCCAGTCATACTGGCTAAGGTCAAGAGAACAAAAGACACCAATTGCTGGGGAGGATGTGGAGAAAGAACACTCCACTCATTCACTGCTGGTGGGAAGGCAAACTCACATAACCACTATAGAGAGCAGTGTGAATAATTCAGAAAAAAGAATCTGCCATATGATTGGGTTCTATCACTCCTTGGCATATACTCAAAGGACTCATCCTAATGTAGAGATACTATACATCCATGTTTGTTGCTGCTCTTTTCACAATCACTAAGAAATGGAAACAACCTAAATGTTCCTCAACTGATGAATGGATAATGTAAATGTGATACATTTACAATGGAGTTCTACTCTCCAGTAAAGAAAGAAGAAATTATGAAATTTGCAGGTAAATGCATGGAACTAGAAACTGTTACACTAAGTGAAGTAACACAGATTCAGCAAAACAAATGATGTACATTTTCCCTCATTTGTGGTTCCTAGCACCAAATCCTTCTATGTGAGTATATATTCTGATGTAACAACAGGAGCCAGGAAAATGGGAAGGAAACACAGAAGTAAAGGGAAAGAAAGAGCAGGAGAGGAGAAAGTAGGAAACAAATGTTACCAAGGGAGAAATGAATAAAATAGGGTATTCAACTGGGGAGGGAGAAGGGAAGGACATACAAGGAATCATGGAGGTAAAAGGAAAGAAGGAGCTTAAGAAAGAGCGTACAATAGGAGACAGGCATTATTAAGGGGGGAATGGGGACACTTCAAGTGGAGAAGGAGGATGGAGATTAGTTTGGGAAAGAGAGCAGAGAGGTAAATAAAGCTTAAGTGGTGTAAAAAGCCAGAGGGAAATGTATTAACTCAAGCCCCCTCCTGAAAAATACACATCTAGTATCTGAACATGAGCGCATGGGTATATCTGAAGACTACATAACAAGGAACACAGTGCCAGACAGGAGAATTTTCCTTCAACTTGTTGGTCATGACTCCCAAAATAACACAGGCTCTTGCCATAACCCTTCATTACCTCCCAGAACTTGAACGTAAGACCCTCTTCCTGGAAGACAGGACATTATTTAAACAGAGGAATTGGAGCAATGGAGCTGGAACTAATCTGAAAACCTTCTCCCTGAAGTCTAGCTCTCATAGTTCTTTCAGATAGTATGCAAGCCACTAAGGGAGAAAATCAATCAATAGTCCAAACAAGCTCCAAAGCCCAATAACCACAATGCTGGCTTATCAAGTTATCTCAGTTGATGCAGTAGTGGCACTTTTATCAGGGAATAACCAAGTGCTCTCTAATTGGGCTTAAAGACCAGTCAATAGGAGTAAACTAATGTGTGGTATGGTAAAAACAGCCAAACACACATGTTTGGAAAGGACATAGATCCTAGGGAAAACCCTATATCTATATCTGTCATATTTCTAGACAAATGAAGCATACTTCATTTGTCTAGAAATATGACATATTGATCCTTACATTTACAGATGATTACACTGTATACCACTCATCAAAGAAGCTTCTTTTTCATCAGATGGAGGCTACTATAGATCTCCCCAGCTGCTCACACAGAATAAATGGCTGAGAGATGCCCAGCCCTACATGACACATCTACAGTGGAACTGCTACACCTACAGCTCATGGAACACAGTGGTTAGAGAGAGCATTAATACATCCCTCAACTCTCTCCAGTACAGCGTCCTCATACAACAGAGTGTGATACACACAAAAGGCCACAGCTGACTTAGTTTCAGAGACTATGAGATTGCACAGTGTGTCCCCCTGGATAGGACTCATATATGAAAATTCACCCACCCAGTTCTCAGGGACCATTGTGGAAGAGGGGGTGGAAAGATTGTAAGTTTCAGGATTCATGCATGAACATAGGGAAACTGAGGCTTTCAGGCCACTGGGGACTTGCAACAGTGGTAACAGCACAGAAGACCCAAGACTGCTCAATCCAACAACAATACATCATAGAACTGGGAAATGGTGATGGAGCCAGCTGCCTACGGTAAAACAGAGCCTGAACAGGGGAGTGGGAATTGAGAACACACACACACACACACACACACACACACACACACACACACACATACCCCAAAGGAATAGAGCTGGGAGAGGCGGCCAGTGAATACTGGAGCCCCGAAGTTTAATTTCCAAGGCCTTTTATACAAGCAAGCTAAAAAAGACTCTTCTGTGGTGGTGCATGCCTTTAATCCTAGCACTCTGGAGGGAGAGACAGGTGGATCTTTGTGATTTCAAGGCCAGCCTGGTCTGCAGAGTGAGCTCCAGGCCAGCTGGGGCTACAGGGAGACCCTGTCTCAAAAAGACAAAAAAAACAAACAAACAAACAAAAAAAAACTCTTCTGCAAATTTCACATGGGATAAAGGTACAGTTAAACTTTGTTTACATTCCAAGGACAGTCTCAAAGACTATTGCCTAGCTGTATTAGTCAGGGTTCTCTAAAGAAACAGAAGCAACAGGATGAATATATATAACTATATACAATTTATTGATTTGCTCACGTGACGGAGCTCAACAGTAGCGCCGAACTGGAGAGGCCAGGAGTCCAGGGAACTGCTCAGTCCGCAAGGCTGGATGTCTCAGGAGTCCCAGTCTAGTTCTGAAGGCCCGAATGGATTCCAGGAGATCTGCCAGTCTCGGTACACGCTGGGATCCGAAAGGTTGATCACAGCAGCAAGGCAAACTCACCAGATGAGAGAGAGGCAAGCCGCAGGAAGAAGGAAAAGGGACCAGCTCCCGCTGCCGTGGCCTTAAATACTGCCTGCCGGCAGAAGGTAACACCCACATTTGGGGTGGGCCATCCGGGTTGAGGTGGTCCAATCAGAAGACCCTTTTCTCTTATTTGTTCCTTAGTCCAGTCAAGTTGACACCCAGGATTAACCATGACACCTGTCACAAGTCACCCCTTGAATGACCATAAATAGCCTCGCTTTAAATGTCAATTAGCAACGAAATGGCAAGGTCATTACACTAACATGTTATAAGTATCTCATGTGCAATAGCAAAGCTTTATTTAGAGAGGTGGTAATGCTTTGGAGATACTTGGTCCTTCAGATCTAATACCTAATATGACACATTTAAATTATTCACTTGACACATTCAAGGACAAGTACAATTATATATATATAATATATATAAATATATAATATTATATATATATACAGATTCTTAACCAATAGGACAAAGTTTAATATCTATTATAACCCACGTTTCGCAAACTGGTCCACTGCTTCAGCTGATTATTTTGACTACTTCGGTTTACTACCCTTTGTTTTCCCCCTCAGCAAGACTCGAGTCTTGGTCTTTCCTGGAGGAGTGACCCATAACCTTCATCCTGAAGGGTCTGGGTTATATTGTCACTGTCTGGTTTGGGTTGTTGGAGTTTCCCATTGACCATTAAATCATAGACATGGTAGCACAGAAGGCGCCCTACAGCATTTCTGCCTTCCAGACATAATTTCCATGCCCTGTGTGAGAGAAAGTCATTTCCCCATGAGTCTGGATCAATCACTCTCTCTACTGACTAGTTATTCCTTCTTTAGCTGTTGGCTTAAGGGCAGTGTGAAGCCCGAAGTGGCCAGGGGAAATCTTAGCTTCCAGTTCAATGAGAACTTTTGCCTGTATCTCCTGGCAAAATGCATCCCCCCTTTGGAGCCAAAATTCTAGAACCAGCACAACCAGGTCGTGGGTAGGAGCAAGCAAAAATTTTCCTACTGGTCGCTAGGGGTGATAGTAGTGGAATCACTTCCACTTTTCACCCCTTGGTTCCTGGACCCATGAATTCGGCTATAGAAAAACAGTACCATATAGTAGGACACATGATTCAAAGCAGTAATGCTTGCTGGAGAACCTTGCCCCAGACCTCCAGGGTATTTGCTACCTAATTGGCACTGTTAACTGTGTCTTCCAAGAGGCCATTCCTTCATTCTATCAAGCCAGCTGTTCTGGGTGGGGAACATGTAAGACAGTGGATACCGATGAAAAAACACATGGGCGGGGGGGACACAGTCGCACTCTTGTGCTGTGAAGTGAGTTCCTTAGGTCAGAAGCCAATGCTGTGGGAATACCCAATGGAGAGTGGATAATCATTCGCTAAGTTTCCCTTGGATGGTAGTTTGGCAGTAAGCATTACGTGGCAGGAAAGGGAAATCCAAAACCAGGAAAGTAAGTATGCTATTCCTGTAATGAAAAACGACTGTCCCCTCCATGATGAGAAGTGTCCAAGTGTAGTCAACTGCCACCAGTTTGCTGGCTGGTCACCCCTGGGATAGCAACATCTGGGGGCTCATGTTTGGTCTCTGCTGTTGGCAAATCCTGCACTCGGCAGCAGCTGTAGCAGCATACAGCCTTGTGTGAGTGGAAGTCCATGCTGTCGAGCCATGCATAACTCCATCTCTGCCACCATGACCACGTTTGTACATGGGCCCATTGAGCAACAATAGGATAGCTGGAGAAAGATGCTGACTATCACAGAATGATTCATCAGATCTACTGATTATTAAAATCATCCTCATGCTAGATCACCTTTTGATGAACAAATTTACACTGCAGACACAAAGTACTTCACACCTTTGACCATTCAGAGAGCTCTGATCCCCATACTCTCTTCCCATGTCTTTCTCACCGAATTTTTCCAGTCATCTCCTTCCAAGTCCCTGACCATCCAGCCAAACAAATTGGCTACAGCCATGAATCAGTATAATCGAGATCCCTCTGGCCATTCTTTCTTCCAGGCAAATAGCCCACACATGTGCACTAGCCGAAGTTCTGCCCACTAAGTGAAGACTTTCCTCACAGTGTCCTTTAGGGTTGTTTCAGAACAATTGGCTTAATCTGCAGCTGTCCACCTGTGGGTGGTGACCTGCATAGCGTGCAGAACTATCAGTAAACCAAGCCCTAGATCTTCTTCTTCCTCAGTCAATCTGATTATAGGGCAAACCCCATGAAGCCATAGGTGCAGGCTTATAACACAGAGGCATTGTAACCAGAGTGGCGAACCATAGTGTCATTATATGGGGCAACTTCTTCATGTGCTTGGCTTTGTGCTTAGCCTGTCCAGGCCACTGTCCCATATGATACCACCGTTCCATTTAAATGACTGTTGCTGTGCACATCCTACTGTTTTGTCTGGTGGGTCAGATAATAACCCAGCTGCTTCAGATGGGCAGCTCAGGTCCATGTTGACATTGGTGGCCCATCTGTCAACATTAGTTTCCNGTGTTATTGTGACAAGGTCCTTTCCTCACGGGAACCCAGCCACCCCTTCTTTCAAGGGGGTTTCTGGTCTGGAACTGTCTCAGTCTGGGAAGAACTGGTTAACTAGGTTGGGATTCGCTACTCCTAAAAATCAAATGTTGACTTCCTGTCATTGGTTCTAGAGCTTTTGCTGCTTATACGATGCAAAAAAAACCTTAGTAGGCTTCTTTATGTATTTTTAGGTTTCCTGGGAACCCATTGATTAAATTATGCCATTTTCCTAAAGATCATTTCGGTCCATGCACCAAGTTATAAGTATTGTTTTGCCTTTGCCATGCCCATTATATAACTATGACTATCAATCTGGCCCAGACAATTCTGCGCACCTCAGTGCTGCCACCGTGACCCTACCCTGAGGTCCTGTTAGACTTTTACATGTACATTTTAATTTATGCAAGTGAGCCACAACTTCTCTAAGCAGTGAGTAAGATCTGGCATAAGAAATAGAGCAAAAACAAAGCTCTTCAAATGTTCGTGTCTCTCTCAGTACTTTCCATCTTATAAATTCAGTGAATGGCATTTCCTCTGGGTGCCTCACATTGTAGCAGAATGTGGTTTTAACTTTGAATCCACTCGAGCATGCCCCATCTGCCTGCCCTCACAATCCCTTCATCATATAACTATGCCAAGGAATATCAGGCATCTCTAACTGCTTTTAGTCAGCCATGTTTTTTTTTTATTTTTTATTTTATTTATTTTATTTATTTACTTTATTTATTTTTTTTTATGTGTCATGAATGTATTGTCTGCATGCATGTCGGGCCACTGTGTGTCGGCGATTGTCCGCGGAGGTCCAGAGAAGAGGGCTCAGGATTCCCCTGGACTGGAGTTCTCCTGGACAGGAGTCACAGACGGTTCTCAGCGGCCCGCCATGTGGGTGCTGGGGATCGAACCCGGGTCCTCTGCATAGAGCGGTGGCGCCTTAACCGCTAGGCCATCCTCCAGCCAGTGCGTCCATGTTTTAATAAATACATTCAGTCCACCACGTTCAAAATAAACTTTTAACACCTTTTTAACTGCTCGAGCTTCCAATGTTAAACCTAGATCTCTACTCAGTGGGCTCATATCGATAAACTCAGTCCGATCCATTTTATATTCCTCCACCATTTCCCACACCCTTAAAATCCATTCCCACACACTATTCCTTAGGCTTCTGCTGGAATGAATCAGCAAACTCATTAATTTCTTTAGTGGTATATCGCACCTCATCGTGGACCACACTTTCTATTCACCTTGAGGGCTTGCTTAGACTTCAATCTGGTTTAGGTCTTGAGGCAACAATTGTTGGGCCCTGAGGGACAACAGCTCCCACTGGGAGGGGGGGATTGATTTCCTCAGGCAAGTGGGTGGGGAGGAGGGATCTGCAGGGTGTGGATTCTTGCTGAGGGTGGGGAGATTAATTCCTCCGATAAAGAAATATCCTCAGAATCCGACGGGTTCAAAATCCTCATCATCATGGTTCTCCCAACATCTCCATTCCAATTTCAGGGTTCACCCTTTCCCCACAAGTGCTCTCACTTTACTGCTGACATTTTCTTGGCTGGGAATTAAATTTTCGTTGTAAATCAGCCAACTGTATAATAAGGGCTCCAGCTTGATTTTCTGCCGCTTTACTCTTTGGCTGCTGGAGAGAAGATTCTCTTCCAGAGCACACTTGGAAACTTAACTGTTGTTTGAATCGGAGCTGGTCATTTTTATCACTGAGCCCATATCCTTTTTTCCTCTATCAGTTTATCCAGACATGCTAGGAGCAACCAGGCAACATCCTTATTTTCCTGATTTTTCCAGCAATTTCTGAACGTTTTATATATAGAGTCGCTAAATTCTTGGCTTCTCACAAGAGCGTGAGTCTAGGTGAGTCAAATGACATCTATTCTTCATATATTAATCACATAGTCTGACCAGCGATTATCGTTCCTCTTCATCCACCAGGAGAGCCTTCAGTAACTTAGGCTTCCATTGGGTTGGAGAGCTGGCTCCAGAAGGCTACCAAGCCCACTAAAGAAATTCATCCTTTCCAATTCTGTTTCTATAGAAACCACTTCTGGTACCACAATCTGTATTAGTCAGGGTTCTCTAAAGAAACAGAAGCAACAGGATGAATTATATAACTATATACATTTATTGATTTGCTCACGTGACGGAGCTCAGACAACAAAGTAGCTGCCGAACTGGAGAGGCCGGGAAGTCCAGGGAACTGCTCAGTCCGCAAGGCTTGGATGTCTCAGGAGTCCCAGTCTAGTTCTGAAGGCACCGATGGATTCCAGGAGATTGCCAGTCTCAGTACACGCTGGATCCAAAAGGTTGATCACGCAGCAAGACAACTCACCAGATGAGAGAAGCAGCCGCAGGCGAAAAAAGGGACCAGCTCCCACTGCCATAGCCTTAAATACTGCCTGCGGGCAGAAGGTAACACCCACATTTGGGGTGGGCCATCCGGGTTGAGGTGGTCCAATCAGAAGACCCTTTTCTCTTATTTGTTCCTTAGTCCAGTCAAGTTGACACCCAGGATTAACCATCACACTAGCCTTGCAAGGACATTCCCTCAAAATGAATCCTACTGCAAAACAGTGCACACCACACCTGCTTGTACAGTATTAACCCATGCATGCCAAGAGCTTGCTGAAATATCAAAGGTCAAGCAGAATTCACCATGATGTTACTCATGCCAGCTCCCCACAAAATGGGTAGCAGGCCCCAACCCTAGCTGAAGAACTATTGGCAACTGATTACTGCTGGGTGAGAGAGAGTCAATCTTCTTTAAGGGAGTAATTTTAGATAGGCTGACTAGACTCCACTGGATGAACTTGCACTGAGAGACATCTGTGTAAAAACGACCGACTGGATAAGATTAACATATATGACAGGATGCATGAAATCCACTGGGAGAGCCGTGGGAGAGGCGGGTCAGTGAGTGGTTCCAAATCTGATAAGATCTCAATTAAGGTCACAAAATAAAAATATTTTTAACATATTCTTCTAAAGGTATTCCTTTAGTATCAAAATGACTTCTAATGACTTACTGTTATATCCCTAGGTGAGTGCATTTCTCAGCCATCATCAGAGAAGCTTCTTTTTGCAATATAAAGTAATTAACACAAAAGCATACAAGTAGTCAACCTGTAGAGAAAAAGAAACTGAGAAGTGCTCAGTTTGCAATATTCATGTCTCAACTCTTTTCCCCAAGCTCAGTCGGGGATCTTCCCGGAAGAGGTAGAGTGTGTAAGAACCAGAGGTAATGGATGCCAACAAGGAAACAGTGCTTTCCAAACAGCAGGGCAGTTGTCTATATGACCTTATAGCAATTGTAACAGCATGCGCAAGACCTACTCCAAGACAAGCTGGGCAAAATCCTAATTTAGATGGAAGGATGTGTGCATGAGCTTATCTATCCTTATCTATCCCCATAGATAAGAGCTACTGGAACTTGGTAGCTGCTGAGACAGGAAGAGTCAATTTTCTTTGAGGGGTAAAACTTGGTATGTTGATCACAGCCCAAGGCAGGTTCCAGACTCGAGTGTATTTTTGCAACATTTATTGGACTGAATGGGGTAGGGGGGATGATCATGAATTTTAGTGGGTAGAGAGGTGAGAGTAGATCTGAGAGGCATTGGGTGAAGGGAGCATATGTATTGCTGTTACAGTTTCCTTATTTGTTATGGGTCTGTTTAAGCTGTTGATTTCTTCTTGGTTCAACTTTGTTGGTTTCCATGAATTTAGAAATTCATCCATTTCATTTTCAAATCTAATAGAGTGTTAACAGTTTCAGTAAAGTGGCAAGCTACAAAATTAATCTACAAAAATCAGTAGCCTTTCTATGTGTCAATAACAAGCAATTGGAGAAGGAGCATATGGAAACCATCCCATTCACAATAGCTTCAAAAATATCTTGGAAAAAAAACTTGACTAAAGACATTAAAGATCTCTACAATGAAAATTTTAGATATTTGAAGAAGGAGGTTGAGAAAGACACCAGATGATGGAAGGACTGTCCATGCTCATTGATTGGAAGAATTAATATAGTAAAAATGACCATCCTACCCAAAGTAATATATAGATTCAATGCAATCCCAAGCAAAATCCCCATGACTTTCTTCATTACCAGAGTCCAGCTCCAGCAGGTTCAGTTCCTGAAGTGGGTGGTCGCAAAGGCAGCAAAGAAATTAATCAAATAAGACACAAGAATCTCTTTTTTTTTTTTTTTTGTCTTTTCGAGACAGGGTCTCCCTGTAGCCCCAGCTGTCCTGGGAACTCACATCTGTAGACCAGGCGGCCTTGACTCACAAATATCGCCTGCCCTGCCTCCAAGTGTAGATTAAAGGCGTGCACCACCATGCCCGTCAAGAATCTCTTTTTCATGACCTGAGGAGCATCTATCTTCCCTGCTCCTGTGCAGAGGACCTCTTGGGTTCTTCACTCTGCTAAATTCCTGACCTAAAGATCAGAGAGTGTTTGCCTTCTCTGATCCTGTGCAGAGGGCCTTTTGGGTTTGCCACTCTGTCAATTTCTTTTCTTCTCTGCTCCTCAGGTCCCGATGTTTATTTTTATATGCCCTATAAAACTAATACATGTTATGCAAGTCTAAGCTAATGATGAAAAAAGTAACCCAACTATCCCTGTAAATATTTTTCAGAAAATTCACACCTGAATTATTCTAACATCAAAAACAGTAAAACTAATCAATAATGGTAACAATCATTAGTTGAGACATCAAGAAAGTGAAACGATAATAGTACAGCCATTCAGCTAAGCAATTTAACAGTTTTTCAGCAAAGCAAAGTTAATATTAACTTTTAACTCTAAGGACTCCATTCTTTATGCCTTGTGGTTACATAGGTGCTGGACAGTGTAAAAAATGAGCTTTAAAGCTTTAACAATAGAGAACTTTATTTTTCTCACTTTAGTTCCTTGTTTGCTTGACCTGTAAGTCATTTTGTGGCTGGTGTAGCTTTGATTCATATCTTGTTTTTATTCTGGTCATTGCTTTCCTCAGTTTCTGTTTTCCTCAGTTTCTGTTTTTAACAGTTTCTGCTAAGGTGATTTTCTAAGGGCTACTAAACTTTGAGTCAGATCACTAGAATCCACTGTTTTACTGGACTTAGTTTCACTTTGCCCTACAATCTTCTTTTTAGTTTAAACCTGACCACGAAATCAAAATTCCTTTCTTTACTTGGGCATTCTGTGCATGACACAGTTTCTGTAGTGTTCTTAATTACTATTGTATCATGCTTTTAAGTTGTGTACACAGTGGCTTTATTTCTCACAAAGTACTCATTTCTAGAAAAGGCAAAAGTGTCCGTTCCACTCCTTGAGGCAGAAGTAGGTACCCTAACTGCTAGAAAGCCAAAAGTCAAGCAGGCAAGAAATATAAGAATTAACATGATAAGGAGAATTATTAAAAACCAAGGTCAGCTGGAGAGCAGACTTCAACCAGACGGGTCAGGTCACTGGAACTTTGTCAAGCAGTGAACCTTTCAGGAATGGCTCTGCCACTTCATAGAATTAGGAAAAAAAAATCCTAAAATTAATATTGAAACATGAAAGACCCCGGATAGCTAAAGCAACCCTGAGCACAAAGAGCAATGACAGGGAGGGGATTACTATACCAGATTTCAAACTATATCACAGAGCTTTAGTCATAAAAAAGCTTGGTAGTGGCACAAAAATATACCTGTAGATCAATGGAACAAAATTGAAGACCCAAATTGAGTACATGCAGTTTCAGCCACCTGATATTTGACAAAGAGGCCAAGAACACTCAATGGAGGAAAGGCAGTATCTTTAGCAAATGGTGCTTGCTGCAAAACTGGATCACCACCTGTAGAAGATAAACCCCTATTTTTCACCTTGCACAAAAGTCAACTGTAAATGGACCAAAGAACTCAATTTGTAACCAGAAAAGCTGAAAATGTTAGAAGAAAACATTGACAGTAACCTACAAGATATAGATGTAGGGAAAGACTTCCTAAATCATACAGTAGTTTAGCAGGAAATAATGTCAACAATCCATGAGTGGAACATCATTAAACTAAAAAGCTTCTGTAAAACAAAAGAAACAAAGAAGTAAAGAGAAAATCTACAGAGTGGGAGGAAATCTTCACCAGTTACACATGTGACAGAGGTTTAACATCCAGAGTATATAAATTACTCAAAAAACAAAGGACCAAGGAACAAATGACCTAAATTAAAAGATGGGCTAAAAATCTGAACAGAGATTTCTCAACAGAAGAAATAAAGTTGGCTAAGAAAAATCTTAAAAAGTGTTCAACGTCGTTAATAATTAAAGAAATGCAAATTAGGGGCTGGAGAGATGGCCTAGCAGTTAAGAGCACTGACCGCTCTTGCAGAGGACCCAGGTTTGATCCCCAGCACCCACATGGCAGCTGAAAACCATCTTTAACTCCAGTTCCAGGGGAATCCGACATCCTCTTCTGACCTCCGCGGCATTGCATGACAGGGGTGCACAAACCCACATGCAGACAGTACATTCATACACATAAAAAAACAAAATTTAAAAAAAGAAATGCAAATTAAAGCCACTTTAAGATTTCATCTTATCCCTGTAAAACTGCCTATGATCAAGAAAACAAATGTTACCAAATGCTGGAGAAGTTGTGGGGAAAGGGGGATGCCCATTCACTTCTGGTGGGATTGCAAACTTGTTCAACCCCTAAGGAAGCAGTGTGGAGAACTCTTAAAAGTCTAAAAATCAACCTACCACTTGACCCAGTCATACCACTTCTTGGGTATATTCCCTAAGGATTCATCTGATTGCAGAGATACTTGCACGTCCATGTTTATTTCTGCTCTTTTCACAGTAGCAAAGAGCTGGAAGCAACCTCAGTGTCCCTAAACTGATAAGTAGATAATGAAAATGTGGTACATTTACACAATGGAGTTCTATGCAGTGGTAGAGAAAGATGACGTCATGAAATTTTCAGGTAAGTGGATGGAACTAGAAGCTGTTATGCTAAGTGAAGTGACACAGTCTCAGAAAAACAACATACATTGACCCTAGCACCAAAATCCTTATAAGTAAAAGTAATAGCCAGATGTAGCAGCAGGAACCAGGTAAATGAAATGGATTTAGGAAGGTAAAGGGAAAGAAGGAACTGAGACAGAAGGTTAGTATGTTACAGGTGATCCTAAGGGAGGCATGGCTAAAATCAGGGTATCTAAATGTGAGGGGAGAGGAAGGGTTATAGAAGGAAATGGGGAAAAAGGAGCCCAAGAGCACTGGGGCCACAGAGGACTGGCAGTATTAAGAGAGAAATAGGGATACTTTAAATGGAGAAGGCATGGAGAAGACATGGAGGGAGGGCTAGATAGGTAAAGGGAGAGAGGAGAGATAAATAAATCCTTGGTGGGGTAAAAACCTGAGAGAATCACATTAGTCTAACAATCTATTGACAAATTACACATAGAATACTTCTACATGAGTCCATATGGAAAGATGAAGGCTGCATGTCAAGAAATAGTACCAGACAGGAGAAACCTTTCTTTGAGTCATTTGGGAGTCCAAGAGACTCCCAAAATTACACAGGCTATTGCTACAGTCCTTGATTGCTGCCCAGAACCTGAAGGTAAGAACCTATTGCTGGGCTGGAGAGATGGCCTAGCGGTTAAGAGCGCCGACCGCTCTTACAGAGGACCCGGGTTCGATCCCCAGCACCCACATGGCGGCCGAGAGCCGTCTGAAGCTCCAATTCCAGGAGAACTCCAGCTCCAGGGGAATCCGAGACTCTCTTCTGACCTCCGCGGCATTGCACGACACGGGTGCACAGACCTGCATGCAGACAGTACATTCATACACATACAGAAAAAAAAAAAAAAAAAAGAACGTATTGCTGAAGACAGGATACACTTCAGAGACTGGATCTTGAGCAATGGAGCTGGATCTGACCTGGAAACCACTTCCTCTGAAGGCTAGCTCTCATATCTATGGAAAGCACTATGCAAGCCACAAGGGGAGAACATTAATCCATGGTCCAACATCAGCCTCAAGACCAAATATCCATGTCAATGACCAGCACAACATATGACATTGGTGCAAGAGTGCCACTTCTATCTTGGGGGAAATGAATGGATAACCAACTGGGCCTAAAGCCTGTTTAGTGGGAAGAAACTCCTGTTTTTTTTTTCTTTTTGAGACAGGGTCTCCCTGTAGCTCCAGCTGCCCTGGAACTCACTATGTAGACCAGGCTGGCCTTGAACTCACAGAAAGCTGCCTGTCTCTTCCTCCCAAGTGCTGGGATTAAAGGTGTGTACTTCCTCACCTGGCTCTTGTGTGGCATTTTTAACACAGTCAGATGCATACAACTGGAAAGGTCATAGATCTTAGATAATTCCTCAAGGTAGACACACCCCTAGGCTAAGGTAACAACTACAAAGGAAATATCCTTATATTTACAGACAAATATCCCAGACACCACTCAGAAAAGAAGCTTCTTTTGCACCAGATGAGAACAGTACAGAGTCCCATAATTGGACACACACACAGACATGGTCTGTCAATTGTTAATGCCTAGCAACACATCTACAATGCAACCTCTACACATCAGCCCCAAGCATCATGGAGCAAGGACCCAAGAAGGCACTAACTACCTCTTAACTCTCATTAGAGAAGCTCCTCTATGCAGCAGGAGACCAGGAACTCAAAAGGGCTGGAATGGCCAAAGTATGAAGATTAGGAGTCTATAGAGTGTGGTTTCATGGACAACTTCTTATATTCAGCTTCACCCACCAAGGGCTCAGTGAACATTGCAGAAGAAGCGGTAGAAAGATTGTAAGAGTCATGGAGGTGATGCAAGACCAAATGGAAATGAATCCTACAAGTTTCTCGGATCCTGTTCATATGAACCTACAGCATTGGTATCAGCATGTACAAGACCCATGCAAGCTCAGTTGGACAAAAACCTAGCAGAGAACTGAAGAAATGCATAGCAGAGCCCAAACTTGGCTGAGGAAATATTGGATAGCAAATGGTGGTCAAGTGAAGAAGACCTGGCTTTCTTTAGAAAAGAGCCTCCAGATAGGCTAACTAGAGCTCAGGGGATGAGTTGGCCCTGAGGAATGAGTAGGCAGAGTAATTGGTGCAATGGACCCTAGCACAAATGACAGAAGGTACGAACTCCAGAGGATGGAAGGGGGCACGTCTCAACTCCTGGCACCCAGCACCCAGCTCCCGAATCCTGGCTCACAACTCCCTGTGTCTCCAGTTCCAGCTTGCATGGCTCATGTTCTGGCACCCAGTGCCCAGATCTCAGCTCCCAGGGTGTGAGCCCTGCCCATGTCTGTGCAATCCAGTCCAGTCTCAGCTCCCAGGGGGCAAGACAAGACACACCCAACCACACAGAGGCCCTTGTGTCTGGACTACTACTCTGGCTCTGGCTCTGGCTCAGTTCTGGCTCCTAGTGGTTCCGGCTCCAGCTACTGAGTCCCACCCACCCAGCCAGAGGCCAGACTCCCACATGAGCGACTCAGCACCCAGCAGGTGAGATGGAAACCCAGAGGCCCATATGGCTTTGTGGGAAAATTTAGTTAACATGGGTAGCATTCTAAACCAATGGGACCTCCCTGGCCACACCCATGGAGTGGGGTGTAGTGATGAAAAGATTTAGGATTTGGCCCTGGGAGTTGAGTCATGCTGGCTATATAACCAGACGTTTTGGAATAAAAACTCTCTGTGCATTTGGACCTTAACATGTTTCCACATAGTGTGATTTCCTGCACATGCTTTCCACATGTATTGTCCTGGTATTAAATGGGCACCCTTACTAATGGGTCCCAGACATGGGGCAGGAGGAAACCTTAAAAATTAGGTATGTGAACCTCTAAATCTTGCCTTTTTCTTCTCTTCTCTCTCTCTTTCCTGATATCTATCTTTTGCAGTGAAGCCTTCTCTCCTGCTGGTTTCAGTGGATGAGAGGGTGATCTGGGAACATGTGGCTTTGCATACGTGGAGGAAAAAGGCCTGGCTCTGATTTGGCTTGGAGGGAATATCCCTCCAGACATGTGCCTCCTGGCTTGGTCACTCCTGCAGGCTATAAAAGCCAGTGACTTCAAGGCTGAGTTTAATATCAAGGCTTAGTAGCCGTGCTTGGCCTTGGAACCATTTTTCATAAATCTACTTTCTGGTTTTAACCCCCCCCCCCCCAAGAAAGACCTCATTCCTTACTGAAGAACCAGTTCTTTGGGTTCAATTCCAGCTTTAACTTGTCCATATGTAAATTTTCTCCAGGTACCTCTGTGGCTCAGCCAAGGCAGGAGCCCACTTCTTTCTGGTGCAAATTAAGGCTTTCAGGGGAACCACCCTACCAAGAGCAGTTTTTCTTCCAGATAATTTCAAGCCTTGGCCACTTAATACCTTTCTCTTAAATTTTGTATACAAAATCTGTTTTTAGATAAAAGTTTATTGCTCTCTTGTCTTCTCGTGGGTTTCTTTCATAACTATTTCTAAATCTAACTATTCTTACCTAAACCTGCTGGCTACTTGTGGATTCAAAATAGGGCTTCAGCTAGCTGTATCAATTAAGTAATTCAAATCCATTTCAGCATGCTTAACTTAAAATATAATATTTTTACTTAACCCCTGGGTATGCTAGATATCTTTTGAGTAAATATATGTGCACAATTAAAATTAATTGGTTGATTTACTTTTATCTTGCTCTTTTTAAAAAAGATTTTTTTCCCACAGAATTCCTGATCACACTTGGTTTGTGCTCTGGAGCCATCAGCCTGCCTGCTGTGTGCATACCAGCTGCCTGGACTGAGCACGTGGTATCTAAATCACGCCCTTTAAAATTTGGCTTAAATAACAGTCTTTTAATTTCAGCATTTTGGAGATAAAATAGATGGATTTCTAGGAGAGTTTACAGGCTCTGGAGTTCTAACAAAAGAAACTTGCTCCGATAAATTGTCTTTTTTTAAGGACCATTAGTAAAAGCCTCTTTAACAACATGAGTTGATATTTTGGTCCAATTTAAGTGAGAAATTTTTTGAATAAAGCTTTTATATTTCTTTAAGCCCATCTTCAAACTATGTGTATGTGTGAGTGAATGCAAGTTCCTGCTTTTAATTCATTATAATCCTACAGGTTTAAATCTAATTAGGAGCCGACCGTAAACAAAGATAGATTCAACTCATAAAAATGTTTGTTTTATACCCCTTAGTGTTAACAATTTTTAGTTGGGTTTATAGTATGCATATTATTCAGTTTAATGATAAACTGTTGTTGATTATTGTTAGTAATTATTATTGATAGTTATAATTATTGTTATTGAATATAATTATTAAAATAATTGATAAAAATTCAGTCTCATAATAAATTGTTCATTGTTGTTGGCTATTATTATTGACAATTGTTATTCACAATAGTTATAATGATGATTATGACTAATAATGGTTAATAATAATTATTATTGATAATTGGTAATGATTAATAATGGTTATAATTATTGTGATTGTTGTGATTATGGATAATTATTTTTCTTCCAAAGTCCTTAATAATAAGACAAGATGGATCAGTCCAAGACTACAAACAACTTTGATCCATCTACTTTTGGGCACCCTCCTCAATCTTTAGATTTGTAAATAGCATAGGGACAGTTATACTTAGACTAGGGACAGCTTAGGGATAGTTAACCAGAAGGGACAGTATAGAAAAAGAATAAGAGTAGACTTTAGGGATAGTTCATTGAAGGCAAGTGGTTGGGAATGGGCCTAAGAGGTGGCATATGGATCTCAGCTGTTTTGTGTGTTACTAGGACATTTATTCTAATTATGTAAAATAACCCTATAACAAATTATAAAAATTTCATGTTTCTTATTGAACATCGAACAATAATGTGGCCTTCTTCTCTTGCAGGTCAACCTAACAAACTTTTCTTTATTATGTATGTATGTATGTATGTATGTATGTATGTATGTATATGTATGTATGTATGTATGTGTGTATGTATGTATGTATGTATATGTGCATGCACACATGTGTATGAATGTGTGTTCTAAGTATATTATAATGTTAACAGCTATAATACCAGTAAAAACACTACCTCTGAGTTGGAATGTGGCCCTTCCTTCTCAAGATGCAGATTTATATTAAACAGCCAACACATAATTCAATTTCAACAAAGGTTATGGGTTATCTATTAAAAATTTTAAAAATTTCGTTGAACATCTTAATGGATCTACACTGCCACTACTGGTTACACCCTTTCAACATCTGAAACAAAGATGGAACCAGGTTTTCATTGTATTAAAGTGTTAGTAAGGTTTTGGGTCTTTGAGAATAAAAAATTTAAAAAATTAAAAATATTAAAAAATATTAAAAAAATTGTGAATTCTGATGAACATCATTATGGAATTCGTGGCTGCCATTTTTTAATTATTGTGTGCATACAGGCTAAGGCAAGCCTGCATTTCGTTTGGATGGCCAGTGGGTTGGAAAAAGAGTTCCAATGGGGACCACCAATCTGGGTAGTTGGTGTTCAGGCCTGCATTTCATTTTGGTGGTCAGTGGATTGGAAAAAGGCTCCCTTTGTGGACCACAAATCTGGGTAGCTGGTGTTGTGAGTGAACTTCCTGTCCTGGCTCTGGGCAGGTGGAAAGTCATGGCCAAGTTTGGGAAACGTATCTCATTGTCCCAGGCTAAGGACCTGAGTAGGAAGTACCTCTCCAGTCAGGTTACAGAAGTAACCAACTGACCTCTGCACTGAGGGGTCAGTTCCCCACAGTGTCCACAAAGTGGGCACTGTGTTCCCCTTCCCTTAGCACGACCATGCTGTACCTGCTCGTGACAAAGGAAGCTTCCTAGAAGCTCCCACAAAAACAAACAAAAACAAACAAACAAAAGGCAAGATAGTAATGATGATAACAATTTCTCATGGGGCATATCTAGCCAGTCTTTAATTAACTAATGGGTAGAAGAACTATAAAAGAAAATTTTATTAAGAGCTAGATATTGAAAAATCTTTAAAGCAGGTTTTCATGCCAAGCCTGGAGAAGGTCAAGAGCTTGGAGGAAGACAGTCATTAAAATCCACTCTTACATGGCTTGGCTCCAGTAATCTTCCAATTCCAACCCATTAGCTAGGGAAAACCTTGTTCCCGTCCTCTGGATCCTGGCTAGGCTTTCCTGGCCCTGGTCCCAATCCAGACACGGCTAGCCCCAGAGAACTGGTAGGTATATCTCATATGGTGAGGGGTTAAAGCCAACCTGATGGTTATCTGTCCTGAGCCTCTGGAGAAGCTCCAAACTAGATGGGCAAGAGCTACCTGGTCTCTCCAGTACAAAATCAAAAGTGAAAACCTAAAGCCTAGACCATCCAACCTTTAATATTTAATCAGAAGACAACAAAGTCACCTGAAGAAAACAAGCAAAGTAGTCATCAAGTCAACTAACACTTGAGTTTCATAACAGACTACAAACAAAAAAAATCCACATGCCAAAATCAGAACAACAACAACAACAACAGAAAACAACCCCACTAATACGAAAAAGCAAATAATAAATCCCTGCTTAATACTACTAATCCTGTAGAAGACTCCTAGAATGAAGAACCCCTAAATATAATCCAGGACACAGATCTTAAAAGTATCATAAACATGCTCAAAGAATTCAAGGAATTTAAAGAACACACAAACAAACCAATCAAAGAATGAAAAGAAGATAGGTATAAACTAAAAGAAGACAATGATAAACTGGGGAATGAATTTACAAAAGATATGGAAATAGTGAAGAAAAACTCAGGCTGAAATGGAAAAGGAAATCTAACACTCATCCAGACATTGGGAAAGGACAGGAGAAAGCCTCGTGGTGGCGCACACCTTTAATCCTAGCACTCGGGAGGCAGAGGCAGGCAGATCTTTGTGAGTTCAAGGCCAGCCTGGTCTACAGAGTAAGTTCCAGGACAACTGGGGCTACAGGGAGACCCTGTCTTGAAAAGCCCCCCCCCCAAAAATAGAATATGAAGACTGGAAGATAACATGGAAGAACTGGAATGATCAAGCAAAGGCCAATAAATTAAAAAAAACAAAACAAAACACAAGAGTGGAATAATCAGGAAATGTGGGACACTGTGAAAAGACCAAACCTATACATCATAGGTATAGAGGAAAAAGAAGAATTCCAGGACAATGGTATTGACCAGATCTTCAACAAAATTATAGAAGAAAATTTCCCCAAACTAAAGAAAGACACTCATACAAATGCAAGAAGCACATAGAATACCAAATAGACAGGACCAGAAAAGAAATTCCCCACACCATTTCATAGTAAAAGCACTGGATGCTCAAAACAAAGACAGAATACTGAAAGCTACAAGAGTAAAACAAATCACATATAAATGGAAACCCATCAGAATTACAGCTGACTTTCAATGCAAATGATGAAAGTCAGAAGAGCTTGGACCAAAGTATTCACAGTTCTAAATGACTATAGATGCCAATCCAGAATACTTTACCCAGAAAAACGTCTATTATAGTTGAAGGAGAAAGAAAAACCTTTCATGACATAAACAAGCTGAAAGAATACATGTCCAGAAAACCAGCCCTTCAGAAAAATACTTGAAGCAATACAAACTGCAGAAGAAAGGAACGACTATACCTAAGTGGTTAGAGAAAGTAATTAATGAATAACTATAGACATACAAACCTAGACCAAAAATGCAAACAGAAACTAAAGTGGTGGGAAGTAATATACATCTCTTTAAAATAACTTTAAATATTAATGGGTTGAATTCCCCCAATGAAGAAACAGACTGGGAGAATGGATTAAGAAAGTGAATCCATCTTTTTGTTGTCTACAAGGAACCCATGTCACCTTCAAGGACAGGTACTATCTTAAGGTAAAAGGATGGAAAAAATATTCCAAGCAAATTGGACCAAGAAGCAAGCAGGAGTTGTCATTCTAATATCATACAAAATAGACTTCAAATTAAAACTAATCAGAAGAGATGAAGAAGGTTACTACATTCTTATCAAAGGAAGATAATTAACCAAGAAGATTTCACAATCATGAATATATATGCACCAAACTCTGGTGTACTGAACTTCATAAACACAATTTTACAAGGCACTGATTAATCCCAACATACTAATAGTAATCATCCCACTGTGTCCATTAGACAAGTCAACCAGACAGAGAATAAATAGAGAGACATCTGAACTAAACAATACAATACACCAAATGTATCTAATGGACATCTACTGAATATTCCACCCAAGCACCAAAGAATATGCTTTCTATTCAGCACCCCATGGAACATTCTCTAAAATCAACCACATACTAGGACACAGAACAAACCTCAACAAACACAAAAACTGAAGTAATTCCATGCATTCTATCAGACCACAATGCAATAAAGCCTAGTATCAACAGCAGAAGCAGCCTTGGTATCTACAAGAACTCATGGAGACTAAAGAACACACTCCTGAATAATGAATGGGTCAAGGGAGAAATAAAGAAAGAAATAAAGGTATTCCTGGAACTAAATGAAAAGGACCCTACAACACAACAAAACCTACAGGACATTTTGAATGCAGTCCTAAAAGGGAAATTTATAGCTCTAAGTGCCTACATTAAAAAAAAAAAAAAAAAAAACAACAGAAAGAGCACAAATAAACAACTTAACACTGCAACTAAAAACACTAGAAAGACAACAAGTGAATCCCAAACCCAACAGACAAGAAGAAATAACAAAAATCATAGCAGAGATCAATAAATTAGAAACAAAGTAAACAATACAAAGAAATCAATGAATTCAAGAGCCAGTTCTTTGAAAGGATGAACAAGATAGATATACCTCTAGCCCAGTCAACCTAAAGAAAGAGCAACTCCAAATCAACAAACTTAAAGATGAAAAGGGAAACATCACAACATCTAAAGAAAAGTTCCAGAGAATTATATTAGAATACTTAAAAACCCATATTCTATTAAATTTGAGAACCTAAGAGAAATGGATGAATATCTGAAATCATGGAAATCATCAAAGCTTAACCAAGAGGCGATCAAGAGCTTAAATGGACCCATAACATATGAAGAAATTGAAGCAGTAATACAAAACTTCCCAACTAAAAAGAGCCCAGGCCCAGATGTATTTATGGCAGAATTTTGCCAGACATTTAATGAGGACTTACAGCCATTATTATTCAAGTTATTAAAAAAAATAGAACAGAGGGATATCTCCCAAATTACTTCTATGAAGCCAGCATCACTCTAATATCAAAACCAGGCAAAGATACAACCAAAAAAGAAAACTATAGACTCATTTCTTTAATGAATATAGATGCAAAAATTCTCAACAAAATACTTGCAAGCCATATACAGGCACACATCAAAAAGGTCATCTACCATTACTAAGTTGGATTTATTACAGAGATGTAGGGGTGGTTCAACATATGTAAATCAGTAAATATCATAAAGAATATAAACAGACTGAAAGGCAAAAACCACGTAGTCATCTCAATTGGTGTGGAAAAGTCCTTTGATAAAATACAACATATTTTCATGTTTAAAGTCCTAGAGGGAATTGGACTGGAGAGAACATTCCTCAACATAATTAAGGCCATTAACAACAAACCCACAGCCAACATCATTCTAAATGGGGAAAAATTAGAAGCATTCCCTTTAAAGTCAGGAACCCAACAAGGCTGCCCCCATCTCCACTCCTTTTCAGTACAGTGCTTGAAACTCTTGCTACAGCAATAAGTCAAGAGAGAAATTAAAGGAGTATGAATTAGAAAAGAGGTTAAACTATCCCTTTTTGCAGATGACATTATAGTATACCTAAAGGACACCAAAATTTCCACCAGAAAACTTCTAGAAACCATTAAAAGTTCAGCAACATGGCAGGTTACAAGATTAATCTAGAAAAATCAGTAGCCTTTCTTTATGCCAACAACAAACAATTGGAGAAGGAATAGGAGAAGAAAGGACCTTCCCATTCACAATAACCTCAAAAAATATCTTGGAACAAACCTGACCAAAGACACTAAAGAGCTCGGGCTGGAGAGATGGCCTAGCAGTTAAGAGCACCGACCGCTCTTGCAGAGGACCCGGGTTCAATCCCCAGCACCCACATGGTGGCTGAGAACCGTCTGTGGCTCCTATTCCAGGAGAACTCCAGTTCTAGGGGAATCTGACACCCTCTTCTGACCTCCGCGGCATTGCATGGCACGGGTGCACAGACCTACCTGCAGACAGTACATTCATACGCATAAAAAAAAAATTAATTAATAAAAAAAGACACTAAAGAGCTCTACAATGACAATTTTAAGTCCTTGAAGAAGAAGATTTAATAAGACAGCAGAAGATGGAAGGACCTCCCATGCTCATGGATTGGAAGAATTAATATAGTAAAAATGACCATCCTACCCAAAGTAACATATAGATTCAATGCAATCCTAATGAACATTCCCATGACCTTCACATATCTAGAAAAAACATCCTAAAATTCATATGGACAAACAAAAGACCCTAAATAGCCAAAGCTGACTCCTGGGTATATACCCAAAGGGTTCATCTGATTGCAGAGATACTTGCATGTCCATGTTTATTGCTGCTCTTTTCACAATAGCAAAGAGCTGGAAGCAACCTGAGTGTCCCTCAACTGATGAGTGGATAAAGAAAATGTGGTACATCTACACAATGGTGTTCTATGTAGCAGTAAAGAAAGATGACATCATGAAATTTACAAGTAAATGGATGGAACTAAAAGCCATTACGCTAAGTGATGTAACATGGCCTCAGTAAAATAAGTTGTGTTTCTCATATGTCGATCCTTGCACTCAAATCCTTATATGTAAGTCAAGAGCAAGATGCCAAAATGTAAGAAGGACCAGGAGAACGAGATGGCCTTGGCCCTGCTTGTTGTGAAGAAGCCAGAGGCCAAAAAGGTCGTAAATTCTCAGAGAAGATTTAAGAACTTTGACAGTGGACAGCCCCAAAGAGACCTCACCCACTTCACTAAACCATACATCCTGATACAGCGATAAGGGGCTATCATCTATAAGAATCTGAAAGTGCCACCTGTGATTAACCAGTTTACACAGGCCATGGATGGTCAGACAGCTACCCAGCTGCTTAAGTCTGCTTGCCAGAAACAAAGCAAGAAGAGCAGAAGCTGTTGGCCTGAGTTTAGAAGAAAACCACTGGCAGAGGAGATGGCCCCACCAAGAGGACCCACCCCGTACCCTGTGAGCAGGGATCTGCGCCTTCACTACTTCGGTGGAGAACAAGGAGGCTCAGCTGGTAGTGACTGCACACAATAAAGACCCTGTCGAGCTCGTGGTCATTCTGCCTGCATTGTGTTGCAACATGGATGCCCCTACTGCATCATCAAGGGAAGGGTGGGCTGGGGCGGCTGGTCCACAGGAAGACCTGAACCACGGTGGCCTTCACACAGGTGAACTCTGGCTAAGCTGGTGGAGGCTATCCAGACCAATTACAATGGCACATGTGATGAGATCAGTTACCACAAGTCTTGGGTCTAAAATCTGTGTGTTGCATTGCCAAGCCGGAGAAAGCAAAGGCCAAAGAACTCACCACCAACCTGCTGAGTTTTTTGTATATAAATGCAATTTAAAATGCCCTTCAAACAAAATAAAATGAAATAATAAAAGATTGAAAAATATGTATGAAACACATTAAAAATGCAATAAAAATAAATTTAAAAAGAAACTGAAACAGAAAAATATAAACTCAACTTAAAGACACTAGTTAAGAAAACACTCGTCAGGCCTCTAGACTCCAGGAATCAGTCAACTGCTACCTTGAAATAACTGGCTCAGTCTAGGATAATTTCTGGAAAGGATTTAGCATTAAGAGCTGTCATAAGCCAGGGCTCTCAGCAGCTAGGGGGTGTAATTCCAACAGTTCTGAAAAGGAATACATGTAGCTCATCACAATATCCCTACCACAGTTTTAAAACTAAAACTAACCCAAATTTCACAAAACCAAACAGGATTTTACAAAATCGAATAAACTCCACCAAATAGCAACAACAAAACCAAAAATCAAACCTTATCAAAAACTCCCAAACCATCTAAAACCTACATACCTATACATTCATAGAAAAACAATTCAGTAGTGTAAAAATAAATAGTCTTAAATGTCTGGGGCAACTCTTGTGACCTATGGTTTTATCATATCAGATTACAATCTAATCCAAGGAGTCTCCAGAGCCATCCTATCATGTCATTAATCAAGAAAAGATGGGGAAATGTTTGTTAGCAACCCTTTGGGATGTAACTTGAGAGTCATCAAAACTATCTAAAGGCCTTAGCTAAGAAATTTAACTATAACTCTCCCTTGAGATGCCCACACCCATGCTCTCGGGTAATTTATCCTTTCCCTGAGTTCCTCTTTCTATTCACCCCAAGGCTCGAATTTCTTCTTAATAAGCTCAAACTCGGTTTCATAATTGTTTGTTCTAATTTTTTTTCCCTATGGTAAAGTCAAGAATCCTGCTTTGCCTGAGTAGAATTCAAAATCAAAACCAAAAAAAATAAATAAATAAATAAAAAAGAAAAAAACCCAAGAAAACCCCCCAACCCTCCTCAGTCTGCCACTAGGAGCAGCATGGAGCTGTGGCTTGGGCTCATGCCTCAGCCTATAACAAAACTCTTTCATTATATATATATAGATATATCTCTATATATATATATATTATATTTATATTATATTTACCTGGAATCCCTAAAATATATTTTGAAATTAACCTATCATTTGTTTCAGACCTTGTTTGTACAATTTTTTGCTATAAGTACAGGAAGTAACAAAAAAAAAAGCTAAGACTAAAATCCTGAGCATCAAAAGCTGGGATAGATGCTCCTAAACACAGAGTTGAAGTGTTGCTTAGAGTTCTGGAGTGCAAGAAGGCTGTGACATGCTTCAGGTAGAAAACACATTGTTTTATAAACTTTGCTCAAAGCATAAAGTATGAGCTGAGCTCTTAGCTGTGAATTTGATGCTAATGAAGTAACAATGTACTGAATAAGGATATGGTGTTTTGTAACAAAGCATACATAAAGCAAGGTTATATGGGAATGGATTTATACAGTAGAAGCAGGAAATGAGAAATTATTGACAAAAGCTACAAAATTTTATTTACACAAAATGAGTAAACCCTGAGAATCTAGTGTACAACATGGTAGCCATAATGAGTAATTTTGTAGTGTATGCTTGAATCATTCTAAGAGGGTTGATTTTAAATGCTTTAACCAAAAGGAAAGAAAATGGTAACAAAGTTACATAGTGATTGATTGATGAAGATTTTTGTGACTAGAGACCTCAGAAGTTACCTCTGTAATTCTTTAAGGAACAAGTAGCCTGGTATTTAATAATTTCATGGTTAAGGAAACTTAAGAAATTTTAATTAGCTTAAATGAAAGCTATGTGTAAATAGTTTTAATGTTATTTTCTGATTTGGAAACATATTCAATACAACTTGTTTACAAAAATAAAAATTATTGTAATAAAATGCTATCAAACTAGAAAAACAAAACAAAAAGATTTCTTTAACTCTCTTTTTTCTAGAGTGAAAGAGTGCCTAGCAAATAAGAGATCATCAGCAGATAGCTGTGATTCACTATACTACCTGATTAAGCCCAGTCACAAGCTTTGAAAGTACTGAGACAGAGGAGCCAGGTGGAGTTGACAGGCTGTCCAAGTCCGTTCTTCCTCTCATTCCCTGTTCTACATGGTTACAGCCTTTCTACACACCACTATCATCTCTTTATCCACTTCAGCTTCTTTCCAAGAATAGGAGATATGCTCAGGTGAATGAAAGAGCTGAATGAAAGGACACTGCTCTCACCCAGGCCATGGCCGGCAGGAGTGGTGCGGACACAGAAGAGGGTCTGAGGGAGAGAGATGGTCTTCTTGGTCGCACACATTAAAGCAAACTGTCATCCCCTTGGTGAGGAAGACTGGGGGTTCCCAGAACACTATTTCCAAGACAAGAGAGGATTTTTGTCATAGGAATTTATCATCCTCACAGGATTAGGATTAGAGGTGTTCTGGAAACCAGCTTTGAGGCACTGAGGGCTAATAAAGATGAACCAGCTCTAGGAAGTGGCCTGGCCCCTACTTAGTGGTTCTCTGAGGTATCTTATAAGAAACTTGCTTTGGTGTCACTTTTGAATTCTAATTGAAAAGATGAATAGGAATATGTGTTCATCAAAATTACATAATTATGTAAATACTCATTTAATAAGAGACAGAAATGAAAATCTGATCACACTAGCAAAAATCAGTATAAATCTTAGTCAACAAAACTGCCAAGAAAGGGCCAAAGTATCTTTATCACAACTGCATGGTCACCAAGTGGCTGAGTTGGAAGTGGATGGAAGTTGCTGGCCACCTAGGCCTCTGGGCTGTAATGTCTCATTTCTGAGATAGTTCTAGAAAAGTCCAGAGAAGCCCAGGCAGAAGACACCAGGACTTGACAGGGGTGTTTGGTGTCATCAGGACACTGACAGCTAGTCGGTGCGTCTTAGGAAGACAGGCTCGTGAGATCCCTCCCTGAGGAGGCCGTGGTTGGAGCTGCCATGTCATGTCCTCCTTCCTCTCGGGTCCCCTCCTTGCAGGTACCCACAGAACAGGCGTGGCTTTGCTGAGCCTCTAAGGGCATCCATGGCCCTGATACCCTGTTTGCTTCTCAGAAGCCATAGAGCCCCCGACTGGAAGGGTCACTGTTGGAGTTTTAAGTCCTTAGCTTTAACTCACTTGGCTGTGAGTTATTAGAATTTTTTTGAAACAACTTGGCATTTGGTGTTTTTTTTTTGTTTGTTTGTTTTTTCTTTTTTACGAAATCATTAATTATGACCTGTAATCATTACTATTGATTTGTTGATTTGAGAGGATCTAGACTCATCTAGGAGACAGACTTCTGTGTCTGTGAGGTTTCAATATTCCTTTAATTGAGGTGGGAAGCCTCATCATAGATGTGGGTGACACCTTCCCAAGGGCTCGGTTCCCAGACCTTATGAAAGGAGAAAGCAGGATGAGAAGAAGCTCTTCTTTCTCTCGGCTTCCTGACTGTGGACACTGTGAGCCATTGCTTCAGCCTCCTGCCACCGTCGCCTCCCCAGACTGATGAACTCCCCCGCCAAATTAGCCAAAATCAAACCTACCTTCCTTCCTTAAATTGCTGTTGTCAGCTATTTGGTCACAGCAGTAGCAGAGGTATTAATGTAACAAGGGCAGTGGTAGATAATAGTGTGATTAGTAGTAGACCACAAGACTAATCAAAGGCAGTCATAGACAACTCATGGTTACAGAAACAACCTATTCCGTCTTCAGTAACTTTATTGTTTGTTTTTCTCAATATTAGTTAAAACTTTTTTCCTTTAATTTATATACATAGGTGACTTTCTACTTAGGACCCTCACCAAACCAGTTTATTCTAAATGCCTGAGGCCTATGTTCCTGACCCTTGAATCCCAGGTCCCGGGGCTATTCCTCGTGTGACATGATTTTCAGCTCCTTCTCTACTCTGGTCATTAAGGATGAGGATGGCAAGTAAACAAATGAGAGTGACAGAAGGGAACGCGTGCTCTGCTTGCAGGGTTCTCATCTATCCACAGAGCCCACCTGAGTCCTGTGTCCTGGTCAGTTGCTCATGGACAAGCCTAGAGAGGCCTGTGAGAACCCTATCAGTTCACCAGCCTGCATGCATCTCCTCTTTCCCAGGTAGCTCACTCCAGTGACTCTGTTTGTACTCTCAATCCCATGTAGTCCCAAAGACATGAAGAAGTTCACCTCAATCAGCAAGAATAACTAAATGGAGTCTTCCTGTCTGATGGTCTTCCTGATCAGCCTGGTGTCTTCATCTGGTTTTACACGTTCCTTGACGGGGAACACTAATTTCATGCCAATATTCTTCCTGGAGACTTTACCCTCTCTGTCTTCAGGCACAGATGATATCATGCAGATAATGTACACGGACTAGAGTCAAGATGTGACGATATTTTTTTTTTTTTGGTCTTTTCGAGACAGGGTCTCCTTGTAGCCCCAGCTGGCCTGGAACTCACTCTGTAGACCAGGCTGGCCTTGAACTCACAGAGATCCACCTGCCTCTACCTCCCAAGTGCTAGGACTAAAGGTGTGCACCACCACGCCCTGCGAAGATGTGACAATCTTTTTGTTGTTGTTGTTAACAGTCTTAATGGATCTAAAATTTTGATTATGTTCTTTGGCTTCCAATATAATTATTTGCTTTTGCATTCATTGATTTAGCAACCACGTATTGTATGCCAAGCCCTCTAAATATGATGGGGGGGGGACAATCAATGTTTTTCTAGTCCCATGTAGTTTACAGCCTAACAATACATGTAGGCAATGCATCAAAGTTTGTGTTGAAAGAAAAGATACTTAGGGGATTATAAGCTTCCTGCCTCCTTTAGGTTTCTGACAATGGGGATGTAAAATAACCATTTGAAAAAATATTTTAGGGGCAGAAATACTATTGCACTGTATGATTATCAGGGGTGCTCCTGTATGCTAGAGATTTGGGAAGTATTTAAACAGAGTGGAAATTAACTTTGCTGCCCCAAAAGCTTGTCATGAAGCTAGCTCACCCTTCATTAGTGTGCCCTCTACAGTTCTTTCTGACAAAGTGTTCTTTAGCTCTAAGCTCAAGACAGCTGTCTACTTCCACATTGCATTGGATTCCTCCACATGTCTCAACTAAGTCTTTAGTGCTATGCTTTCCTTACTTCTTTAAACTATTCAACCCCCCAATTCCTGCTTTCATTTTTTCCCAGTCCTATAACTTGGACTTTGTCATTGCCCAGACTGCTTCTTTTCAAAAATCTTACATGTCACCATCTAAACCTCTGAACATAGCTTTAAAAAAGTATACTTACCTGGCAGAGGAGATACCATGATCAAGGAGGTGGTTTTCCCAGGGTGAGGCTCATCCATTGCACTCGGGCTGTGCTGACCCCTGCGATTTCCCCAAACACGGGAAACTCGGCTGCACAATTTGTGGTAGTGGGGGACTGCGCTCGCGCTCTCCCCTGTAAAAAAAAAATAAATAAATAATAAAAATAAAAAATAAAAAAGTGGGGCTGGAGAGATGGCCTAGCGGTTGAGAGTGTCGACTGCTCTTGCAGAGGACCCATGATCGATCCCCAGAACCCACATGGTGGCTGAGAACCATCTTTAACTCCAGTTCCAGGGGAGTCCAACACCCTCTTCTGACCTCTGCGGCATTGCACGGCACAGGTGCACAGACCTGCATGTAGATGATATGTTCATACACATAAAAAAAGTATTTTATTTATTATTTCCTATGTATATGAGTGTATTACTTTGATGTAAGTGCCCCACATCATGCAATGCCCACAGAGGTCAGAAGAGGGCATCGGGTCCCCTGGAATTGAAATTATGGACAGTGGTTAACTGTCATGTGGGTGCTGGGATTCAAACCCAGGTCTTCTGCAAGAGCAGCCAGTGCTTTTAACCACTGAGCCATGTCTCCAGCCACTGAACATAGCTTTAATACCTTGAACTTTGTGTGTGTGTGTGTGTGTGTGTGTGTGTGTGTGTGTGTTTCTGTGTACGCACCAGTGCCAGAGATCAACACTGAACGTGTTCTTCAATTGCTCTCCCCTTGATTTTTGGGGACAGGCTCTCCATTGAACTTGGAGCTCACTGATTTGGTTAGATCGGATGGCCAGTGAGCTTTAGAGATCTGCCTGTCCCTGACCTCCCTGTGCTGAGGGAATATATTTTTTCCAGTCATGCCTGTTGTGTCTGGAGATCTAAACTCTAGTCCACATGCTTGCTCAGCAAGCAAGTACTTTACCTTGATCTACAGCCCCAGTTCCAATTTCTTTATTAATAATATTTTTATTGAGTTTTTGTGCATTTCATACAATAGCTCTTAATCAAATTTAGACCCTTCCCCCAATCTATGGTCCCCAGAGGCCCCCCCCTCAACTGGACCTCATGCATTTTCTCACATATGTTGAATCCCATTCAGTCAAGCATCTGTACCCAAATGTCCTTTGGTACAAGTTCATCCAGTGGAGTCCAGTCAGCCTATTAGAGATCTCTTAAGGAAGGTCTACTCTCTCTCACCCAGCAGTAATCAGTTGCCAGCAGTTCCCAGCCTAGGCATGGAGCCTGTCACCTATTCCCTTCCCTCTACACTGAGCCTTTGTCTTATTGAGTTGCCACAGGTCTTGGGCATGGTGCTGCCAGTGCTGCAAGTTCACACGAGGAAGCTTCCAGCTTCCCCGAAAGCCTGCTTCCCTGTGTTCATGGACAAACTACGGCACTTACTCTCCTTCCCTTCTTCCACAATGTTCCCTGAGCCATGGGTGGGTGAGGTTTAATAGAGGAGTCCTGTCCAGAGACACACACACTCTGCAGTCTCTTATTCTCCAAAACTTAGTCAGCGGTGGCCTCTTGTGGATATTGCACTCTGCTGAATAAGGAAGCTTTGCTGGTGAGCGTTGAGGGATGCAGTAGCATTTTCTCTGACCCCTGTTCTGCTATGTTCCTTGAGCCATAGGTGTAGAGTTTCCACTGTAGATGTGTCATTTAGGGCTGGTCATTTCTCAGACACATTTTCTCTCTGTGTGACCAGTTGTGGAATTGTGTAAGAGCTGTTATCTGTTACAGAGAGGTACTTCTTTGATGAGTGGTATATAGTACACTTGTCTCTCTATATAAGGATCCCTATTTAGTATACAATAAGAAATTTCATTTGTCTAGAGATATGGCAGAAATAGGGTTTTCTCTAAAAACTATGATGTCTTTAGATATGTATATTTGGCTATAATTACAGTGTCACCTATGAATTCCTCCCACTGAGAGGGCTTTATTTAAGTCCAATTAGATAACCGTTGGTTACTTCCCACTTAACAGTGCCACTATTGCTCCATGTGGCAAGAAACACTTTAAAAAGTACTCAACGTTCTTAGTAATTAGAAAAATGCTAATCAAAACCTGTTTAAGAGTCCATTTTACCCTCGTCATATTGGCTAAGATCAAGAGAACAAAGGACACCAAATGCTGGTGAGAATGTGGAGAAAGGGGACTATTCACTCACTGTTGGTCGGAATGCAAACTCTGCAACCACTATGGAAAACAGTATGGAGAACTCTTAAAAAGCTAAAAATGAATCTATCATATGATCGGGTTTTACCACTCCTTGGCATATACCCAAAGGACTCATCCTAGAGATACCTGTACATCCATGATTGTTGCTGCTCTTTTCACAATAGCTAAGAAATAAAAACAACTTCAATGTTTCTCAACTGATGAATGGAGAATGAAAATGTGGTTCATTTACACAATGGAGCTCTAAGTAAGAAAAGAAGAAATTATGAAATTTGTAGGTAAATGGATGGGGCTAGAAACTGTTATAGTAAGTGCAGGAAAACAGACTTAGAAAAGCAAGCAACATATATTCTCTATCATTTGTAGCACCAATCCCTTACATATGAGAATACATTCTGATGTAATAGCAGGAACCAGGGAAATTGAAAGGAAGCATGGAGGCAAAGGAAAGGAAGAACCCAGAAGAGGGAGACAGCAAGGAGGCGGGGAAATTGGGGGGTGTTTGGTCTGGAGGGGAGAGGGAAGAGTCTTGCAAGGGAAAATAGCTGCATGAGGGGGTGGGGAGGAGCTGAGGAGATGGGAGATAGTTGGAGGTGGGTGCTGTGGGGGGAGGGGGGAAATAGGGGCTCTTGGATTGGGGAGGGAGGAGGGACATTGGAGGGGAGGACAGAGAAGAAGTGAGTGGAGCTTTGGTGGTGTGGGAGCCCGAGGGAAACGTGTTGGCTTTGGATCTCCCTGAGAGACAAACTTCACGCCATCTGAAGTAGTGTGCTTGTGTATACCTGGGAGCTACATGGCAAGGAGCAACGTGCCAGAAAGGAGCGACCTCCCTTTGAGTTGTTGTTCAGAGTATGGGGCTGGGGAGTAGTCCAAGAGCATCCCAAGCTAACATAGCCTATTTCTGAGCCCTTGGTTATCTCCTAGAAGTTGAAGGTAAGACCCTACTGCCAAAGATAGGGCACACTTTGGACATAGGACCAGGAGCAATGGATCTGGAGCTGTCCTGGAAGTCTTCTTCCTGAAAACTAGCTCTCATAGTTCTAGAGGACACTGTGCAGGCTGCGAAGGGAGAAAATCAATCAACGGTCCAGTCTAGCTGTAAAGCCCGATAGCCACAGCACTGGCACAGCAGATAACCCTGTCCCAATCTCTTGAACTTCCTAGCACTTTATTTCTGTAAAACCCTCGCTCATTTCCTTTTCCCACATGTTGTCTGTGTTTCTACTTCTTAATCATCCCAGTTCCTGATTTTCCATAAATAAGAACAAGCATTGCTGACTCAACTCAATCCCCACTTACTGAACATTTGATTATGTGACCTCTTGTTTTTATATTTATAGATTTTTTATTAGTATATTTTCTTTTTTTGACAATTTCAAACATGTATAAATGCATTCTAGCTGCTCTCCTCTCAACTTCCTTTTCCCCTCCCACCCCATCTAGCCTCCTGTCTTTCTCACAAATCTCTCTCCCGTTTTCATTGCTTTTTGTTTTGTTTTGTGTCCCACTGAATTGAACTAAGACCAACTGTGTTACCCTGGGTTTGGAACTGTTGGTTAGAGCTTGGTGTACTCATCAGTAAGTACGTGTCTGGATACTATGCCTCCCCCTTCCCCAGAATCTGTTAGTTATTGATAAATCTATCAGCATTAAGTGGTAGGGCCCTGTGACCCTCTTCCTCATCTATAACTGACTAATAGGCGGGCCCCACTTGGGTGGGCCTGGTGCCGGTGGGCACGGTTTCTGTGAGTTCATGACTGCCCTGGTCAAGTCGTGTTTAGAAGTTGGCATTTTGCAGCCTTTCCCTTTATCTCTAAGCTCTTAAATTCTTTCCACTCCATCTTCTGCAATGTTCATGAGCCTTAAGTGGGTGGTAGAAATGTCGTGTTCAGGGATGAGCTTTCAACTGCTCTTTATTCTCAGCATCTTGTTCAGTCAGACATTTTCCTCCATTCTCTAATTAAGGTTAAGTATAATTCTTGTCTGTGAGTATAATCACAGATGTTTAGAAGGTGGTTTGATGCTATGTCAATTCTGCTAAGCAGCAGTGTCAGATTTCCTCTTAGGGTCAAAGACCTTTTTAATCATGTATTTTGGATTAGGTTTATAGTATCGAGCGTGGATTCTTTTTTTTTTTTATTTTAATTTCTGTATGTGTATGAATGTAACTGACTGCATGCAAGTCGTGCACCGGTCGTGCAATGCCCGGAGGTCAGAAAGAGGGCGTCGGATCCCGGGACTGGAGTTCTCCTGGAATTGGAGTTTCAGACGGTTTGCGCCGCCATGTGGGTGCTGGGACGAACCTGGGTCCTCTGTAAGAGCTCTTAACCGCTAGGCCATCTCTCCAGCCCCAGCATGGATTCTTGCCAACAGAGCAGGCCTCAAATCCAGTCAAATAGTAATTGTCTCTTCCCAGAACGTTATTGCACCAATGGGCACACCTTGCCCACAGGTTGTTATTGTAGTTTTTAGAGTTCCCAACTGGGTAAAATCATTGAAATCTTTATCCCCACCATCCAGTAGCCTGCATAGTGCCATCTGGCATCATGAAAGCTAGCCAGCATGGAGAAATCTTCTTCTTCTTTTTTTTTTTTCTTTTTGAGAATGGGTTTCCCTGCAGTCCGCCAGCTGGCCTAGAGCTCACTGTGTAGACCAGGTGGGCCTTGAACTCACAGAGATCGGCCTGCCTCTGCCTCCAGAGTGCTAGGATTAAAGGCATGCACCACCACGCCCAGCTTAGAGAAAGCTTCTTATATGAGTTCAATTTCTCTATATCTTGTGGGAAAACTTAGTTAAGATGGGTTGGATTCAAGCCAATGGTACTCCTTGCCACACCCATGGGGTGGGGGTGTAGTGACAAAAATATTTAGCATTCAGCCCTGAGAATGAGTCGTGATGGAATTTAAGCAGACATGTTGGAATAAAAATCTCTCTCTGCATTTGAGACCTCAACCTGCATACACGTGGTGTGCTTTCCTGCAGGTTTTTCCACATGGGTCATCCAAGGATTAAGTGGGCCCCGCCATAAATCGTGGTGACACCACAATTGGCGTCTGACTGGGGCAGAAGGAAACCTTACACTTAGGTATGCAATACCCCTAAATCTTGCCTTTTTTCTTTCGCCTCTCCTGATATCTATTGTTGTGGTGGAGCTGAAGGTCTTTCCTTGCTGGTTTTCGTGGATGGGACAGTGGTCTGAGGGCATGTGGCTTTGTACACGTGGAAGAGCAGCCCTGCCTCCGAGTGGTTCAAGGGACACCCAGTGAAGCCTTCCAGCATGTGCCTCCTGGCAGGTGGTCACTCCTGCAGGCATATAAAAGCCAGTGCCTCAAAGCGAATTGTGCACATATTAAGGCTTAGCATTTATGTATTGGTGCCTTAAAAACAATTTTTTCATAATTCTACAGTGTCTGAAAAACTTTCTGGTTTAATATTCACCCCCACCCCCCCCCCCCAAAGAAAGACTGTGAGGAACCAGCTCCTCGAGTTTGGTTCCAATCTTAACTAGTTCATATGAAATTTTCTTCCGGTAGCTCTCCTGGACTGAGCACCATTCTTTCTGTTGCAAATTAAGGCCTTCATGAACTGCCCTCCTCCAAGAGCAGCCTCTTCCAGATAATTAATCAGCCTCTGCATTTTTCCTCTTATTTTGTATACAAAATCGGTTTTTGGAAAAAAGTGTGGTCTCTCTTCTCTTCTTATGGGTTTTTTTCTAAATCTAACTCGTTCTTACCTAAAACCTGCGCTACTTTGTAATCCAAGGTTGGGATTTAGCTAAGAGTAATTCAAATCCATTTCAGCAGCTTAACTTAAAGTGTAATATTTTTACCTAACCCGCAGGTACATCTAGATACCCTTTGAGTAAATACAGTGGCACAGTTTAAAATTATGGTTGATTTAATTTTTATCTTGCTCCTTTAAATGTGTTTACCTTAAAAATTCTTCTCACAAAATTCTGATCACATGTGGTCTGAGCTCTGGCCTGGCGCCTATAAGCCTGCCTGCTGTGCATGCATACATAGCTGCCGCACTAGCAACACATGGATCTAAATCTGCCCTTTAAATTTTGATTTTTAGGTAACATCTTTTTGATTTCAGCATTTGGAAACAAGATAGATGGATTTCTAGAAAATTTACAGGCCTGTGTTCTAACAAACACAAACTTGCTCTGATAATTGTCTTTTTTAAGGAACCATTGGTAAAAGTCTCTTTAGCAATGTAAATTGATATTTTGGTTCAATTAAATGAGAAATTTTGAATAAAACTGTTTATAGTTTTCTAAGCCCATCTTCATTGTGTATGTGTGAGTGAATGCGAGTTCCCCTTTTAATTCATTATAAATCCTACAGGTTTAAATCTATAAGCTACTATAAACAAAAATAAATCAATCATAGAAAATGTTTCTGTTATACCCCTAGTGTTTAACAATTTTTAATTGGGTTATAGTATGCAAATATTATTCGTTTAATGATAATTGTTATTAATTATTAGTATAATTGTTACATAGTTATTAGTTATTGTTATTGAATAGAATGATAATAATAATTGATAAAAATTCAGTCTAATGGAATTGGTTTTCATGTTGTTGGCTATGTATATTGACAATTATTGATCATATATTGATTGTTGTGACTTCATGGTTAATCTTTCATGACTATTCTTTTAATGTGTGTAGTTGATTGATTGTATGATTCTGGTATTGAGTATTTCTCTATCCATTCCTTAATAGCAGCACAATGGATCAACTCCGACACAACCACTTTGGCCTGTCTACTTTTGTGAATCCTCATCTTTGATTTGTATCTGGGCGTTGGCTTGCAGAGGGCCGCTAAGGAGTACTTAACCAGAGGGAAGAATAGGGAAAGAATAGTAAACTTTAGGTATAGTTCTTGAAATGAAGTAGTGGTGTGCAAATGGGCCTAAAAGGTGGCATATGGAGTCTCAGCTGTGAGTTGATGAGTTACTAGGAACATTTATTCATTATGTAAATAACCCAAACAAATTATAAAAATTTCATGTTTTCATTGGAACATCAACGATATGGCTTTCTTCTCTTACAAGTCAACTAACAAATCTTTCGTTATGTATGTATGTAGTGTGATGTATGTAGTATGTATGAGCAGCACTGTGTGTATGGATGATAGAACTTGTGTTTTAAGTATATTATAATGTTAACAACAATGATACCAGCAAAGCAAAAACATTGCTCTTGAGTTGAAATCGTGGCCCTTCCTCTCTAAGATGCAAATTTTATATTAAACAGCCAAAACATAATTCAATTTCAACAAAGGTTATGGGTTTTCTATTAAAAATTTTAAAAATATGGATCTACACTGCCACCTACGGTTATGCCCTTCAACATCTAAAACAAAGATTGCAACAAGTTTTCATGTATATTAAAGTGTTAATAAGTTTTGGGTATTTGGGAATAAAAAGTAAAAGGTAAAAATTAGAATTTAAAAAATAAAAAAAAATTGAATTTTTTTTTTTGTTAATCTTCTTTTTTTTTTTTTTTTAGGCTTTTTAAAGATTTTTTGCGCATACAGGCTAAGGACCTGCATTTGTTCAGATACTAGTGGGTTAGTGGTGTTGAGGCTGCATGTTATTTGGGTGACCAGTTGGTTTGGAAAAGTCTCTACCTTTGCGGACCACCAACCTGGAAGCTGGTGTGAAATTCCGTCCTGGGCTTGGGCAGGTGGAAAGTTATGGCCAAGGTGGGAAATGTTCTCTTGTCCCAGGCTAAGGACCCAAGTAGGAAAATGACCTCTCTTCAGGTCAAGAGTGACCGACTGACCTCTACCTGCAATGAGGCCAGTCCCCCACAAGTCCACAAAGTGGTACTGTGTGTCCCTCTCCCCTAGCAGGACTGGCATGTACCTACCCTAGTGTCAAGAGAACCCACTTCCAAAAGCCACACAAAAACAAAAAAAAAGCCAAAAAAATCAAGATGGTATGGATGGTAACAATGACATTTGCATGGGGCATATCTAGCCAGTCTTTGAATTAGTACTGGATGGGCATAAGAAATAACGCTGTAAAAGAAAATTGTTTTTAAGAGCTAGTATATGAAAAGTTTTAAAGCAGGTTTTCATGCCAAGCCTGGAGAGGCCAAGAGCTTGGAGGAAGATAGTTATTAAAATCCACTTTGTGAAGGTTTCAAAGTTTAAAATGGTAATGCATTAACAATTGTGGAATATAAAATGTTATTGTTTTTATTTATAACTGTATTGAATTTCCCAGCAATAACTTTGGGGTTAAGGTACACAAATGGTCTCTATATTTTTCTGTAATTTTAATGCAGTATCACTTGTAACATTTTTTCCTTACTTGTAGGACAATTTAAAGAAGTTAGTTTAAGATTTACATTACCCAAATAAGCAGTACGTCAATGAAAAAAATTTTTGGGTAAATTTGATGAAAAACTTACAGCTCGTGGTTCCCTGTGTAGTGGGTATGTGTAATACAACTAGGATCTAGAAGTCAAAACAAAATTTAAAACAAAAACAAAAAGAGGGAGGTAGTAAATATTCCTTCTGGGTACATGAAGTCTTGTCAACCTTTTGATAAATTTTCAATTTTGAGTCTTGAAACTAACAAAAATTTGTAGGGAGGAGATTTGTATGTTCCACATTAAACACCAAAAACCTAAATGCTGAAAATGTACAACTTTTGCTGTGCAGGAGTGGACTGGGAAGATCCAGCAGAGAGGCTGACCCCTCCTGAACATGAAAGAAAAAGGAACCTCAGATTGCCCTGAGTCACAGACACTGATCATCTCTCCTGAATTCTATTTGGTTGACTGAATGTTTAATGTGTCCTTAATGAAGTTTACCTTCCAGAATGCTGAGAAACCTCCTACCTCTTCCCTTTTGACAGGAAAAGACGAAAAACAGATTATGGTAATGAAGTCACATTCCCTCAACTGTAAATTAGAGCCAATGTTTATAGTGGTAATTTCTTGATAAAACAGGTGTAACTACCTTTTTAATTGACTGATAGACATGGAAATCTGTGAAATATAAGTCTCTATTTCGAGCCAAATAAATAGTAACTATTTATAAGCTGTTGGTAATTAAAGCAAAATATAGTAATAATACAGGAGAGCTCGATATCAGCCAATGGATGATTCTGACCAAGGAGATGTTGGCTAAGGGATCCAAGCCCAAAATTATAAAGGGCCTTTTGCCTATAAAAAGGGATTCTGCAAGGAAAAGGTGGTAGTCCCTGTGTGTCTGAAGACCTGCTGTAAGCATGAAAAAATGTTTTGAGACATCGCTTGCTAACGTACAGTTGGCCTCTTGAATGCGCAGAGATTGTGTTACCAAGGTCACTATGGCAAATAAACAAAATAGTGGTCGTCCTTGAGATCAAGCAAGACTCCGTCTGTCAGGACCGCTACACCACTAAACAACTGCCTGGAGATACTGTGAACAGTGGCAGCCAATGTGTCATATATATCCCAAATCTAATGGCTTTAGCTAAGTCTCCTTGGAGGAATAATTCATGGCCTTGATGCCATAAGCTATGTTCCTCACCTAGTTAGGAATGATGATAAGCCCAAATAAAGAACATTGTCATCTGTTATAGAGAAACCGGGAAAAAAAAGAAACAGTTTGTGGATAGCATACCATCCAAACATCTGTGTCCTATGCGTACACTTAGCTTGCCATAATATATATTGTTTAACTGCTTGTGACAACATCTAATTGCTTGTGCTTCATTAGTACGGACTTAAAGGGACCGCTGGTAAGGCTGGTCACCCAGAAGGGAAAACAAAACCCTGAAAGTGCAAAAATGGACATCTCCCGAGAAAATGACTGCTTTGCTTTCATCACAAGCCACTTGTGCCCTTCCCAAAGCCTAGGGAACAATGCGAAGAGGAGAGCATGGTAGAATATAAGTGGCTGCAGAGAATTGGGGGGTGAATCGTGAGAACTAAAGCATATATCTGGACTCTTTGATCAACATGCCCCTTTGTGCATACAAGGCTTCTCCAACTGGACTATGGGAACTTTGGGTGTAGTTCAAAAAGATGAACAAGATACTGGGCTAATTGGTTTTTGCATGAATGTTACATTCATTGCTTAGCTTGACAATCATTTTTTACGTTCATGGTTGGGAAATCTTTGGATATTAATTGGGCCTTAGTGGAAAACAAAGTTGTTCAGGTTGACCTGTCCCCCACCACTGCCTAGCACTCAAAACAAGGCGTGGAGCACTGGCTAGTTCAAAACTCATGTTCGGTTGTGTGGGTGTTAGCGAGTCACCAGGTCTCCCTGCCTCTCAGAAAAGAATTAAAAAATAATTAAAAGGGTGAGATGTGGGAAAACTTAGTTAAGAGGTTAGATTCTAAGACCATGGACCACTCCGGGGTGGCAACACCCATGGGTGGGGTAAGTGACGAAAAGATTTAGCATTTGGCCCTGAGAACTGAGTCATGATGGATATTTAAGCAAACATGTTGGGATAAAAATCTCCTCTCTGCATTTGAACTCAACCTGACTGACACTGTGTTGGTGCTTTCCTGCCTGGTAATGGTTCCACTGTTGTTGGTCCCAGAATTAAGGGGGGCCCCCCACAATAGCAGCAGCGACACCACAATATCTTGCATCGTAAGGAGATAGAATTCTTCAGCAATATGGATTTATTAACTAGTTCTACTTGGGTAACCAAGGGGAATGTCAATAGCTTGCCTTATTTTAGAGGACTTCTGACCTCTAAAATAAGGCAAGTTTCTACAGAAACTTGACCACAGTTTCTACAGAAGTATCCCATACCTGGTACTGGGATTTTGTTTACTGACACAACTTATAGAACCAGCATTGGCTAGCCTTGCAAGATCTTCTTTCAAACTGTCTTTTATGTTTTAATTGGGTTACCAATTAGTATGTTTCTGAGACGTTTCCTCATAGCACCTCATGCCCTAGTCTCACCCATCCCCCACCCTTTTTCCTGTTTGAATATTTCTAGCCCTAATACTCTCCCTCCCCACTCCATTTTACCTATGTGATCCCATTACTTCTCTCTTAAGCTCCTCCCCCCGCTGTCCCCTCTCTCTGTCCTTTCTAGTTCCTGGCTTCTGGCTGTACTCCATGTTAAACACATAAAACTGAAGGGCGGCAACTAGAATCTGTGTATGAGAGAAAACATGCAGCATTTCTTTGTAAACTTTGACTACCTTTGTCTGCATCATTTTTTTCCAGTCCCCAAACCACTTTGACGAGGCAATACCTTCAAAAGCAATATAGAGGATACCGAGGGTGTGGTGCGCACACCTTTAATCCTAGCACTTGGGAGGCAGAGGCAGTAGTGATCAGGTTTGTGAGTTCAAGACAGCCTGGTCGACATAGTGAGTTCCAGGACAGCCGAGCTACGGGAGACCCTGCCAAAAAGACCCAAAAAAAAAAAAAAAAGCAATATAGAAATGCAACCCTCAAAAGTGTTGGATCTTTTAGAGATAAACTCTCTAGGAGTTGGTAAAAGGAAGGATCAGGAAAGTGTGCTGGATGGGAACAGCACACGTCATGGTCGTCTAGTAATTCTCCTTAGGAGATCTCCAAAAGTTCATCTTTGTACATGTTCTCTCCAAATCTGTTTTTTCTCATCCTCACTTTCCTGACATCATAGTAGATTTCTTATTCTAGCCTCCTTACTTCTCCAGGCCTCTCCTACCTTCCAGAACCTTCTTCTACATCTTGTTCTCTTCATTGTCATTTAAAAGCTTCCAGATGCTGTTATTTCAGATCTAGAAGCTACAATATTGTTAGGTTGCTGGCAGACTCCTAAAATGGTGGCACAACTCCTAATATTCTAAAATGGTGTGTCCTGGTTTAGCTGAGGCAAATTCCTCTGCCTATCAGGAGACCAACCAGTTATGGGCTAAGCTGCCCAGCCTATAAAGGCTGCCTGATTTCTTCTACTTGCTACTGTTCTTTGGTCCCAGCAAGAGCAACCCAGAAGTCTATTCCCAATAAACTTCTGTTCCCCATGGAATTGTCTTTGTCAATGGTGTTTGCTATGCCCTCTATTCAAACATATATTGTTTGTAAATTTCTGTTGAGAGCTGTGATTTTATCAAGTAAAACATGAGGGAATTTAAATTAAGTTCAATTTAGGGGCAAATAAGTCTGATGGAGAAACAGTGACTTTTTGTTGAGATATAATTTGAATCTAAGAACAGTGAGCTGAGAGACCCTCAGATTTATAGGCGTGAAGTTAAGGGTTTCTATCAGTACAGAAACTGTAATACAGGATTTGACTTATTTTTCAGCTTATGGAGAGATATTCAAACTCTGTAGCCTCAGTCAAAATCTCTGATCGGTATGCAGCATTGGTCCAGCATCATTTAAAAGACAAAGTGCTTTTAGGTTGGACTGTCGCTTCGCCTGCAGTGGACCTTCCATTTTTAGTGACAACAGGAGGGAGCATTGTGAGCGGATTTCTGTCCAGCCCTGTGCAGATGGGGTGTCAACAGTATTGCATTCTCAGCAATGGTTTGTAGACAGAAATTTGTCGGTAGAGCTTCTGGGAAATCCCTCAGAGGAAAGAGGCTGACTCGACTGGGAAGCTTTTCTTTTTTTGTTCTTCCTTCTTTCTGTCTACAATGAGAATGTTGTAGTTGCAACTTTTATTATCATCATCTTCAGAGAATGGCATGATAGTAAATTAAAAGAAGCCAAGAATAAATACAGTGGGAATAAGATATCACAGATGAAGGGCAGACTCTGAAATGAAAGGGATTCTGCATGATGCAATTAGGTTTTTCCAAACCTCTTTGAAAACATTCAGTCTTTGAACCAGGTATGATAATGTGTGTCTATAAAACAAAAACTTGGGAGTCTGAGGCAGAAGAATCATTAGTTTGAGGACAGCCTGGGCTTTTTAAGGAAGCTCTGTTTCAAAATTTAAAAACTGAGACACAATCGTTACAGAAATAGACAGCTGTTTTGAAATTTTCTGCATGCGTACAGAGTATGTTGATAAGATTGACTCACCAGTGCTCTCTTCTCTTTTGTTCTCTTCCATCTTTTCATTCCAGCTAGTCCCCTCTTGTTTTCATGGCACGCACGTGTGTGTATGTTTATGCATGTGTCCTGGTGAATTTAATTAGGGTTCCTGATATGAGGGTGGAGGGAGTCTTATTTACTGGATTGTGGGCAACTCACCAGGACTTAAGCCACTGAGGGAAATGGCTCCAGCTCTGCTGACATCCCATTAACTGTTATCCCTCCTGAAGGAGGACTGAGGGGCTCATGAGCCCTTTTCCATCCATGGAGAATGTAGATGGGGCCAGTCTTGTGCAGATCTTGTGCAGGTAACTACAACGGCTGTGAGTTAGTGAGTGCAATGGCCATGTCAAGTCCGGAAGTCAGTGCTTCACAGCACTCCTCCACACCTCTAGTTCTTATGTTCTTTCTGCCTCCTCTTCTGCAATGTCACCTCAGCCTTGGAGGAGGTCATAGGCCTGTCTCATTTAGGGCTAAGAACTCATCCACTGTTCATTCTTAGGACGTTGACCAATTATGAGTCCCTACATTCACTACCACCCACTAGAAGAAGCTTCTGGGGCCAAGGCTAAGAACAGCTCTAGTCTATGGGTATTAGCATAGTTAGAAGGCAGTTTGACCACATGTCCATTTAGCATAACTGTGGCAGATTCCCCTTTGGCCCTGCCTGTGACCTCCTCAGCCATTTTTTTTTTTTTTGGACAAAATTTACAGTGCTAGGCATACATTTATTCTATGGAGTGATCCTTAACTCCAGTAAGAAGTGGTTGGTTGCCCCCATAATAGCCATGGTACTGTTGGGCCAATGGCATACATTGGCAAGTATTACAGCACGACTATTCTACAGCTCGGTAAGGCATCTTTTAAGGTGAAAGCCAAAACAAGCCAGATGATTGATCCATCATTATCTCCTATCTCTACAGCTAGCAATGGAGTGAATTCCTAATAGTTAAAACTCAGCATTATACCAAATGCTAAAATTATTTGTTAATGATAAAAAGGTTTTAGTTGGTAGAAAATAGAAATAAGAATGGGGATAATGAAGTACAGAAAACATGTCATTAATATTTTGAACCTGTGGAGATTTTTTTGTATTTTTAATATTTTGAATACCTATAATCTGTCCAAGAATATGTGGCATATTAGAGTATTTAACAGATTAGTTAAGAAATCCATGTACTATGATTTGCAATAAGCAAGAGATTTACAATTGTGGGAAATTTTTGAGAGGAAAGTAAACAATATTTATTTGAGTTTTAGAGTGTGCTTTACAATGATTTTCTGAAAGTTTTCTACTTAAAAGGAAAAGCCCCAAACTGTTGGTGTATATCTTTTTAAAAAAATTGGTGGCACATGTCTTTAATCCCAGCACTCAAGAGGCAGAGGCAGGCAGATCTCTGTGAGTTCAAGGCCAGCCTGGTCTATACAGTGAGCTCCAGGCCAGCTGGGACTAAAGGGAAACCCTGTGTCAAAAAGACCAAAAAATTTTAATTGAATTTTTGTGAATTTCATTAAATATATTTTGATCATGTTTAGATTCTCTTCCCTATTTGCACCCCTGTTCAATTTTATGCACTCCATTATATCTATTGACTATCTATATCTGTATATCTATCTATGTATCTATCTTGTATCTGTAGTCTATATCTACATCCTCCCCTTATCCCTACGGTTCCTTATGTCTCCTTCTCGCCTCCCTTCCCGGTTGAATACCCCCATTTCCCCAATTTCTCTCTTGGTAACATTTGAATCCCAGTATCCCTGTCTCTCTGGTTCTTCTTTCTCTTTACCTCCGTGCTTCCTTTCCATTTCCCTGGTTCAGGTCCATAGCACATCTTTTATTGGGTCGTTTATTTTCTTGTTGCTTTTTGCATTTTTTTTTATATTCTGGACGTTAATCCTCTGTCAGATGTATAACTGCTGAAGATTTTCTTCTACTCAGTGTGTTTCCTCTTCACTTTCTTGTTTGTTTTTTTTTTTCTGTACAGATGATTTTCAGTATAATGATGTCTTACTTGCTAATTGTTGCCCTTAATGCCTGAGCAACTGGTATCTGTTTGAGAAAGCACTTTCTTAAACCCTCTGCAGGGTACCTCCTATATTTTCCAGCATTTCAGAGTTTTAGCTTTCATATTGATGTTTTTGATTCATTTGGAGTTGAATTTTGTATAAGGGTGAAAGATAAGGGTCCAATTTCCTTCTTCTATAGGTGGAGACAGTTTTGTCGGCACCTTTTGCTGAAGATACAGTCTTTCCTCCAATGTGTTTTCTTTTTTTACTTTTTATGTGTATGAGTGTACTGTCTGCATGTAGGTTGGTGCACCCGTGTAGTGCAATGCTGTGGAGGTCAGAAGAGGGCATCAGATTCCCCTGGAACTGGAGTTAAAGACGGTTCTTAGCCTCCATGTGGGTGCTGGGAATCAAACCCAGGTCCTCTGCAAGAGCAGAGACATCTCTCCAGCCCTGATTGTGTTTTCTTAACACCTTTGTCAAATATCAGGCAGCTGAAATTGCATGCATTCATGTTTGTGTCTTCTTTTGTGTTCCATTGATTTATATATCTGTTTTTGTGCCAGTACCATACTGATTTTATGAGTATAGTTCTGTAATGTAGTTTGAGATCTGGCATGCTGGTATCCCAGCATTGGTTTGTTTGCCCAAGATTGCTTTGGCTAGCTGAGGTCCTTTGTGATGCCGTATGAATTTTAGGACAGTTTCTTTGAGCTCTGTAAAGAATATCATGGGGGCCAGGCATGGTGGTGCATGCCTTTAATCCTAGCACTTGGGAGGTAGAGGCAAGTGGATCTCTTGAGTTCAAGGCCAGCCTGGTCTACAGAGAGAGCTCCAGGCCAGATGGGACTAAAGGGAGACCCTGTCTCAAAAACACACACACACACACAAAGAATATCATGGAGATTTTGATTGGCATTGTTTTGAATCTACAGATTACTTTTGGTGGGATGATCATTTTCACAATATTAATTCCACCAATCTATGAACACATGGGTTCTTCCATCTCCTTGTGTTTGTCTCTTTCTTTAAAGACTTTATCTTTTCATTGTAGAGATCTTTAATGGTTTTGTTAGGTTTATTTTTAGATATTTTAATTTTGGGGGGCTATTGTGAATGGGAGGATTTCCATTTCTCTCACTGCTTATTATTGGCTTATAAAAGGTTACTGATTTTTGTAAGTAGATTTTGAAACCTGAAACTTTGCTGAAAGTATTGGTCATTTCTAGCAGTTTTCTGGTGGATTTTCCCCAACCTTATGTATAATGCTATTTCATCTGCAAAAAGGAATAGTTTGACCACTTCTTTTCCTTCTCTTGCTCTAGCAAGAGTTTCAAGCACTATCTTAAAAAGGAGTGGAGATAGTGGACAGTGCTGTTGGGTTCTTGATTTTAAGGAGAATGCTTCCAGTTTTTCTCCATTTAGAATAAGGTTGGCCACAGGTTTGTTGTTAATAGCTTTATGTTGAGGTATGCTCCCTCCAGTCCAATTCCCTCTAGGACTTTTAACATAAATGCATGTTGAATTTTACAAAGGCCTTTTCTGCATCTATTGACACGATCATGTGATTTTTGTCTTTCAGTCCATTTATATGATTTATTAAATTTATTTTCTTATGTATATTGAACCATCCCTGAATCTCTGGAATAAATCCAACTTGATCACAGTGGATGATCTTTTTGATGTGTATCTATATGCAGTTTGCGAGTATTTTGTTCAGTGTTTTTGCTTCAATGTTCATTAAAGACCTATAGATTTATTTGTTACTATTGTGTCTTTACTTGGTTTTTGAATTAGCTTTATAGAAGAATTTTAGGAGTTTTCCCCCTTTTCTATATTTTTGAATAATCTAAGCATTATTGGTTTGTAGATCTCTGAATGTCTGGTAGGCATCTGTTGTGAGCATATCTAAGCCTAGGGTATATTACTCAGGAAGTTTTACTGCTATTTCAATTTCCTTATTTGTTATGGGTCTGTTTAAGCTGTTAATTTCTTCATTTTTAATGTTGGTAGTTTCCAAAAATTTAGAAATTCATCCATTTCTTTTAGATTTTCAAATTTAATAGAGTATAGGTATTTAAAGCAGTCCCTTATTATGTTCTAGGGTTTTTTTTAAGTGTCTGTTGTGATGTTTACACTTTCATTTCACATTTTGTTCATTTGGATTTTCTCCTTCTTTCTTTTAGTTAAATGGGCTATGTGTCTGTCTATCTCCTTTAAGTTTGCAAAGAACCAGCTCTTAGATTCATTGATTCTTTTTCTTTGTTTCTATTTCATTAATTTCTGCTCTGATTTTTGTTATTTCTTTTCATTTTCTAGGTTTGGGTTTGGTTTGTTCTTCCCTTTCCAGAGTCTTGAGTTGTACTGTTAGGTTATTTATTTATTTATTTATTTATTTATTTATTTATTTATTTATTTAATTTGGGGGGGTATTTTTGAGACAGGGTGTCTCTTTAGTCCCAGCTGGCCTGGAGCTCACTCTGTAAACCAGGCTGGCCTTGAACTCACAGAGATCTGCCTGCCTCTGCCTCCCAAGCGCTAGGATTAAAGGTGTGCACCACCACACCCAGCTTAGGTCATTTATATATGGTCTTTCTGATTTTTAATATGGGCACTTAGGGCTATAAACTTCTCTTAGGACTGCTTTTAATGTGTCCCAGAGATGTTGTTGTATTTTAAATCCTTTTCATTTAGTTACAGCAATACTTAAATTCTTTTCTTTTTCTCTTTTCACAGGAAAACAGAAACAATACAAAATGACAATAACAAAACAAAGCAATAAGAACAAAAAAAGAGGGGGATTTCCATTTCTTATTCTGGTGAAATAAAGAATCAATCTGTGGGGCTTGGTATGTGATTCTCTTTTTTCCCTTCTCTCTTTTCTTTCTTCTTTTCCTGCTCTTTCAGGGCTACCAGAAGGATATGTGTTTACTGGCTGGTCTGGGAAGCCTTAAGTTCTCAGCTGAGAAAAAGTCTGGTTAATCTGGCGGGAGCTGGGTGTCTCATGCCTAAGCTGCCTAATCAATTTCTAGCTCATATTTAGTTATGTTACCCTCTGAAAAGGGTCACCCCAATTGCCAGAGGGGAATCAGGATGCCGACCACTCTGACTTCTTCCATAATGAAAAGGGATGTTGGATGTGGCAACTGGGGTATCCCCCATTCAGAGGGTCAATCTGAAAGACCCCAAGCATAACTTTAGAGGGGAAAAAGTCCTTGACTAGTGCCGGTGAAAGTGAAATGAAGGCAGGAGTAGTTAGGTACATGATCTAGGCAGGGGACAAAGAGAAGTAAGAGCAGAGTGAATTCCAATGTCCAACTTAAAAGTCCATTAGAATTTCTTGAACAGGGGTTTCAAAGCATTCATTTATTAGGTTTCTCTGTCTGTTCATTTGACCATGATGTCTGGAGTCAGGATCTGCTTTTCAGGCTTTTTGATAGTCAGGATATGAGTTTCCACTTAGTTGCTAGAATGAAAGAGGAAATTTTATTATTGAGCATTAATTAACATCAATAGTGGACTTGTCCTTTGGCTGTAAGTGACACTACTCTGTTAATCAAGGCCAAGATCTAAGGTTTTTATGGCTATTTAACATTATTTCATATAACTTTATGCCCAATATGTGGAGGCACAAGTTTTCAGGCTTTAAAATAAATATATATTGCCGGGTATGGTGGCACATGCCTTTAATCCTGGCACTTGGGAGGCAGAGGCAGGCAGATCTCTATGAGTTCAAGGCCAGCCTGGTCTACAAAGTGAGTTCCAGGCCAGCTGGGGCTATAGGGAGACCCTATCTCAAAAAGATTTTTGGGTGCCTAAGTCCACACAATTAGCCCAGATTAACCAAACTTTGTTTTCTCAAGGTCATTTGAGGTTCTGGTCTTCAGGGAGCACTTGGATTTTTAGGAGTGGGGGTGGCAGGAACACCTGGCTCCTTCTGGCCATTCTTAACCAGTTCCATCTACCGAGAACAAGGTCAATTCTTGTTAGACCAGGCTTCCCTTTGGATCACAAGGCAACTTTCCTCTAGATTGAGCTTCTTCTTTATAGACTGGACACTGGCTAGGGTTCTGTTGGTGGATCTCCAAGATCTCCCTGCACAGGAAGCCTGGTGAATCATAAAATCACATTTTAAGAGATGCCTGTAGGAATGAACTTTGCAGAGATAGGTGAGGCAAGAACTTGTAAGACCTGATATCTCTGTGGGCATTCAGTTGCCTCTGTGAGTTATCTGTAGCTCCAGAAGTTTCGGGATATTACAATGTTTTCTTGCCTCACCTATCTCTGCAAAGTTCCAGAACCGGATAGCTCCTTCCCTTGAGGCATTGAGCAAAAATGTTACCTCTAGTTTACCTGTTGCACAAACAGGAGTTCTGCAGCCCCCCGATTAGAGTCAAAGTGGCTGGCCCCTCCCTTCCACCTGCCCCCCCACTTCCTTACCCAGAGCACGGTAACTTTTGGTATATAAGCACACTAGTGGCATGAATAAAGTGAGAGACTATTCTCTTGGACCTCGCCCTCTGAGTCTGTTCATTTTCCACAGGTAATCTCCTATGGTCCCCCCTCCCCTCTCCTTGCCAGTAAATAAGCCTAAAGGCTGTCTGCCTGCAGGCAGGAGACAGCCTTGAAGCTTGCAGGGAAAGAAGGACAGCATGTGAAATGCAGTCACGCATGACTCAAGAACTATAAACTACCAGCAGATGCCCACATACAAAATCCCCTGGGACCAATTGACCTCACAGGGCAAGGAATAAATTTGTCCCTTAAATACCTTGGCCAAATTGATATGGGTCTTAGGTATGGGCATTAAGCATCCAAAAAAGTTAAGTCACACCAATCTGGTACTTTTAATTACTGTATCATATTTAGATAAAACCTGAAGAAAAGCCTAAGAAGCCTTGAATAAACACTGACTGGAAGAAATTTAACACCATAGAGTAAGCAGGCAAAGCCTAAAAGAGAAATTTAAACAATTTTAAGCTTATCTTAAATATAAATGATTTACTACAAACATAAGTAGTCCCTTTACTTTCCCAAACCCTATATCCTGGTTTGTATTTTCCCAATTACAGGGGACATACCTGTTGACCAGAATTAAGCTGAAAAAATTTACCAAGTCTGTCCAAACTGTTTCCTTCTGGGGTGCATGCCACTAGTTCAGGGAAGTAAACATAGCTTTTCTTGAGTCAAGTTATCTTGAAATGGGCAGAACAGACATCAAAATTAATGCTTGCATTAGTAATGTCTATGCTCCTTTAATCCTAATCTACAACTGGAAGTCCAGTACAAGCCAGGAATGGACCAAAAACCAAGCACAACCCTGTGTGGTTATAATCCCATTTACACCATTAGTAAACTGGCTTTAATGTTTATACAATTCTACTCTAGAAATATTTAACCACTTCAATCCAGTACAAGTATCTTATTTTTTTTAAGATTTTTTCTTCTTTATTTTTTTTTTTCATATTTGACAATAAGTAATAATTTATGAGTACAAGCATCCTTCATGTAAAACCAATTTGCAGGCAGTTGCACACAAACCCACACAGCCCAAGGGTCCCACCATCCAGCTAGGGGGGCTTGTATGTACAATCAAGTTGATCAAATAAGTGTCCAGTCTATATTGCTGTAGTTTCACCATTTTTCCCAATCGCAGCCCTTACATTCTACCATGCCCCCTCTTCCGGAGATTGTTCCCTAGGCTTAGAAAAGGGGCACAGGTGGACGAGAGGCAAAACAGTCTACTTTCTCTGGAGCCATCGTTTTGGACTCTGGTCAATTCTGGCTGTTTCCTTTCATGGGCTGACAGTTTGTCCAGGAATAACCTTTCAGTTCTATTAATGAAGCACAAGCAATTAGATATATAGGTATTTAAACAGTACTAATTGTTGTGGTAGGTTACTTTTGTATAGACACAGATGTTTGGATGGTATGTTAATCCATGAATTATGTTTTTTCTGTAAAACATGACAGGGTTTTACTGTGACTTATATCATTTCTTAACCACTAGAGGATGTAAGCTTGTGGCATCAGCCATGGGTTATTCCTCCAAGGAGAGAGCTAATAGCCAATTTGATTTGGGATATACAGACATATGGCTGCCACTGCTGCACAGTATTTCCAGGCAGCTGAGGTGTAGCTGGTGCTGACGGAGGAGTCTTGCTTGACTCAAGGAGACCTATATTTGCTTTATTGATTTAGTGGCATTTGGTAACAGTCTCTGATATTCCAGAGACCAACTGTACACTTGCAAGTGCGGTCTCAATACATCTTTCCCATGTTTACATCAGGTCTTCGACAGCAGGGCCTTATTGCCTCTCTTCTTGCAGGTATCCCAGTTTACAGGCAAGAAGCCTTTACCTTTTGGGGGGGGGCTTGGATCCCCTGGCCAACATCTGCTTGGTAGAATAATCCATTGCTGACATCAGAGCTCTCCTGTATTAATATATTTTGCTTAAATGCACAGCTTATGGAGACTTTAGTATTATATTTGGTTCTGAATAGAGAATAATCCTTTACACAGTTCCTATGTCTATTAGTCAATTAAAGAAGGCAGTTTTACCAGTTTTATTTTCTACTAAACTTTGCAATATTTATGCCCATCCAGCTGAATGGGGATTGATGCACAGGTGTGGACACTCTAGGCTCGAAAATCTCACCTCTATCCTAACACTGTACAGATCAACACCCCTCACCCAATCAGCAAACAGTTTGCCCAATGGACTAAGCCACACAACACCCAAGCTGTCTGAACTCCTCAGGCCTGTGAAACCCCGAGGGCCCTAGGCACTCATGTTCCTGTGGGCTGGAAGGTCACAGCATTTCCCCTGTAATGCAACTGGAGTCACCCACATCCAAGTGGGGTGAACCCCAATCACCCACCTGGTGAGATGTTCTCATGGAACCACTGTTCACCACCCTTAATCTACCAGCATATCCTCCAGGGCCTGGCGCCATGGTCTGTACATGGGTTCAATAGGAGAAAGACTCAGCGGACACTGGGGCTATCCCTGTTGTCTCCCGGTGCCCTCTGGCAATGTCTATAGTGCCAAATTGTAGTCCCTGAGGATCCAAATGCCCTAGGACCACCTCTAACACTTCCCAATGCTCTTGGGGGCCCCTAACTTCTTCTCCTCGACTTTGCCCTTAGCTGCTCAGAATGCACCCACCACCTTGGGAGTTGCCATCTTGAAAAAGCTTTATTTCTTTCTTAATTTCTTCACTGACCTGTAGTAGTTGAGTGGACAGAGACTCAAAAGGATGGGAGATGCAGATGAGACTCTAAATGGAGGATCTGAGACTCATGGTCTACGGATGCAGATCTTTCTCAGTCCTGAGTTTTTATTCAGCACTAAAATAATGGATGAGTTGAGTTTACAGAAAATATTGTGCCAAGAACAGGCAAGACACACAATAACAAGTTAAGGAATACAATGTATATGGATGTTATCAGACAAATTGGCCTCAAAACTAAACTTACGTGTTCATCAGAAACATCTGCTTCTTGGAATAGCTTCAGCCCAACCAGTGTTTTCAGGAACTTCAGAACTCATGTTTTGGCCAGAGGTTTGCCATCTTGTAGTGATCTCGGTTCTTTCATCCTGTCATTGATTTTTTCTTTTTCTTTTCTTTTTTTTTTTTTTTTTTTTTGAGACGGGTCTCCCTGTAGCCCAAGCTGGCCTGAAACTCACTCTGTAGACCAGGCTGGCCTTGAACTCACAGAGATCCGCCTGCCTCTGCCTCCTGAGTGCTAGGATTAAAAGCGTGAGCCACCATGTCTGGCTTAAAGACAATTCTTAGCTTCCATGTGGGTCCTGGTAATCGAACCCAGGTCCTCTGCAAGAGCAGTTGGCACTCTTAAGGGCTGAGCCCTCTCTCCAGCTCCTCATCCTATCATTGAATATTAACTCTGGAAGTATGCCACAAGCCACCAAGTCACAAGAGGTATTAATTCTTCATGGAGTGGCTTGCTACATTGACCCACTCATCATTCAGGAATGTATTGTTTAATCTTCATGAGTATATGTAGTTAACAAGAACTTCTTTCCCTGTTGCTTAAGAGCTTTATTGCATTGTGTTCTGATAGAACTCATGGAATTATTTCAATTTTTGTATTTGTTGAGGTTTATTTTGTACCCCAGTATGTCAGTTTTAGAGAAACTTGCATGGACTATTGAGTAGAAAGTAAATATTTTGGTGCATCAGTGAAATATTCTGTAGATGAGTGCTAGTTCCATTTAATGGAAGATGTCATTTAATTCAGATGTCTCTCTGTTTACTTTTCATCAGGTTGACCTGTCTATTAGAGATAGTGGAGTACTAAAGTCACATATTACTGAGTTGGGGTTAATCTGTGTTTTATATTCTAGTTTCATGCATATGTGTTCACAATTGTAATCTCCTTGGTCAATTGTTTCTTTGATCAGAATAAAGTGACCCTCTTTATCTCTTCTGATTAGTTTTAATTCAAAGTCTATTTTGTCAGATATTGCATTTGCAAAACCTCTTTGCTTCTTCTTGGAATCATTTTTCCATCATTTTACCCTAAGGTAGTGGCTATCCTTGAAGGGGATAAAGAGATGGATTTTGTTTCTTAATCCATTCCACTAGTCTACGTCCTTTGACTGGGGGTGTTGAGGCCATTGATATTTAGGGTTAATATTGAAAGGTGTGTATTAGTTACTTTAATTTGTTTTTGTTCTTGGTCCTATTTTGTATTTGTACAATTATACCTTATTCTTTCTACTTGTGAGGCTTTCTCCTGTTGTTTCAAGTTGCCCTTTTTTTTTGGGGGGGGAGGTCTTTTTGAGACAGGGTCTCCCTTTAGTCCCAGCTGGCCTGGAGCTCACTATGTAGACCAGGCTGGCCTTGAACTCACAAGATCCATTATTGACTTTTTAAATTCCACATTCATTTTGTCTTGGGTTTTCTTAAATAATTCTATCTCTTTTGTGAATTCACTTTTCAAGTCCTGAATTGGTTTTGTTAATTCATTCAGCCATATATTTGTATTTTCTAGAGCATGTGTCACAAGTTTATGCCTGTCCTTTTTGAATTCTCTGAGTTGTTTCTCTGTGTTTTCTTTAAGTTCCTTGATTATTTTTATCATTGATCTTTTAAATTATTCATTGTGGTGTTTCTTGGGTTGATTCTCATTGTAGTACACTTTTTAGGACTGGTGGGTCTTTGGGGAGCATATTCTCTTTGTTTTTCATATTATTTGTGGTTTTTCATTGCCATTTGGACATATGATTATCTTTGTTGGTTGTGTGTCTGCCTTTGTTTAGCGGAAGTAGCTTGGTTGCTTTTGGAAAAGTTAGTTGGCATGTGCTTCAGGTTCTTTCAGGGCAGTAGGCTGATCTGAGTAGCCGGACGGTCTGTGGTGGGTAGAACAGGAGCGGGGCCAAGGGCAAGATAGGGCTGGGGAATGCCTGTGGAAAGGTGTTCCTTCTAACAAAGGAAGCCGGAGAGCTGACCTAGTCTGGGTGCAAGGGATCAGGATGCAGTGGGCAGGTCTGGACCAAGAGGGTAGTTTGGGGATGTGGGATGGAAAGAGCAGGAGCAGACCTGGGCCCAAGGCTAGAAGTGGGGGCCCAGTGCAGGGACAAAGTGCAGTTGTTAGGGTTCAGGGGAATAAAGGCAGAGTGGGCAGGATATGGCTTTCCAGGGTTGAAGGCGGAAGTGAGGCAGGCAGGTCAGGAGGCCAAGGCCAAGGTGGGGTGTGGACAGCCTGTCGAGCATCTAACAAACTACTCTAGAAGATTAAGCCAGTCTGCATTAGGAAGCTATTACAGGCACCTGCTGTAGAAGATGATGAGCAGGGCTGGCCCAAGGTTAGAAGGGGGACACAGTGTCGAGACAGAGTGGAGCTGGTCAGGGGGCAGGGGAATAAAATTGGTTTATTTCTTGAAAGCAGTGTCTTTTGTCCAATATCCTAGGGTTTCCATTTGATGATCTCATGTCAGTGACTGGTACAAATGTTCTTTTTTCTATAATTATGATTCTTTAGTTCCTCCTTAACAGTTTATGCAAGTTCCTCTCCTTCTCTTTAATGCAAAGACTATCTAATTGCAACAAGGGCATAGGCTTCATGTCTATTATAAAAATATCTTATGCTGGGCAGATCTCTGTGAGTTCAAGGCCAGCCTGGTCTACAGAGTGAGTTCCAGGCCAGCTGGGGCTACAAGTAGACCCTGTCTCAAAAGGACCAAAATTGATCCATCATTATCTCCTATCTCTACAGCTAGCAATGGAGTGAATTCCCTAATAGTTTAAAACTCGCATTATACAAATGCTAAAGATTATTTGTTTAATGATAAAAGGGTTTTAGTTGGTAGAAAAATAGGAAGAAGAAGGGGATAATAAGTACAGAAACCAGTCATTAATATTTTGAAACTGTGGAATTTTTTTTGTATTTTTATAATTTTGAATACCGATAATCAGTCCAAAACTATTGAGCATATTAGAGTATTTAAACAAATATAGTTAAGAAAATCCAGTACATGAATTTGGCAATAAGCAAGATATTTACAATGTGGGGAAATTTTTGATAGGAAAAGTAAACAAGAGTATTTGAGTTTTAGAGTGTGTTTTACAATGATTTTCTGAAAGTTTTCTACTTAAAAGGAAAAGCCCCAAACTGTTGAGGTATAGCTTTTTAAAAAAATTGGTGGGCACATGTTTAATCGCAGCACTCAAGAGGCAGAGGCAGGCAGATCCCTGATGAGTTCAAGGCCACCTAGTCTATACAGTAAAGCCCAGGCCAGCTGGGACTAAAGGAGAAACCCTGTGTCAAAAAAGCAAAAAAATTTTAATGAATTGGTGTGAATTTCATTAAATATATTTTTGATATAGTTTTTGATATTCTCTTCCCTCTTTGCACCCCTGTTCAATTTTTTGCACTCCATTATATCTATTGACTATCATATCTGTAATAAGTCTAGTTATTATCTATCTGTGTATCTGTAGTCTATATCTACATCCTCCCCTTATCCCTACGGTTCCTTATGTCTCCTTCTCGCCTCCCTTCCCGGTTGAATACCCCCATTTCCCCAATTTTCGTCTCGGTAACATTTGAATCCCAATAACCCTGTCCACTCTGTTTCTTCTTTCTCTTTACCACCGTGCTTCCTTTCCATTTCCCTAGTTCAAAACCAGAGACACATCTTTTTTAATGGGTCCGTTTATTGTCTTGTGCCTTTTTATTTTTTTATATATTCTGGACATTAACGCTCTGTCAATGTATAACTGCTGAAATTTTTTCTTCTACTCAGTGGTGGTTTCCATCCTTCACTTGCTTGGTTTTTTGTTTTTTTTTTTTTTCTGTACAGAGGAATTTTTCAAGATATAATGGATGCTTTACTTGCCTAATTGTTGCCCTTAATGCCTGAGCAACTGGTATCTGTTTGAGAAAGCACTTTCTTAAACCCTCTGCAGGGTACCTCCTATATTTTCCAGCATTTCAGAGTTTTAGCTTTCATATTGATGTTTTTGAATTCATTTGGGAGTTTGGAATTTTGGGTATAAGGGTGAAAGATAAGGGTCCAATTCAGTCTTCTATATTTGGAGACAGTTTTGTCGGCACCTTTTGCTGAAGATACAGTCGTTCCTCCAATGTGTTTTCTTTTTTTACTTTTTATGTAGGATGAGGTGTAAACTGTCTGCATGAGGTTCGTGCACCCGTCGTAGCAATCTTGCGGAGGTCAGAAGAGGCGCAGAGTCCAGGAGGGTTCCACTGGAACTGAGTTATAGACGGTTGTCGACGCCTGCCATGTGGGTGCTGGAGACGGAACCCATGGTCCTCTAAGAGCCTAGAGCAACATCTCTCCAGCCCTATTGTATGTTTCTAACACCTTTGTCAATTATCAGGTGGCTGGAATTGCATGCATTCATGTTTAGGTCTTCTGTGTTCCATTGATTTATATATCTGTTTATTGTGCCATTACCATACTGATATTTATTATATAGTTTGTAATGTAGTTTGAGATCTGGCATGCTGGTATCCCAGCATTGGTTTGTTTTTGCCAAGATTGCTTTGGCAGCTGATGTCCTTTATGAATGCCCGTATGAATTTAAACAGTTTCTTGAGCTCTGTAAATAAAATGAATATCAGTGTTGTCCCTGCATGTTTGGTGCATGCCCTTTAATCCTAGCACTGGGGAGGCAGAGGCAAGTGGATCTCTTGTAGTTAAGGCCAGCCTGGTCTACAGAGTAGTCCAGGCCAGTGGGACTACAGGGAGACCCTGTCTCAAAAACACACACACACACACAAAGAAATATCAAGGAGATTGTGATTGGCATTGTTGTTGAATATACAGATTACTTTTGTGTGGGATGATCATTTTACAATATTCATATTCCACCAATCTATGAACACATGGGTTCTTCCATCTCCTTGTGTTTGTCTCTTTCTTTAAAGACTTTATCTTTTTCATTGTAGAGATCTTTAAGTGTTTTGTTAGGTTTTTTAGATATTTTTATTTTTGGGGGTGCTATTTGAATGGGAGGATTTCCATTTCCTCACTGCTTATTATTGGCTTATAAAAGTTAACTGATTTTTGTAAGTAGAGATTTTGAAACCTGAACTTTGCTGAAAGTATTGGTCATTTCTAGCAGTTTTCTGGTAGGAGTTTTCCCACAACCTTATGTATAATGCTATTTCATCTGCAAAAAGGAATATTTTGACACTTCTTTTCCTTCTCTTCTTAGCAAGAGTTTCAAGCAGTATTAAAAGGAGTGGAGATAGTGGACAGTGCTGTTGGGTTCTCTTTCTTTAGGAGAATGCTTCCAGTTTTTCTCCATTTAGATAAGGTTGGCCACCAGGTTTGTTTTAGTTAATAAGCTTATGTTAGAGGTATATCTCCTCCAGTGCAATTCCCTCTAGGACTTTTAACTAAATTTCATGCATCTTTGACACGATCATGTGATTTTCTTCTTTTTCTTTATTGTATTTGTAATATTTTTTCTTTTATATTAGGAAACCATCCCCTGAATCTCTGGAATATAAATCCAACATGATCACAGTGGTGATCTTTTGATGTGGTTCTGTATGCCGTTTGCGAGTTTTTGTTTCAGAATGTTTTTGGCGTTCAATGTTCATAAAGACCTATAGATTATTTGTTACTATGTGTCTTTACTTGTTTTTGAATTAGCTTTATAAAGATTTTAGGAGTTTCCCCCTTTTCTATATTTTTGAGAATAATACCAAGCATTATTGGGTTTGTAGATCTCTGAATGTCTGGTAGGCATCTGTTGTGAGCATATCTAAGCCTAGGGTATATTACTCAGGGAGTTTTACTGCTATTTCAATTTCCTTATTTGTTATGGGTCTGTTTAAGCTGTTAATTTCTTCATTTTAATGTTGGTAGTTTCCAAAATTTAGAATTCATCCATTTCTTTTAGATTTCAAATTTAATAGAGTATAGGTATTTAAAGCAGTCCCTTATTATGTTCTAGGGTTTTTTTTAAGTGTCTGTTGTGATGTTTACACTTCATTTCACATTTTGTTCATTTGGATTTTTCTCCTTCTTTCTTTTAGTTAAATGGCTATAGGGTCTATCTATCCTTTTAATTTGCAAAGAAACACTCTTAATTCATTATTCTTTTTGTACTTTCGTTCTATTTATTATTTCTGCTTGATTTTTTATTTCTTTTCAATTTCTAGGTTTGGATTTGGTTTGTTCTTCCCTTTCCAAGTCTTGAGTTGTACTGTTAGTTATTTATTTATTTTTATTTATTTATTATTTATTTATTTATTTAATTTGGGGGGTTTTGAGACCAGGGTAGTCTCTTTAGACCCCAGCTGGCCTGGAGCTCACTTCTGAAACCAGGCTAGCCTCGAACTCACAGAGATCTGCCTGCCTCTGCCTCCCCAAGCGGGATTAAGGTGTGCACCAACCAACCCAGTAGGTCATTTAATATGGTCTTTCTGATTTTTATAGGGCACTTAGGGCATAAACTTCTCTTAGGACTGCTTTTAATGTGTCCCAGAGTTGTTGTATTTAAAATCCTTTTCATTTAGTTAACAGCAATACTTAATTCTTTTTCTTTCTCTTTTCACAGGAAAACAGAAAACAGAAACAAAATGACAATAAACAAAACAAAGCAATAAGAACAAAAAAAAAGAGGGGATTTCCCTTTCCTATTCTGTGAAATAAAGAATCATCTGTGGGCTTGGTATGTGATTCTCTTTTTTCCCTTCTCTCTTTTCTTTCTTCTTTCTGCTCTTTCAGGGCTACCAGAAGGATATGTGTTTACTGGCTGGTCTGGGAAGCCTTAAGTTCTCGTCTGAGAAAAACTGGTTAATCTGGCGGGAGCTGGGTGTCTCATGCCTAAGCTGCCTAATCAATTTCTAGCTCATATTTAGTTATGTTACCCTCTGAAAAGGGTCACCCCAATTTCCAGAGGGGATCAGGATGCCGACCACTCTGACTTCTTCCATAATGAAAAGATGGTGTTGGGTGTGAAACTGGGGTATCCCCCATTCAGAGGGTCAATCTGAAAGACCCCAAGCATAACTTTAGAGGGGAAAAAGTCCTTGACTAGTGCCGGTGAAAGTGAAATGAAGGCAGGAGTAGTTAGGTACATGATCTAGGCAGGGGACAAAGAGAAGTAAGAGCAGAGTGAATTCCAATGTCCAACTTAAAAGTCCATTAGGAATTTCTTGACCAGGGGTTTCAAAGCATTCATTTATTAGGTTTCTCTGTCTGTTCATTTGATCATGATTCTGGAGTCAGGATCTGCTTTTCAGGCTTTTTGATAGTCAGGATATGATTTCCACTTAGTTGCTAGAACGAAAGAGGAATTTTTATTGAGCATTAATTAACATCAATAGTGACTTGTCCTTGGCGTGCAGTGACCCTACTCTGTTCATCAAGGCCAAGATCTAAGGTTTTTATGGCTATTTAACATTATTTCATATAACTTTATGCCCAATATGTGGAGGCACAAGTTTTCAGGCTTTAAAATAAATAATATTGCCGGGTATGGTGGCCAACATGCCGTTAATCCTGGACACTGGAGGCCAAGAGGCAAAAAAAAAAAAAAAGCAATATAGAAATGCAACCCTCAAAAGTGTTGGATCTTTTAGAGATAAACTCTCTAGGAGTTGGTAAAAGGAAGGATCAGGAAAGTGTGCTGGATGGGAACAGCACACGGCATGGTCGTCTAGTAATTCTCCTTAGGAGATCTCCAAAAGTTCATCTTTGTACATGTTCTCTCCAAATCTGTTTTTTCTCATCCTCACTTTCCTGACATCATAGTAGATTTCTTATTCTAGCCTCCTTACTTCTCCAGGCCTCTCCTACCTTCCAGAACCTTCTTCTACATCTTGTTCTCTTCATTGTCATTTAAAAGCTTCCAGATGCTGTTATTTCAGATCTAGAAGCTACAATATTGTTAGGTTGCTGGCAGACTCCTAAAATGGTGGCACAACTCCTAATATTCTAAAATGGCGTGTCCTGGTTTAGCTGAGGCAAATTCCTCTGCCTATCAGGAGACCAACCAGTTATGGGCTAAACTGCCCAGCCTATAAAGGCTGCCTGATTTCTTCTACTTGCTACTGTTCTTTGGTCCCAGCAAGAGCAACCCAGAAGTCTATTCCCAATAAACTTCTGTTCCCCATGGAATTGTCTTTGTCAATGGTGTTTGCTATGCCCTCTATTCAAACATATATTGTTTGTAAATTTCTGTTGAGAGCTGTGATTTTATCAAGTAAAACATGAGGGAATTTAAATTAAGTTCAATTTAGGGGCAAATAAGTCTGATGGAGAAACAGTGACTTTTTGTTGAGATATAATTTGAATCTAAGAACAGTGAGCTGAGAGACCCTCAGATTTATAGGCGTGAAGTTAAGGGTTTCTATCAGTACAGAAACTGTAATACAGGATTTGACTTATTTTTCAGCTTATGGAGAGATATTCAAACTCTGTAGCCTCAGTCAAAATCTCTGATCGGTATGCAGCATTGGTCCAGCAACATTTAAAAGACAAAGTGCTTTTAGGTTGGACTGTCGCTTCGCCTGCAGTGGACCTTCCATTTTTAGTGACAACAGGAGGGAGCATTGTGAGCGGATTTCTGTCCAGCCCTGTGCAGATGGGGTGTCAACAGTATTGCATTCTCAGCAATGGTTTGTAGACAGAAATTTGTCGGTAGAGCTTCTGGGAAATCCCTCAGAGGAAAGAGGCTGACTCGACTGGGAAGCTTTTCTTTTTTTGTTCTTCCTTCTTTCTGTCTACAATGAGAATGCTGTAGTTGCAACTTTTATTATCATCATCTTCAGAGAATGGCATGATAGTAAATTAAAAGAAGCCAAGAATAAATACAGTGGGAATAAGATATCACAGATGAAGGGCAGACTCTGAAATGAAAGGGATTCTGCATGATGCAATTAGGTTTTTCCAAACCTCTTTGAAAACATTCAGTCTTTGAACCAGGTATGATAATGTGTGTCTATAAAACAAAAACTTGGGAGTCTGAGGCAGAAGAATCATTAGTTTGAGGACAGCCTGGGCTTTTTAAGGAAGCTCTGTTTCAAAATTTAAAAACTGAGACACAATCGTTACAGAAATAGACAGCTGTTTTGAAATTTTCTGCATGCGTACAGAGTATGTTGATAAGATTGACTCCCCAGTGCTCTCTTCTCTTTTGTTCTCTTCCATCTTTTCATTCCAGCTAGTCCCCTCTTGTTTTCATGGCACGCACGTGTGTGTATGTTTATGCATGTGTCCTGGTGAATTTAATTAGGGTTCCTGATATGAGGGTGGAGGGAGTCTTATTTACTGGATTGTGGGCAACTCACCAGGACTTAAGCCACTGAGGGAAATGGCTCCAGCTCTGCTGACAGCCCATTAACTGTTATCCCTCCTGAAGGAGGACTGAGGGGCTCATGAGCCCTTTTCCATCCATGGAGAATGTAGATGGGGCCAGTCTTGTGCAGATCTTGTGCAGGTAACTACAACGGCTGTGAGTTAGTGAGTGCGATGGCCATGTCAAGTCCGGAAGTCAGTGCTTCACAGCACTCCTCCACACCTCTAGTTCTTATGTTCTTTCTGCCTCCTCTTCTGCAATGTCACCTCAGCCTTGGAGGAGGTCATAGGCCTGTCTCATTTAGGGCTAAGAACTCATCCACTGTTCATTCTTAGGACGTTGACCAATTATGAGTCCCTACATTCACTACCACCCACTAGAAGAAGCTTCTGGGGCCAAGGCTAAGAACAGCTCTAGTCTATGGGTATTAGCATAGTTAGAAGGCAGTTTGACCACATGTCCATTTAGCATAACTGTGGCAGATTCCCCTTTGGCCCTGCCTGTGACCTCCTCAGCCATTTTTTTTTTTTTGGACAAAATTTACAGTGCTAGGCATACATTTATTCTATGGAGTGATCCTTAACTCCAGTAAGAAGTGGTTGGTTGCCCCCATAATAGCCATGGTACTGTTGGGCCAATGGCATACATTGGCAAGTATTACAGCACGACTATTCTACAGCTTGGTAAGGCATCTTTTAAGGTGAAAGCCAAAACAAGCCAGATGATTGATCCATCATTATCTCCTATCTCTACAGCTAGCAATGGAGTGAATTCCTAATAGTTAAAACTCAGCATTATACCAAATGCTAAAATTATTTGTTAATGATAAAAAGGTTTTAGTTGGTAGAAAATAGAAATAAGAATGGGGATAATGAAGTACAGAAAACATGTCATTAATATTTTGAACCTGTGGAGATTTTTTTGTATTTTTAATATTTTGAATACCTATAATCTGTCCAAGAATATGTGGCATATTAGAGTATTTAACAGATTAGTTAAGAAATCCATGTACTATGATTTGCAATAAGCAAGAGATTTACAATTGTGGGAAATTTTTGAGAGGAAAGTAAACAATATTTATTTGAGTTTTAGAGTGTGTTTTACAATGATTTTCTGAAAGTTTTCTACTTAAAAGGAAAAGCCCCAAACTGTTGGTGTATATCTTTTTAAAAAAATTGGTGGCACATGTCTTTAATCCCAGCACTCAAGAGGCAGAGGCAGGCAGATCTCTGTGAGTTCAAGGCCAGCCTGGTCTATACAGTGAGCTCCAGGCCAGCTGGGACTAAAGGGAAACCCTGTGTCAAAAAGACCAAAAAATTTTAATTGAATTTTTGTGAATTTCATTAAATATATTTTGATCATGTTTAGATTCTCTTCCCTATTTGCACCCCTGTTCAATTTTTTGCACTCCATTATATCTATTGACTATCATCTGTATATCTATCTATGTATCTATCTTGTATCTGTAGTCTATAGCTACATCCTCCCCTTATCCCTACGGTTCCTTATGTCTCCTTCTCGCCTCCCTTCCCGGTTGAATACCCCCATTTCCCCAATTTCTCTCTTGGTAACATTTGAATCCCAGTATCCCTGTCTCTCTGTTTCTTCTTTCTCTTTACCTCCGTGCTTCCTTTCCATTTCCCTGGTTCAGGTCCATAGCACATCTTTTATTGGGTCGTTTATTTTCTTGTTGCTTTTTGCATTCTTCTTATATTCTGGACGTTAATCCTCTGTCAGATGTATAACTGCTGAAGATTTTCTTCTACTCAGTGTGTTTCCTCTTCACTTTCTTGTTTTGTTTTTTTTTTTTTCTGTACAGATGATTTTCAGTATAATGATGTCTTACTTGCTAATTGTTGCCCTTAATGCCTGAGCAACTGGTATCTGTTTGAGAAAGCACTTTCTTAAACCCTCTGCAGGGTACCTCCTATATTTTCCAGCATTTCAGAGTTTTAGCTTTCATATTGATGTTTTTGATTCATTTGGAGTTGAATTTTGTATAAGGGTGAAAGATAAGGGTCCAATTTCCTTCTTCTATAGGTGGAGACAGTTTTGTCGGCACCTTTTGCTGAAGATACAGTCTTTCCTCCAATGTGTTTTCTTTTTTTACTTTTTATGTGTATGAGTGTACTGTCTGCATGTAGGTTGGTGCACCCGTGTAGTGCAATGCTGTGGAGGTCAGAAGAGGGCATCAGATTCCCCTGGAACTGGAGTTAAAGACGGTTCTTAGCCTCCATGTGGGTGCTGGGAATCAAACCCAGGTCCTCTGCAAGAGCAGAGACATCTCTCCAGCCCTGATTGTGTTTTCTTAACACCTTTGTCAAATATCAGGCAGCTGAAATTGCATGCATTCATGTTTGTGTCTTCTTTTGTGTTCCATTGATTTATATATCTGTTTTTGTGCCAGTACCATACTGATTTTATGAGTATAGTTCTGTAATGTAGTTTGAGATCTGGCATGCTGGTATCCCAGCATTGGTTTGTTTGCCCAAGATTGCTTTGGCTAGCTGAGGTCCTTTGTGATGCCGTATGAATTTTAGGACAGTTTCTTTGAGCTCTGTAAAGAATATCATGGGGGCCAGGCATGGTGGTGCATGCCTTTAATCCTAGCACTTGGGAGGTAGAGGCAAGTGGATCTCTTGAGTTCAAGGCCAGCCTGGTCTACAGAGAGAGCTCCAGGCCAGATGGGACTAAAGGGAGACCCTGTCTCAAAAACACACACACACACACAAAGAATATCATGGAGATTTTGATTGGCATTGTGTTGAATCTACAGATTACTTTTGGTGGGATGATCATTTTCACAATATTAATTCCACCAATCTATGAACACATGGGTTCTTCCATCTCCTTGTGTTTGTCTCTTTCTTTAAAGACTTTATCTTTTCATTGTAGAGATCTTTAATGGTTTTGTTAGGTTTATTTTTAGATATTTTAATTTTGGGGGGCTATTGTGAATGGGAGGATTTCCATTTCTCTCACTGCTTATTATTGGCTTATAAAAGGTTACTGATTTTTGTAAGTAGATTTTGAAACCTGAAACTTTGCTGAAAGTATTGGTCATTTCTAGCAGTTTTCTGGTGGATTTTCCCCAACCTTATGTATAATGCTATTTCATCTGCAAAAAGGAATAGTTTGACCACTTCTTTTCCTTCTCTTGCTCTAGCAAGAGTTTCAAGCACTATCTTAAAAAGGAGTGGAGATAGTGGACAGTGCTGTTGGGTTCTTGATTTTAAGGAGAATGCTTCCAGTTTTTCTCCATTTAGAATAAGGTTGGCCACAGGTTTGTTGTTAATAGCTTTATGTTGAGGTATGCTCCCTCCAGTCCAATTCCCTCTAGGACTTTTAACATAAATTTCTGCATCTATTGACACGATCATGTGATTTTTGTCTTTCAGTCCATTTATATGATTTATTAAATTTATTTTCTTATGTATATTGAACCATCCCTGAATCTCTGGAATAAATCCAACATGATCACAGTGGATGATCTTTTTGATGTGTATCTATATGCAGTTTGCGAGTATTTTGTTCAGTGTTTTTGCTTCAATGTTCATTAAAGACCTATAGATTTATTTGTTACTATTGTGTCTTTACTTGGTTTTTGAATTAGCTTTATAGAAGAATTTTAGGAGTTTTCCCCCTTTTCTATATTTTTGAATAATCTAAGCATTATTGGTTTGTAGATCTCTGAATGTCTGGTAGGCATCTGTTGTGAGCATATCTAAGCCTAGGGTATATTACTCAGGAAGTTTTACTGCTATTTCAATTTCCTTATTTGTTATGGGTCTGTTTAAGCTGTTAATTTCTTCATTTTTAATGTTGGTAGTTTCCAAAAATTTAGAAATTCATCCATTTCTTTTAGATTTTCAAATTTAATAGAGTATAGGTATTTAAAGCAGTCCCTTATTATGTTCTAGGGTTTTTTTTAAGTGTCTGTTGTGATGTTTACACTTTCATTTCACATTTTGTTCATTTGGATTTTCTCCTTCTTTCTTTTAGTTAAATGGGCTATGTGTCTGTCTATCTCCTTTAAGTTTGCAAAGAACCAGCTCTTAGATTCATTGATTCTTTTTCTTTGTTTCTATTTCATTAATTTCTGCTCTGATTTTTGTTATTTCTTTTCATTTTCTAGGTTTGGGTTTGGTTTGTTCTTCCCTTTCCAGAGTCTTGAGTTGTACTGTTAGGTTATTTATTTATTTATTTATTTATTTATTTATTTATTTATTTATTTAATTTGGGGGGGTATTTTTGAGACAGGGTGTCTCTTTAGTCCCAGCTGGCCTGGAGCTCACTCTGTAAACCAGGCTGGCCTTGAACTCACAGAGATCTGCCTGCCTCTGCCTCCCAAGCGCTAGGATTAAAGGTGTGCACCACCACACCCAGCTTAGGTCATTTATATATGGTCTTTCTGATTTTTAATATGGGCACTTAGGGCTATAAACTTCTCTTAGGACTGCTTTTAATGTGTCCCAGAGATGTTGTTGTATTTTAAATCCTTTTCATTTAGTTACAGCAATACTTAAATTCTTTTCTTTTTCTCTTTTCACAGGAAAACAGAAACAATACAAAATGACAATAACAAAACAAAGCAATAAGAACAAAAAAAGAGGGGGATTTCCATTTCTTATTCTGGTGAAATAAAGAATCAATCTGTGGGGCTTGGTATGTGATTCTCTTTTTTCCCTTCTCTCTTTTCTTTCTTCTTTTCCTGCTCTTTCAGGGCTACCAGAAGGATATGTGTTTACTGGCTGGTCTGGGAAGCCTTAAGTTCTCAGCTGAGAAAAAGTCTGGTTAATCTGGCGGGAGCTGGGTGTCTCATGCCTAAGCTGCCTAATCAATTTCTAGCTCATATTTAGTTATGTTACCCTCTGAAAAGGGTCACCCCAATTGCCAGAGGGGAATCAGGATGCCGACCACTCTGACTTCTTCCATAATGAAAAGGGATGTTGGATGTGGCAACTGGGGTATCCCCCATTCAGAGGGTCAATCTGAAAGACCCCAAGCATAACTTTAGAGGGGAAAAAGTCCTTGACTAGTGCCGGTGAAAGTGAAATGAAGGCAGGAGTAGTTAGGTACATGATCTAGGCAGGGGACAAAGAGAAGTAAGAGCAGAGTGAATTCCAATGTCCAACTTAAAAGTCCATTAGAATTTCTTGAACAGGGGTTTCAAAGCATTTATTTATTAGGTTTCTCTGTCTGTTCATTTGATCATGATGTCTGGAGTCAGGATCTGCTTTTCAGGCTTTTTGATAGTCAGGATATGAGTTTCCACTTAGTTGCTAGAATGAAAGAGGAAATTTTATTATTGAGCATTAATTAACATCAATAGTGGACTTGTCCTTTGGCTGTAAGTGACACTACTCTGTTAATCAAGGCCAAGATCTAAGGTTTTTATGGCTATTTAACATTATTTCATATAACTTTATGCCCAATATGTGGAGGCACAAGTTTTCAGGCTTTAAAATAAATATATATTGCCGGGTATGGTGGCACATGCCTTTAATCCTGGCACTTGGGAGGCAGAGGCAGGCAGATCTCTATGAGTTCAAGGCCAGCCTGGTCTACAAAGTGAGTTCCAGGCCAGCTGGGGCTATAGGGAGACCCTATCTCAAAAAGATTTTTGGGTGCCTAAGTCCACACAATTAGCCCAGATTAACCAAACTTTGTTTTCTCAAGGTCATTTGAGGTTCTGGTCTTCAGGGAGCACTTGGATTTTTAGGAGTGGGGGTGGCAGGAACACCTGGCTCCTTCTGGCCATTCTTAACCAGTTCCATCTACCGAGAACAAGGTCAATTCTTGTTAGACCAGGCTTCCCTTTGGATCACAAGGCAACTTTCCTCTAGATTGAGCTTCTTCTTTATAGACTGGACACTGGCTAGGGTTCTGTTGGTGGATCTCCAAGATCTCCCTGCACAGGAAGCCTGGTGAATCATAAAATCACATTTTAAGAGATGCCTGTAGGAATGAACTTTGCAGAGATAGGTGAGGCAAGAACTTGTAAGACCTGATATCTCTGTGGGCATTCAGTTGCCTCTGTGAGTTATCTGTAGCTCCAGAAGTTTCGGGATATTACAATGTTTTCTTGCCTCACCTATCTCTGCAAAGTTCCAGAACCGGATAGCTCCTTCCCTTGAGGCATTGAGCAAAAATGTTACCTCTAGTTTACCTGTTGCACAAACAGGAGTTCTGCAGCCCCCCGATTAGAGTCAAAGTGGCTGGCCCCTCCCTTCCACCTGCCCCCCCACTTCCTTACCCAGAGCACGGTAACTTTTGGTATATAAGCACACTAGTGGCATGAATATAGTGAGAGACTATTCTCTTGGACCTCGCCCTCTGAGTCTGTTCATTTTCCACAGGTAATCTCCTATGGTCCCCCCTCCCCTCTCCTTGCCAGTAAATAAGCCTAAAGGCTGTATGCCTGCAGGCAGGAGACAGCCTTGAAGCTTGCAGGGAAAGAAGGACAGCATGTGAAATGCAGTCACGCATGACTCAAGAACTATAAACTACCAGCAGATGCCCACATACAAAATCCCCTGGGACCAATTGACCTCACAGGGCAAGGAATAAATTTGTCCCTTAAATACCTTGGCCAAATTGATATGGGTCTTAGGTATGGGCATTAAGCATCCAAAAAAGTTAAGTCACACCAATCTGGTACTTTTAATTACTGTATCATATTTAGACAAAACCTGAAGAAAAGCCTAAGAAGCCTTGAATAAACACTGACTGGAAGAAATTTAACACCATAGAGTAAGCAGGCAAAGCCTAAAAGAGAAATTTAAACAATTTTAAGCTTATCTTAAATATAAATGATTTACTACAAACATAAGTAGTCCCTTTACTTTCCCAAACCCTATATCCTGGTTTGTAGTTTCCCAATTACAGGGGACATATCTGTTGACCAGAATTAAGCTGAAAAAATTTACCAAGTCTGTCCAAACTGTTTCCTTCTGGGGTGCATGCCACTAGTTCAGGGAAGTAAACCTAGCTTTTCTTGAGTCAAGTTATCTTGAAATGGGCAGAACAGACATCAAAATTAATGCTTGCATTAGTAATGTCTATGCTCCTTTAATCCTAATCTACAACTGGAAGTCCAGTACAAGCCAGGAATGGACCAAAAACCAAGCACAACCCTGTGTGGTTATAATCCCATTTACACCATTAGTAAACTGGCTTTAATGTTTATACAATTCTACTCTAGAAATATTTAACCACTTCAATCCAGTACAAGTATCTTATTTTTTTAAGATTTTTTCTTCTTTATTTTTTTTTCATATTTGACAATAAGTAATAATTTATGAGTACAAGCATCCTTCATGTAAAACCAATTTGCAGGCAGTTGCACACAAACCCACACAGCCCAAGGGTCCCACCATCCAGCTAGGGGGTCTTGTATGTACAATCAAGTTGATCAAATAAGTGTCCAGTCTATATTGCTGTAGTTTCACCATTTTTCCCAATCGCAACCCTTACATTCTACCATGCCCCCTCTTCCGGAGATTGTTCCCTAGGCTTAGAAAAGGGGCACAGGTGGACGAGAGGCAAAACAGTCTACTTTCTCTGGAGCCATCGTTTTGGACTCTGGTCAATTCTGGCTGTTTCCTTTCATGGGCTGACAGTTTGTCCAGGAATAACCTTTCAATCCTATTAATGAAGCACAAGCAATTAGATATATAGGTATTTAAACAGTACTAATTGTTATGGTAGGTTACTTTGGTATAGACACAGATGTTTGGATGGTATGTTAATCCATGAATTATATTTTTTTCTGTTAAATATGACAGGGTCTTACTGTGGTCTTACTGATGCTTGTGGCATCAGCCATGGGTTATTCCTCCAAGGAGAGAGCTAATAGCCAATTAGATTTGGGATATACAGACATATGGCTGCCACTGCTGCACAGTATTTCCAGGCAGCTGAGGTGTAGCTGGTGCTGACGGAGGAGTCTTGCTTGACTCAAGGAGACCTATATTTGCTTTATTGATTTAGTGGCATTTGGTAACAGTCTCTGGTATTCCAGAGACCAACTGTACACTTGCAAGTGCGGTCTCAATACATCTTTCCCATGTTTACATCAGGTCTTCGACAGCAGGGCCTTATTGCCTCTCTTCTTGCAGGTATCCCAGTTTACAGGCAAGAAGCCTTTACCTTTTGGGGGGGGCTTGGATCTCCTGGCCAACATCTCCTTGGTAGAATAATCCATTGCTGACATCAGAGCTCTCCTGTATTAATATATTTTGCTTAAATGCACAGCTTACGGAGACTTTAGTATTATATTTGGTTCTGAATAGAGAATAATCCTTTACACAGTTCCTATGTCTATTAGTCAATTAAAGAAGGCAGTTTTACCAGTTTTATTTTCTACTAAACTTTGCAATATTTATGCCCATCCAGCTGAATGGGGATTGATGCACAGGTGTGGACACTCTAGGCTCCAAAATCTCACCTCTGTCCTAACACTGTACAGATCAACACCCCTCACCCAATCAGCAAACAGTTTGCCCAATGGACTAAGCCACACAACACCCAAGCTGTCTGAACTCCTCAGGCCTGTGAAACCCCGAGGGCCCTAGGCACTCATGTTCCTGTGGGCTGGAAGGTCACAGCATTTCCCCTGTAATGCAACTGGAGTCACCCACATCCAAGTGGGGTGAACCCCAATCACCCACCTGGTGAGATGTTCTCATGGAACCACTGTTCACCACCCTTAATCTACCAGCATATCCTCCAGGGCCTGGCGCCATGGTCTGTACATGGGTTCAATAGGAGAAAGACTCAGCGGACACTGGGGCTATCCCTGTTGTCTCCCGGTGCCCTCTGGCAATTTCTATAGTGCCAAATTGTAGTCCCTGAGGATCCAAATGCCCTAGGACCACCTCTAACACTTCCCAATGCTCTTGGGGGCCCCTAACTTCTTCTCCTCGACTTTGCCCTTAGCTGCTCAGAATGCACCCACCACCTTGGGAGTTGCCATCTTGAAAAAGCTTTATTTCTTTCTTAATTTCTTCACTGACCTGTAGTAGTTGAGTGGACAGAGACTCAAAAGGATGGGAGATGCAGATGAGACTCTAAATGGAGGATCTGAGACTCATGGTCTACGGATGCAGATCTTTCTCAGTCCTGAGTTTTTATTCAGCACTAAAATAATGGATGAGTTGAGTTTACAGAAAATATTGTGCCAAGAACAGGCAAGACACACAATAACAANATGGTTCTCAGCCACCATGTGGGTGCTGGGGATCAAACCCGGGTCCTCTGCAAGAGCAGTTGGCACTTTTAACCACTGAGCTATCTCTCCAGCCCCTTGATATTCTATTTTCTACTTTATCCATTCTATTAAGAGTTTCTCCCATCCTTTCCAAGTTATTTGTGGAATGTTGCATTTCTTTTTTCATTTCAACTTGAATTTTCTTCAGTGTTTCTATATCTTGTGTAATTCCATTCCACAATTTATCATTATCCTCTTTCAATTTATCCCTGTCTTCTTTTAGATCCTAGACTTCCTTGTTTATAAGCTCCTTAAATTCTCTCAACTCCTTAATTTCTCTAATCATATTCATAATTGTTCTTTTGAGATCTGTATCCTGAGTTATATCCAAGGGGTCTTTATTAGAAGGTACTTAAATAGGGGTATTAGTGTTTGGGGGAGAGCCACCTGAGTCTTTCTTTCATTGAGGTTTAGGCATTTGGGTAGCCTCTGTTGGAAGTGGTTCTAATGTGAAGCTTAGGTGTTTATTGAGCTGACACTGATGCTGGTTATACTCTTCAGGTATTTTTTGACTTCCTATTTGATGCACAGGTGTGGACACTCTAGGCTCCAAAATCTCAGCTCTAACACTGTACAGACCAACACCCCTCACCCAACCAGCAAACAGTTAACCCAATGGACTAAGCCATCCAACATCCAAGGCAGCCTAAACTCCCCAGGCCTACGAAACCCACATCCCAAGGTCCCCAGGCTCTCCTGATCCTATGGGCTGGAAGGTCACAACAGTTCCCCTGCACTGTAACTGGAGTTCCCCATATCCAAGTGGGGTGAATCCCAATCACCCACCTGGTGAGATGTACTCATGGAACCACTGTACACCACCCTTAATCTACCAGCCGAAACTCCAGGGCCAGGCACCAAGGGACCGGTACCTGGATTCAGTAGGAGAAAGGCTCAGCCCACACCGGGGCTTTCCCTGTTGTCTCCTGATGCCCTGGGGTGATGTCTATAGTGCCAAATTGTAGTCCCTAGGATTCGAATGCCCTCAAATCACCTCAGATACTTCCCAGTGCTCTTGGGGTACCCTAAGTCCCCCTCCTTAACTTTTCCCTTAGCTGCTCAGAATGCACCCACTGCCTTGGGAGCCGCCATCTTGGAAAAGCCAGGTAGAGGAATTCTTTTTTTTTTTTTTTATTAATTTTATTTATTTCTGTATGTGTATGAATGTACTGTCTGCATGCAAGTTTGTGCACCCGTGTCGTGCAACGCTGCAGAGGTCAGAAGAGGGTATCGGATTCCCCTGGAACTGGAGTTCTCCTGGAATTGGAGTTTCAGACGGTTCTTGGCCACCATGTGGGTGCTGGGTATCGAACCCGGGTCCTCTGTAAGAGCGGTCGACGCTCTTAACCGCTAGGCTATCTCTCCAGCCCCAGGAATTCTTAACTCCTCTGGAGAACACTATCTTGTTGGCTGAGAATTGATCTTTGCTGAATGCAGAAAACTCTGGAAGGCTTTATATCACATATCTTCTAAGAAAGATTGTTCCTTTTCGGGTCTGGGCATATAGCTTAGGGATAGGACACTGGACTAACAAATACAAGGCTGAGTTCAATCTCTAGCATCCCACACAAAAAAAGGAATTCTCAGGCCAGGCTTGGTGGCACACACCTTTAATCTCAGCATTCAGGAGGCAGAGGCAGGCAGATCTCTGTGAGTTCAAGGCCACCCTAGTCTACATAGTGCATTCCAGGACAGCTGGGAGTATAGGGAGACCCTGTCTCAAAAAGACAAAATAAAAATCCAATTAAAAAAAGTAAGAGAATTCTCTCCCCTGTAGTATAACAATAGAAGAGAAACTTTACAGAAAAAAGTCTTAATTATCCACACATGCCAATAAATGGCTGTGATTATATTCAGACAATCATTATGAACTCTACAAGATAATTTGTCCTGCTGTGAGGCCTGGCTGGCTGCTTCTTGGTCTATGGATGTATCTTCACACCAGGTCCTTACATGGGGGAAAAGACAGAGGAGAATCCTAGCTCAGTTCTGGAGTGCTTGCCTTATGTAAGCAAGGCTCTGGAATCCATCCCCCAGACTTCAAAAGGAATGCTGTTAAAATGAACAGAACTCAGGCATAGCTATTCTCCCAGTTCTTTATGCTGTGGAGAAAAATCCTCAGTCATAAAACATATTCTTTACCATATAAAAGAATCACTTTAGCATGTGCTAATAATTATATAAACACTAGCACTGGCATTGAAAAATTGCTACTGATCAAACAATTTATTTTTGAGGCAGAGTATCATACAGCCCAAGCTGGCCTGAGGCTAGTTGTGAATCTGGGATGACATCAAATTGATCCTCACCCTTCTACCTCCCAGGTTCTGGAATTACAAGCATGCATACCACATCCAATACACTGTTTAAACAATACCTTCCACACACATTTCAATTTCAGCCTCTGTATTTGAGGAAAAGTCTCTCACCTGGATGTCAAACCTTTCTGGCAATCACCACATACACCATGGAAGTAGATGCAGCTATTTTTGAACACTATAGTCAAGGCACTGAATCTTAGTAGGAATTGATGGTTGGGTTCAATAACTAGAAAATAATTAAATGTTTTTGCATGTCTTCTAGACAACTCTACAAATAATTCTTACCTTTTTTTTTCTTTTTCCAAAAGTAATTCTTTAAATATATTCTGACATGTTCTGAGCTGCTGTAGCACCATTCAAATTAGTGTATCCGAAGGGTTACCACTTTAAAAAGGAAAATTTTCATTTAGGAGACTCAATTCTGGAATTGTGTAAAGACCAATTCTCAAAGAATTCTTTACAAGTAAACAATTGTCATTGCTCATTGTTATAGATGGAACACTTTGCCCATCTCGAATTTGTGATATGTGTGTAGTGTAGGGGTGTGTGTGCATATGTGTGTGTGTGTGTGTGTGTGTGTGTGTGTGTGTGTGTATAGGCTGGAGGTTAACTTGGGGAATCATTCCTCAGAATCTATTATCTCGTTTTTTGAGGGGTTGGGGAGGGTCTCACTAGCTTGGGGCTCACGGATATAGTTGGACTGTGTCTTCATTCTCCCATCTTAATGTAGGGTCTTACTGGGTCACCACCCAATTAATTTCAATACAGAAAATCTCTAGACTTATCACACCTTATAAGGAAAAATGCTTAGTTTATCTCACTGTAAAGTCACAATGCCTTTTTTTTTTTTTTTTTTTTTTTTNAAAACTGCTAGAGAAAAACATGAAGTAAAACATTTCAGGATGCAGGCACAGCAGAAGCTTTGGGAAAAGAAAAACTCTAATAGCAGAGGAGCATAAAGGTAAGCAATTGAAAAACAGGATTATATAAATTTAGGAAGCTTCTGTCATGCAAGTAACACAAATGACAGCAGATGTGAGGATGACCAATCTTACCAAAATAATGAAAGAAAGCCTTTTCTAGCTATACATCATTAGAGGAAAAGTATCTAGAATCCAATGAAGCTCTAAAAAATTGGCATTAATTTAATGCAATCAATAACTTAACCGAAACACAATTCTCAAAAGACAGAAATAGGGGCAATAAATTATCCTTTTTTTTTTTTTTTTGTCTGTTTTGAGACAAGGGTTTCTTTGTAGCCCCAGTGGTCTTGGAACTCACTGTGTTAGATCCAGCGGCTTGGCGCTTGAACTCACAGGCGATTCCACTTCCTTGCCTCCTTGACTGCTGGATTAAAGGTTTTAGGCACACCACACCGGGAGAAATAAATTACCTGTATTAAAGGTATTCAACATTCTCAGCCATCAAAGAAATGTAAATTTAAACTGCTCAGAGATTTCCATCCCACCTTTCAAATTCGTAGTACATCAAGAAAACATAACATGGGGCTGGAGAGACACTCAGTGGTCAAGTTGCACTGGTGCTCTTACAGAGAACCAGGGTTTGGCTCCCAGCACTTGTGGTGGACTAACGACCTTCTATAATGCAGCTCCAGCGGACACAGCAACCCCTGTCTGGCCTCGGGTGACTTACTGCAGACAAACCTGTGTACACCTGAAATAAAAAGTACCAAAAAGAAAGAACAAATAACACACAATCTGCTAGTAAGTCGTGTGAGGAAAGACTCTCATACACTGCTGGTTAGGTAGTGGGAATTAAACTTGTAACAACCAATATGGAAGCAGGGTGGAGGTTCTTGAAACTAAAATAAAACTATCACAGCCTCTGCTCTACCTCTCTTGAGTATATGTGAGAGACCCGTATGTCAACACACTACTTAGATAGCTACATACTCATGCTTACTGCTGCTGCACTATTCACAACAGCTGGGGATTAGAACCAGCCCAAGATGAATTGCCAGCGGGAACGTTTGTTGTATATGCACAATGAATTTTTTTTTTTTTTTTGGTTTTTCAGACATGGGTCTCCCTAGGCCCAGCTGTCCTGGAACCTCATTCGTAACCAGGCTTGGCCCTTGAACTTCACAAAGATCCGCCTCCTTCTGCTCCAAAGTTGCTCAGATTTGAAAGGTGTGCGCCACCAAAACGCCTGGCGTAGAATTTTATAATGCTACAAAGAGGAATACGATTATGACATGTGCAGGAAAAGAGTATGGCAACTGGAGATTTTAAACAGACTTCAACGGATAAAATACTGTGTGATTATGCAGAGCCAAAGAGTTAAATTCGCACTGATGCAATGTTGCTTTTGATAACATTTTATCTTTTAATTATTAACTATTTCAGTTAATTAATTTATGTGTAGGAGTATACTGTTGCCATGGAGGTTGGTGCACCCATGTCAGTGCAAATGCCTTGGAGGTCAGAAAACGGGCGTTGGATTCCCCTGGAAACTGGCGAGTTAAAGACGGTTCCTAGCACCATATGGGTGCTAGGGAAATCAGGACACGGGTCCTCTGCAAGAGCTAGTGTCAGTGCTTTACTGTTAACATCTCCTCCAGCCCCCTGATCTTTTTTTTTTTTTCTCTGTGTGGATGATGGTGGCAAGTGTGTGTTTGGTGCATGTGTGTGGAGTTGTGCATGCCACAGTGTGCATGTGGTCAGAGGACAATCTCATGTATTGGTCCGTGCCTTCCAGTCTTGTGGGCTCTGCTGCGTACACAAGGCTGGCTGGCCTGAGTGTCTGGGGCTCTCTGCCTTTGCCTCTCCTCCTACTGCAGGAGCACTGGGATCACAGGTGTGGTGAGTGATGTGCCATCGGGTGCTGGGAACTGAACCCCATCCTTGTGAGAAGGCACCCATGGCTCTAACCACCTGGCATATCTCCAACCATTTGTTTTGTTTTTTCTTCTTTTTTTTTTTTTGAGACCAGGACGCACTATGTACGCTCCCTGGTCCCATGTAGAACTCACTATGACTGAAACCAACTGCTGGCTTGATTACAGAGATCCACCTGCCTCGATGTCCCAAGTGCTGGATTAAAGGTGTGTGTGGCTTAGAACTTTTTTGAAACAGTTCTCCCTTGTAGCCCGGCTGTCCTGGAACACGCTCTGAGACCCAGGCTGGCCTTGAACTCACCAGAGATCTGGCCTGCCTCTGTCTTTTCCAATGCTAGGATTAAAGGTGTGATGCCACAACGCCGGTTAGAACTTCTTAAAATTAACGGAGGCGATGAATTCAGTGACGTAAAGTGCTTGATGCACAAGAATCAGACCAGAGTTCAATCCCTAGGACCCATTTAAAAGCTGGGCTGGTGGCACACATCTATAACCCCGTACTGGAGAAGTGAGAGACAGGGAGATGCCTACAGCTCACTGCCTACAGCTCACTGCCAGCCAGACCAAATCAGTGAACTCAGGGCCTGTGTAAAAATTAAAGTAGACAGTACCAGCGCTGGCCTTGTCTCCCATGCCCAATGCACAGAAGGCACATACAACGATTTTTAGAGTGCAAAAATTCTCTACATTCAACTTATAGGTCTTTTTTTTTTAATTTTTTTTTGATTATTATTTTGTAGTGTTATGAAATGTATTGTCGCATGCAGGTTCTGTGCACCCCTGTTTCGTGCAATGCCGCGGAGGTCAAAAAGCAGGGTCTCGGATTCCCCTGGAACTGGAGTTTCTCATGGAATTGGAGTACATGATAGGTTCTTAGCCGCCATGTGGGTAGCGGGGATCGAACCCGGGTCCCTGAAGAGCGTCGGTGCTCTTAACCGCTCAGGCTATCTCATCCACCCCAATCTAGGTCTTTTTTAATAGCACTCAAAGGTCTCCAAGCTTCTGTTTCTTCAGCCTTATAACAGGTTATAGAACTCAGCCCATAAACAGTCCACATTAAATAATCAAATATAGAGAAAGTCATAGTTCCTGCTTAGACAATGTTCCTACTGTTAGTATTATAACAAAGTCTGAGGCATGAAATGACTATCATACCCCTAAATGAATATCGTACTAGATTTTAACATGATGTTTTCTGATACCATGCTTAGGAATGTTTATGCAGTTTCACACTTAGTGGCAGAAGGGAAAATAGAATGCTGTGGGAATTCATATGGAGTTCAAGTATCCCTAGAAAGAGTGAAGTTGCTTATTAACGAAGTCTCACTGAAGAAAGTAAACATGTATATGTTCACTCTTGTCATCTCCAGGAAAAATATCTTGGTTACAAGAATTAAAAACTTCCCTTTAAAAAATTTTCTTGTATTTATTAAGCTTGCCATATTTCCCTGAAAAGTATTATTAGCACTTTCTTTTACTGCTTAAATGACTCGTGTAACATAGGCATTTCTTTCGAGGCCAAAAGACTTCAAAATCAGTTTTCCCATACAAGACTATCTGATAAGATGGCTGCCTGTTTGTAGTGGAAGATAATTCATGTGAATTCCAAAGTAGTTAGCTCACAGAAAAGGATCGGGGCTATCATTCCACACCACTGCAGCCTGCCAGCCACTCAACCCAATGCTGAGCGAGAGGGACAGAGACTCTTCCCTTGATGTCTCTTCCTCAGCTGCAATACTTCTATCAAAGTCTGCCCTGTGTGGTGTTGTTTTTACCATTTTGATGACTGTCCCAGTCCCTGGTCTTCTTCATGTAGCAATGAGCCACAAGGGCAGGTTCCAGGACTTGATTGTGATTCCACTGTACACAGTGTGGAGACCCCAGTGGCCTCCAGCTGCATGAGGAGAGCACGCTCATGGGCGTACTCACTCCAGTCACCCCACCATTTGAATGAATCTTTCTTAAAAGTGATGGTACTATAAACAGAAGAACCATGAAAAATCACATGACAAGAACGTTGAATCATTAACATTTTTTTTTTCCCCAGAGACTGGGGTTGCTCCCAGGGCCTTAGGAATGCAAGGTAAGACTTTACCATTGAGTCACACACAACCTTAGACCCTATTTTAAAGTTTACTTTTAGCTAAGTTTCCAGGTGATTCTTTTATCAATCACTATAAAAAATTAAACAAACCAATGACAGATTTGTGTGCTTTCCTTTTGGTCAAGTTGCCAATGCCGCAGCAGGCTATACTACCACTTTGTGGCAAACCCCAGGATTTATTTTTAGCTTTTGTTTTATTTTTTGGTCTTTTTTTTTTTTTTTTTGGTCTTTTGCAGCAGGGTCCCTCCCTGTAGCCCCAGCTGTGTGAAACTCGACTCTGTAGACCGGTTGGCCTGAACTACAAAGATCCGCCTGCCTCTGCCCATCCAAGTGCTAGGATTAAAGGCGGGCTGCACCACGCCTGGATTAGACATCTTTTTTTTGGTCTTTTGAGACAGGTCTCTCTGCAAGCCTGCAGCCTGACCTGGGAACCCTATGTAACCAGAGCTGCCTTGAACTCACAGAGATTAAAACCATTTTTCTGCCTGCCTCTGCCTCCTGAGTGCTGGGATTAAAGGTGTGAGACCACCACACACCCAGCAGGAGATGATTTAATTGTTGGATGTAGTCAAACTTTTAAGGAAGATCATGGGGTCCTTAAGCAACGGTATTAGAGCACTTGGCATGGTAGACTCATGCCTGTAATTCTTGCGGAGGGCAGAGGACAGGCAGGTCTCTGTGGTTCAAAGCCAGCCCAGTCTTTAAGAGCGAGCTCTAGCAGCTGGGACTAAAGGAGATCCTGTCTTAAAAAGACCAAAAAAAAAAAAAAAAAAAAGACCAAAAATAAATACAAAGATAAAAAAAATCCTGGAGGTTTGCACAAAGTGGTAGTATAGCCTGCTGCGGCATTGGCAACTTGACCAAAAGGAAAGCACACAAATCTGTCATTGGTTTGTTTAATTTTTTATAGTGATTGATAAAAGAATCACCTGGAAACTTAGCTAAAAGTAAACTTTAAAATAGGGTCTAAGGTTGTGTGTGACTCAATGGTAAAGTCTTACCTTGCATTCCTAAGGCCCTGGGAGCAACCCCAGTCTCTGGGGAAAAAAAAAATGTAATGATACGTTTACTTGTTACATGTGATTTTCATGGTTCTTCTGTATAGTACCATCACTGTTAAGAAAGATTCATCAAAATGGTGGGAGTGACTGAGTGATGTACGCCCATGAGCTGTGCATCTCCTTCATGCAGCTGGAGGCACTGGGGCTCCACACTGTGTACAGTGGAATCACAAATCAAGTCCTGGAACCTGCCCTTGTGGCTCATGCTACATGAAGAAGAACCAGGGCTGGACAGTCATCAAAATGGTAAAAGCAGATTTGATAGAAGTATTGCAGCTGAGGAAGAGACATCAAGGGAAGAGTCTCTGTCCCTCTCGCTCAGCATTGGGTTGAGTGGCTGGCAGGCTGCAGTGGTGTGGAATGATAGCCCCGATCCTTTTCTGTGAGCTAACTACTTTGGAATTCACATGAATTATCTTCCACTACAAACAGGCCAGGCCTCTTATCAGATAGTCTTGTATGGGAAAACTGATTTTAAGTCTTTTGGCCTATCAAGAAATGCCATGGTAAACGAGTACATTTAAGCAGTAAAAGGTAAGATTAATAACTTTTTCAGGAAATATGGCAAGCTTAAAAAATACAGAAAATTTTAAAGGGGAAGTTTTATTCCTGTAACCAAGATTTTTCCTGGAGGATGAACAAGAGGTGAACATACATGTTTACTTTCTTCAGTGAGACTTCGTTAATAAGCAACTTCACTCTTTCTAGGGAACTTGAACTCCATATGAATTCCCAAAGCATTCTATTTTCCCTTCTGCCACTAAGTGTGAAACTGCATAAACTTCCTAAGCATGGTATCAGAAAACATCATGTAAATATCTAGTACGATATTATATTAGGGAGTATGATAGTCATTTCATAGCCTTCAGACTTTGTTAAATACTAACAGTAGGTAACCTTGTCTAAGCAGGAACTATGACTTTCTCTATATTTGATTATTTAATGTGGACTGTTTATGGGCTGAGTTCTATAACCTGTTATAAGGCTGAAGAAACAGAAGCTTGGAGACCTTTGAGTGCTATTAAAAAAGACCTATATTGGGGCTGGAGAGATAGCCTAGCGGTTAAGAGTACCGACGCTCTTACAGAGGACCCGTGTTCGATCCCCAGCGCCCACATGGCGGCTAAGAACCGTCTGTAACTCCAATTCCAGGAGAACTCCAGTTCCAGGGGAATCCGAGACCCTCTTCTGACCTCCGCGGCATTGCACGACACGGGTGCACAGACCTGCATGCAGACAATACATTCATACACATACAAAAATAAATAATAAAAAAAAATTAAAAAAAAAAGACCTATATTTGAATGTAGAGATTTTTGCACTCCTAACACATCTGTGTATGTGCCTCTGTGCATATGAGCATGGAGACCAAGGCCAGCGCTGGTACTGTCTACTTTAATTTTTACACAGGCCACTGAGTTCACTGATTTGGTCTGGCTGGCAGTGAGCTGTAGGCAGTGAGCTGTAGGCATCTCCCTGTCTCTCCTTCTCCAGTACTGGGGTTATAGATGTGTGCCACCATGCCCAGCTTTTAAATGGGTCCTAGGGATTGAACTCTGGTCCTGATTCTTGTGCAGCAAGCACTTTACTCACTGAATCATCTCCTCACTTTAATTTTTAAGAAGTTCTAACCGGCGTTGTGGCACACACCTTTAATCCTAGCATTTGGAAAGACAGAGGCAGGCAGATCTCTGTGAGTTCAAGGCCAGCCTGGTCTACAGAGCGTGTTCCAGGACAGCCGGAGCTACAGGGAGACACTGTTTCAAAAAAAAGTTCTAAGCCACACACACCTTTAATCCCAGCACTTGGGACATCGAGGCAGGTGGATCTCTGTAAGTTCAAGGCCATCATGGTCTACATAGGAAGCCATCTGGAGCTACATAGTGAAACCTTGTCTCAAAAAAAAAAAAGAAGAAGAAAAACAAACAAATGTCTGGAGATATTGCTCGGTGGTTAGAGCACTGGGTGCTCTCACAGAGGATGGGGTTCAGTTCCCAGCACCCAGATGCAATGCACTCACACACCTGTGATCCCAGTGCTCCTGCAGTAGGAGGAGAGGCAAAGGCAGAGAGCCCCAGACACTCAGGCCAGCCAGCCTTGTGTACGCAGCAGAGCCCACAAGACTGGAAGGCACGGACCAATACATGAGATTGTCCTCTGACCACATGCACACTGTGGCATGCACAACTCCACACACATGCCACCAACACCACTGCCACCATCATCCACACAGAGAAATAAAGAATAAAAAGATAGGGGCTGGAGAGATGTTAAGAGCACCGACTGCTCTTGCAGAGGACCCGGGTCTGATTCCCAGCACCCACATGGTAGCTAAGAACCGTCTTTAACTGCAGTTCCAGGGGAATCCAACGCCCTTTTCTGACCTCCAAGGCATTGCATGACATGGGTGCACCAACCTACAGGCAGACAGTATACTCATACACATAAAATTAATTAACTAATTAGTTAATTAAAAAGATAAATGTTATCAAAAGCAACATTGCATCAGTGCGAATTTAACTCTTTGGCTCTGCATATACACAGTATTTATCCTTCTAAGTCTGGTTTATCTCCAGTTGCATCCTCTTTCCTGCACATGTCATAATCGTATTCCTCTTTGTAGCATTATAAAATTCTACGCCAGGCGTGGTGGCGCACACCTTTAATCCTAGCACTTGGGAGGCAGAGGCAGGCGGATCTTTGTGAGTTCAAGGCCAGCCTGGTCTACAGAATGAGTTCCAGGACAGCTGGGACTACAGGGAGACCCTGTCTTGAAAAGACCAAAAAAAAAAAAAATTCCATTGTGCATATGTACACGTTCCCTGGCATTCATCTTGGGCTGGTTCTAATCCCCAGCTGTTGTGAATAGTGCAGCAGTAAGCATGAGTATGTAGCTATCTCAGTAGTGTGTTGACATACGGTCTCTCACATATACCCAAGAGAGGTAGAGCAGAGGCCTGTGATAGTTTTATTTTAGTTTCAAGAACCTCCACCCTGCCTTCCATATTGGTTGTACCAGTTTATGTACCTACCAGCAGTGTATGAGAGTTCTTTCCTCACACGCTTACTAGCATTTGCTGTTATTTGTTCTCTTTCTTTTTGGTTACTTTTTATTTCATGTGTACCAGTGTTTTGTCTGCATGTAAGTGCACCCGAGGCCAGAAGAGGGTGCTGGGTCCGCTGGAGCTGCAGTTATAGAAGATCGTTAGCCACCACACAGGTGCTGGGAGCCAAACCCTGGTCCTCTGTAAGAGCAGCCAGTGCACTTAACCACTGAGTGTCTCTCCAGCCCCTGTTATGTTTTCTTGATGATACGAATTTGAACAGGTGGGATGGAATCTCTGAGCAGTTTTAATTTACATTTCTTTGATGGCTGAGAATGTTTAACACTTTTAAAAGGTATTTATTTCTCCAGGTGTGGTGGTGCACACCTTTAATCCCAGCACTCAAGAGGCAGAGGCAAGTGGATCTCTGTGAGTTCAAGGCCAGCCTGGTCTACACAGTGAGTTCCAAGACCACTGGGGCTACAAAGAAACCTTGTCTCAAAAAGACCAAAAAAAAAAAAAAAAGGATATTTATTGCCCTTATTTCTTCTTTTGAGAATTGTGTATTCGGTTCAGTTATTGATTGATAATTTAATGCCCAATTTTTAGAGCTCATTGTAGATTCTAGATACTTTCCTCTAAGATGTATAGCTAGCAAAGGCTTTCTCTTATTTGGTAAGATGTCACCTCACTCTGCTGATTGTGTTCTTTGCTGACAGAAGCTTCTTAAATTTATATAATCCTGTTTTTCAATGCTTACCATTATCTCCTCTGCTATTAGAGTTCTTTCTTTTCCCAAAGCTTCTGCCTGTGCCTGCATCCTGAAATGTTTTACTTATGTTTTTCTCTAGCAGTTTCAAAGTTTCAGGTCTTATATTAGTGTCTTTGATCCATTTAGAGTTGATTTTTGTGCAGCGTAGAGACAGAGACGTAATTTCACTTTTCTATGTGTGGATATCCTATTTTTCCATCACCATTTGCTGAAGAAGCTGTCTTTTAAAAGGTTTTTTGTTTATTGATTTTTCTTTTATGTGTATGAGTGTTTCCTGCATGTGTGTAAGTGCACCCGTGTAGTGTGGTGCCTGCTGAGGACAGAAGGGGCATCGGATCCCCTGGACTGGAATTACAGATCGTCTTAGTCACCATGTGAGTGCTGGAATTCGAACCCAGGTCTTCGAGGGCAGCAAGTGTTCTTAACCTCTGAGCCAACTGTCCATCCCCCTAAGATGTCTGTTTCAAAGCCTTATTTAGTTTATTTTATGAGCGTGTGTGTCTGCCTGAGTATGTGCACCACCTGTTTGCAGGCAGTGTGAGTCTCCGTGTGGGTGCTGAGAACTGAGGCTGGGTCCTCTGTAAGAGCAGGAATGTTCTCAACCATTGATCCATCTCTCTAACCCCCAAAGAGGCTGCCATTGTGTGTTTTTTACTTTTGTATCAAAGATACCTGCTGTAGCCAGGCGGGTTTACTCCTGGGTCCTATATTACTTTCCATCGGCCTTTGTGATTGCTTCTTGGCCTTTCGGCCAAGATCGAGTGTAATATATGTTCTTATCAGTTTAATATCTGATACGTCTTCTAGCCCATTGGTCTTCGTGTCTATTTTTATGCCAGATCCTTGCTATTTTGTTACTGCTGCTCCATAGCAGAGCAGGTGCTAAGAAGCTTCAAGCATCCCTCTTCTGTTCCAGATTACCTTGGCTATTCTGGATCTCTGTCCTTTCATATGAATTTTCAGGTTATTTTTCTATTGTTTGAGTGTGTTATTGGAATTTGATGGCGATTGCATTGAATTTGTAGATTGCTTTCAGTACTGTAGTCCTTTTCACACTGCTAATTCTATTGCTCTGTGAACTAGGGAGGTCTTTCCATTATCTTTCTTCTTTAGTTTTCACCTCCTTGGCTATGTTTATTTCTAAGTTTTTATTTCTTGAAGCTATTGTGAATGGAATTTCTCTCTGATTTCCTTTCAATAAATTCATTATTGATATTTCCAAAATTCACTGATTTTGTATCTTGCTGCCTTTTGGAAAGTATGTGCCAGATCTGAAAGTTTTCTGGTACAATTTTTAAGGTTTTTCAAGAACAATATTATAAAGTGGATGTGACAGCACAGGCCTTTAATCCCAGAGCTCATGAGGTGGATCCCTGTGAAACTGAGACCAGCCTGGTCTACATAGTGAGTTCCAGGCCACCTGGGGCCACAGGGAGACCTTGTCTAAAAAAGACCAATAAAAAAGAAAGAACAAGATCTCAGACCATGGGTGAATATGATGGTGTACACCTTTAATCTGAGCACTTTGGGAGGCAGAGGCAGATGAGTTTCTGAGTTCAGGGCTGGCCTGGTCTACATAGTAGTTCCAAGCCACCAAGGACTGCATAATGAGACTTTGTAAAAAATAATTACGCACTAATTTTTATGACTGTTTTTCCCCAGCCCAGTGGCATTGGAAGTCTGTCCAATAAGGAAAGTGTAGGCAGGCTCCTTCTTACCTCTCAGGTCTTTTTCTCTCCAATTTAATCATCTGGAGCAGACCTGCAGGTCCGTAGGAGTAGACATTCAGCATTGAATGGGGCACCAGGCTCCCTTAGGCAACCTTGGTTTTCATGAGCCTTGGGTTCCCCACTTCCCTCAACTTCTGGAGAGGGGGAAATCCTCCCTGTCACATGGAATAAGGAGAGAATACACAGCCTGTTGGGCCCGGATCTCTTGTGTCTCAGGTCTTTTCCCTGTGAGTATGTATGTAGGGAGTGAGCAGTAAACTAGGTGAGCTCTTGGAGAAAGTGGCCTGGTCCTAGAGTCTAGTGAGAACTTGGTCTTAAGCTGTAAAGGAATTGGTGAGCTTTGTAACCAGTTTGGAGTTTATCATTAACCCCAAGACGAGAGGAAAAACCTCAGTTGACTTAAGATCGCATTTCCTTGATATCTGTTAGCACATGAGGAATATTTCCCTAACCTAAAAATGTTGTCATTACCACACATATATGTCTTCAATCTACTTGCCTCATTTTTCAATATGATGTGAGGTGGGGATCTGATTTTACCTTCCCAATAAGAATAGGCCACAATCTCAGTATTCCTTGCTAAGTGGTCTCTTGTTTTCCACTTTTCCACCTATCTTATAGCTTTTTTATTTTTATTTATTTATTTATTTATTTATTTATTTATTTATTTATTTATTTGTGTGTGTGTGTGTGTGTGTGTGTGTGTGTTTGAAACAGGGTCTCCCTGTAGCCCCAGCTGGCCTGGAACTTGCTTTGTAGGCCAGGCTGGCCTTGAACTCACAGAGATCCACCTGCCTCTCCCTCCCAAATGCTAAGATTAAAGGTGTGCACTACCACACCTGGCTTCTAGATTAAAAAAAAAAATGGGGACAGGCCTCTCTGTATCTCCAGCTAACCAGGAACTCACTATGTACACCAGGCTAGCCTTTGTCTCACAGAGATTTGCCTGCCTGCTTCCTGAGTACTCAGATTAAAGGCATGTGCCACCATGCCTTGCTTAAATTATGTTTAGTGTGTGTGTGTGTGTGTGTGTGTGTGTGTGTGTGTGTGTGGTGTGTGGTATTTGGCTCTCGGGAAATACTCAGAGAATAAAGTGAGTTTAAGATCTTGGGGGCTGGAGAGATGGCTTAGCAGTTAAAAGCGCCGACTGCTCTTGCAGAGGATCCGGGTTCTATCCCCAGCACCCACATGGCGGCTGAGAACCGTCTTTAGCTCCAGTTCCAGGGGAATCCGACACCCTCTTCTGACCTCTGCGGCATTGCACTACATGGGTGCACAAACCTACATACAGACAGTACATTCATACACATAAAAAAAAATTAAAAAAAAAAAGATCTACCCAACTGTATTTGTCCTGGGTCTAGATTATACATTGTATTGAAAAGTTTTTATCTTTGGCTGGTGTAATAGGCTTTTTCTTTCCAATCACATAGGCTCTCAAGCTGTTTAAGAAGTATATGACACTAAGAAAAAGGGGCCGAATCAGTCCAAATTAAAAGTAAACCAAGGCAGGCTTTTATTCCAGGAAATCAATCTCTCTCTCTCCCCTCTCTCTCTTTCTCTCTCCTGCAAATCCATGGCCCTCCAGACCCACAGGAAAGCATGCATCTGGGAGGCAGGGAGAGCCTTTTATGTGGGGGGGAGATGGTGACATGTTGGAATCTGGCCAGTTAAACCAGGTCGGGGGCTCAGATCTGGAGGTGGGTCTCAGGTCCAGAGCGCTCATGGGAATCTGGCCTGACCGGAGAAGAAAGGAGGGTCTTTGTGGTCTATGCCATCTTGGCTTTTCGCTGTGGCCGACCTAACACTGCTGTTGTCCTCTGGCACTGGCATTGTGTATTATCCTCAACTCCTCTTTATTCAGTCAACATCTAACAGATTGCTTCTCCATTCATAATTTCCACTGCCTTAGAATGGAGGTGTATTCTCCATTCTCGCCATAACTACCTTTCAGCTTGTGCCTTTCCCAGCTTTCTGTATAGTCTGGTATTATATTCCTGTGATTTTTAATACATGTGTAAGAATAATAATGATGCAAATTGTGAACCTGCAAGGCCTCCTAGCTGAGTGATGGCCTATCAGCTCCTTGCCTCCACTTGGAATCTTTCCACTCCACAACTCTACCTCTGCCTAAGCCATGAAGTTTGGGTTCTGATCCTCTTGTTTTGTTTTGTTTTTTCAGATTTAGGCTTATTACATGTATGAATATTTCTAAATATATATATATATATATATA
>VZQC01002623.1:986868-1039903 GCA_009823505.1 Rhizomys pruinosus
AGGGCTTGCAGTTCTACGGGCTGCTGGGAATCAAGTTTGGGTCCTCTGCAAGATGCTTACCTTCATTAACTTCATCATTTTCTTTGTCTACTTGTGCTTTCAAAACATACCGCTTTATAAGTCTTTTCATTATCTGCTGTTGGGCAAAAAGAAATAATTCAATCACCATTGGTACACAGGCAAACCTTTTATCTACTTTGGAAAGAGCATAATAAAGCAAAAGATGCTTGGGAGCGGAGCCTTATATGACTGTGTACAAGCAACTACCCATGTTGTAGAACTTAACCCTTTTATTTTCTCCTGGAACTTAAACACATTCTTTTCTCCTTCCTTCTTTCCTCCTCCTGTCTCTATTCCTTCCTCCTTCTTCTCTTCCTCTCCTTCCTTTCCTTCCTCCCCCCTCTCCCCTCCTCTCCCTCTTTTCACCTTTTTTCCCTTTTCTCCCCCTCCTCTCCCCTCCCCTTCCCCCTCCCTCCCTCCCCTTCCCCCTCCCTCCTCCCTCTCCCTCCCTCTTCCTTCCTCTCCTTCCTTCCTTTCCTTCTTCCTTCCTTTCTTCTTTCCCATCCTGTTGAGACAGGATCTCCTTGTAGTAGCCCCAAGTGGCCTTAATCTCCAGAGATCTGCCTCCCCCAGCCTCCCAAGCCCGGGGACGGAAGGCGAGTGCGGGGACTGAAGGCGTGTGCCGGGGACGGAGGCGTGTGGGACGGAGGCGATGGGAAGGCGGTGTGGCGGGGATAGGAAGGCGTGTGCGGGGACGGAAGGCGTGTGCGGGGAGGAAGGCGTGTGCGGGGACGGAAGGCGTGTGCGGGGAAGGAAGGCGTGTGCGGGGACGGAAGGCGTGTGCGGGGACGGAAGGTGCCTCCTCATGCCCGCTTTTGTTTTTTTTTTTGTTTCTCCTTTTTAATTTTTAATTTTATTCTTTTTCTTTTTTTTCTTTCAGCTTGTTTGATACAGGTCTCCGTGTACGCGCCCAGCTGATCCTGGACTCACTCTTGTAACCAGGCGGCCTTAACTCACCAAGATCACCTGCCTTGCCTCCCAAGTGCTAGGGATTAAAGCCCGTCGCCATCCCAGGCCCCAGCAGTTGTTATTTATTAATTTTATGTGTGTGAGTGTAATAGTGTATGACTTGCATTGTTAGTTAGTCTATGCAGCCTCTGTCGTTGCAATGCTGCTAGAGATCACGAAAGCAGGGTGTCTGATTACCCCTGGGAACTTGGGAGTTTAAAGAAGCGTTCAAGCCGGAGTAGTGGGGGTCCAACCGCTTTAATCCATAGCACTCAGAGGCAGGCAGATTTTGTGAGCTTCAATAGGCCAAGCCTGGTGATACCAGAGCGAGTTTCCAGGCCAACTGTGGCCATACAAGCTGTCTGAAAAGACAAAAAAATAATATAAATAAAAAGTTTTTTTTAGTTTTTTAGCGTGCTGTGGGTACTGGTGAACCGGATCCTCTGCAAGAGCAGTCGGAATCTTTTTTTAACTGTGGAGACTTCTTCTTTTTTGTATATTTCAGGAATGAAAAAGCTTTTTAAGAAAAATTGTTAGGTGATAGGGCTCAGTGTGCAGGTGCAGTGCTGGCACCTTTAGTCCCGCACTACAGGAGGCAGAAAGCTAAGGTGATCTCTGCAGAGTTCAACGTCAGCTGTGTACTACATATGACGACGTCCTGCTAAAAAGATAATAGACATGAGCTAAAAAAACAAAAAAAGCAAAGTTAATGTAATTCAATTCAATTAAATTAGGATTAATTAATGCTTCTCTAACTACTATGGAAAAGAATTTTCATGAAAACTCGACTTATATCTAGTAAGTGTGTTAGACTTCTGCTATTAAAAATACTATAAAAAAATCAGAAAGGGAGTCTTCAAACTGGGAGGAAATATAGCAATCACCACACCTGACAAGTAATTTGGAATCAAATACAATAATTTTAATGCATAAAATTAAAATGACCAAAAATTTTTAAAGGGAAAAATGGAAACATAATTAGTAATAACTTATGGAACAATCTCAGTCTTTTCTTGAGGAAATACATATTTTGACCAAAGTAAGACACAACCATACATTTAATAAAGAAAATAAATAATACATAAATATAGTAATAAAAACTGCTGGAAATGATATGGACCAACAGGACATTTACACTTTTGACATGAGACAAACAGACGAGCCACTTTGAAAACAATTTGGTGTTATCTTCTAAAGCTCAACATTGGTGGAAATGTCACTCCTTGAAGAGTCCAAAAGCTGCACGTGTGACCAGCAGACAGGACAACAGAGTTTATGACAAGCAATGCTGTCCTGAACTGCAAGACCCAGGAACAAAATATACCAAGACCCAGCTGCAGCCACAGGGGAGCAGATGCCCTTTTCTGGTTTCTGCAAGCACTGTCTCTCTCTCTCTCTCTCTCTCTCTCTCTCTCTCTCTCTCTCTCCCCCCACACACACACACACACACACACTGAATAAAACGAAAACACCTTTCTAACACAAACAAGTTGCTGTATCCTGTAGGAGAAAGGTTCACCTTAATAAAACTACTGGTGAATGAACGTTGAAGCCATTGCCTGATGAACACAGTGAGTCCCTTTTAGATCTGAGTCAACCCATTGTTTGCAGGGGGAAAAAAAAATCTATGAATATGTGATGAAGAACCAGAAAAAGTCCAATTATGGTGGCCTGGAAACAGTCTCAGGGAGCCATGATTGGGATAAAGTTGTAGTGTGGAAAGCAGAAATCTGATTGGTTGTCCCACAACATCCCTGGGAATACAGAGAAATTCCACAGCCACAGTGATGCCAAAAATAAGCAGCATTTGAACCATCGCCCCCAAAGGAGAATTAGAACTGATTTTGGAATAACGTTCTTTAAAAAACATGGTGACGCATGCCTTTAGTCCCAGCACTTGGAGGCAGAGCCAGGTGGATCTCTGTGAGTTCAAGGCCAGCCTGGTGTACACAGTGAGCTCCAGGCCAGCTGGAGCTACAGGGAGACCTTGTCTCAATTTTTATTTTATATGTATGAGTGTCTTGTCTGCATGTAGGTATGTACCCATGCTATGCAATGCCTGAGGAGATCAGAAGAGGATGTCACCTCTCCTGGAACTGAAGTTGGGACAGTTGTTAGCTATCATGTGGTTGCTATAAACCAAACCTGGGTCTTCTGCAAGAACAGCTAGTGCTCTGAGCCACTGAGCCACCTCTGCAGCCTCTGTAATAAAGCTCTTAAGGAGAGCAAACAGCTGACAGTTCCTCGTTACTGAAGAACCAAAATCTGAAGTTTGAATACTCTGTTGTCAGTTTGGTGGAGCAGATATAGTACTGTGAGCTCACCACCAGACTCAAGAACAGAGAAAATGGAGCTAAGAAGGAAGGCCAACATAGTGTGGCTGCTCCAGGCAGAACCTTAGCCAGGCCAGGGTGTGGAACTGAGGCAAAACCTTAGCCAGGCCAGGATGCAGAACACCTGAGAAGCAGGCACAGGTTTAACTTTCCAAGCCAAAAGGGGGGGGGGGGAACAAACTTAAAACCCAAACTAGACTCATGTTTCCAATTTAACCACTTTATTCCTCTATTTTTCTATATGCCAAAGGAAGAACCTTTTTTTTTCTCACAAAAGAAGTTCATAAATGTGTATATTCTTGAGGAAGCATTAAGATCTCCTTAAAATGAAAAGATTTTCCTTGTCTCTTTTGTTTTCTGTGATGCTGGGGATTGAACTTGGGGTTCCACACAGGCTAAGCACATGCTCTGCCACGGGCAACAGCTCAACTGATTTTTCCATAATAAAGGAACATACATGGGCACAGTAGCACTAACCTGTGTTTTTAGTACTTAGGAGAGAGGTGGAGTCAAGAGTATTAGGAGTTCAAGACAAGCCCTAGCAACATATCAAGGTTGAGGCTAGCCTGTCTTGCATAAGACCCTGTGTCAGTAATAATAATAATATATTTATGGTTATAGATTATGTATTTTATTTTATTTGTTATTTTTTGGTTTTTTTCAGACAGGGTCTCCCTGTAGCTCCGGCTGTCCTGGAACTCGCTATGTAGACCAGGCTGGCCTTGAACTCACAAAGATCCACCTGCCTCTGCCTCCCAAGTGCTAGGATTAAAGGCGTGCACCACCACGCCCAGCTTAGATTATGTATTTTAAAGTACCATAAAGCTACTATTGGGATAACAGGTTACAGAACACTGTACTGCATATTTTTGGGGGTGTTTTTGAGACAGGGTTTCCCTTTAGTCCCAGCTGTCCTGGAACTCACTATGTAGATCAGGCTGGCCTTGAACTCACTGAGATCTGACTGCTTCTGCCTCCTGAGTGCTGGGATTAAAGACATGTGCCACCATGCCTGGCATAAGGATACATAATTACTATATGTCGACTAAAAGTATAAAGAAGAAAAGAAATATCCTCAAAAATATGTTTTAATGCTGTTCTATTTTTAAAGGATGAGGTCAAGGAACCAATAATTTTCAGAATTGATTCCTAGATTCTAGGTAATGTCCTGCCTCTGAGCTTACTTTTAGTACCAATGTCTTATCTACATACTAGTTAAATAACTCCCAGGACAATCTCATTTTTAATTACAGTCTGTGTATGCTCAAAGCCTTGCCTCCATATGTCCTCACCCTTTGCACCAGACGACCCAGCTGTTTGTTCCTTGGCTCCATGTTCCTGAAATTTCCTCTTTTCATCAAATTTGACTTAAATCATAATTGGTATATTTGCACATTAAATCAACTAATTTTTAGCAGCATAATGGAAGATGATGGATGTAGGTGTCAAACCCAGGGCTGAGGGGAACAAAAAGATTCCTTGTGTCTAGCAAAGGAATAGTCAGATTTTACTGTTTCATCATGGGAAAATGCATTTAAATTGTTTGCCTCAACATTCTGAACAGTGTTGTATATCAGTTAACCCTGTGTTGAAAGCTGAGCTGTAGCCCAGTGGCAGCATGCTTTCTTGACCTACACATAAAACTCAGCTGCTTGAGGCTGAGTTGTTTTTGTTGTGTTTGTTTGTTTGTTTGTTTGTTTTTGTCTTTTTGAGACATTGTCTCCCTTTAGTCCCAGCTGGGATGGAGCTCACTATGTAGAGCAGGCTGCTGGCCTTGAACTCACAGAGATCCGCCTACCTCTGCCTCCTGAGTGCTTGGGTTTAGTGTGAGCACCACGCCCGGCCTAAGCTGAGTTTTATGTTATAAACATAGCTAGAATGTTCTCAAAGGTTGATATCCTTTTTAAAGGCAGATTCTCCTTAAACATCTTTTTTTTTTGGTCTTTTTGAGACAGGGTCTCCCTGTAGCCCCAGCTATCCTGGAACTCACTCTGTAGACCAGGCTGGCCTTGAACTCACAAAGATCTACCTGCCTCTGCCTCCCGAGTGCTAGGATTAAAGGCGTGCACCACCACGCCCGGCTCCTTAAACATCTTAAAGGAGAATTTGAAACAGCTATGTTGGAGATTTTGTGACACAAATGTCTCCAGATGATATGAATTTCACTGTCTTTTTGTCCATAAATGAAGAGCAGACCATCAATTGTGTATCTTTTTAATACAAATACTATAGGTGAATTAAAAGAAATCAAGCAAGATATATCCAGCCTTCGCTATGAACTTCTGGAGGACAAGAGCCAAGTGACAGAGGAATTAGCCATCCTAATCCATAAACTCAGTGAGAAGCTGAACCCTAGCGTGCTGAGATGTGAATGAGGTGGCACTGCGGTCAAGCTCTGACTGGAGCACAAACATGGGCAATAATATTCCTAAGTGTGAAATACTTGAAAAGCTATGATGTAAAGTTCTAGGATGAGCTATTTTTATCATGTGACTCTTTAAAGACTAGATCATGACATCTTCATCCCATGAAAGTGCATTCCAGCTACTGGTCTCAACATCACAAGCAGTGATGTGCTGTTATATTTAAAAGTCCTGTGTTAATGTTACTTACATTTTTGTCATTTTGTCTTTGCACTATCTGTTGGCCACCAAGGAGACCTAAGTTCCTTGGGGGCAGAGACCACATCATTTTCATCTTTGTGTCTCCAGAGTTTCATGCAGTTCCTGGGACACAGTAGGTGCTTACTACATATTAAAGTCAACTGACCTGAATTTCCAGTAACATGCAAAGACCACATGAAAGACCACTGCTGGTAGCAAGCCTTCTTGTCCAAATGCTGAACAGATTTTTTTTAATAGAAACTGAAGAAGTTTTACAATAAGCTATGACTTGGTAAGATTTTCTTAGACTTTTAGGCATCACCAACAATTCTAGAACCTTTGAAATTGAAGTGAATAATTTAATAATGAAATGAGTTAATTGAAAATATACCTATATTTGTTTCATAGGATTGTTCAAAACAATACATTAAAGTTTTTCTACAATATATACATGTGTCCTTTTTTACACTGCATTTATGATTGGGTAGTGTGAATTTGGTCATGGTAAGGTTTTTTTTTTTTAAGTTGATGGTTACAGGTTGTTGTTTTGTTGTAATGTGTCTGCCTCTGATGCTTTAATTATAAATAACATTAACAACTGACTCTGTCTTGCCTTCTGCTCTGTTCTGAGTTTGGGGCTCATGAGGAGAACTAGGAAAGAGTGACGTTGGGCCAAGCAAGCCTCACCAGCTGTGCAGGCACCTCTGGCTGTCACAGCTGATCATACCTCCTTAGAAAAAGATTTCAGTCTTTTCCACAAACTAGCTTGTGAGGTATCTCTGTGGAACTCCTTGTATAACACAAATGAGCCAGTCCTATGTATAATGACTGTGACTTCCAGGACAGGAGCCAGAGGTCCCCAGTCTCTTTATAAGTAATCAAGGTTCTGTGTTCTCTTCATTTAGATCCCTCATGAAGTTATGTTTGGCATCTGGAGTATTTTCCTTGCATTCCCATCAAATCTTGTTTCTTTATATGACAAATTTCATTTTGTTTTATTTTGTTTTGTTTTTAGTCTTTTTGAGATAGGGTCTCCCTTTAATCCCAGCTGGCCTGGAGCTTGCTATGTAGAACAGGCTGGCCTTGAACTCACAGAGATCCACCTGCCTCTGCCTCCTGAGTGCTGGGATTAAAAGGTGTGTGCCACCATGCCCTGCTTAAAGACGGTTCTTAGCTGCCATGTGGGTACTGGGAATCAAACCTGGGTCTTCTGCAAGAGCAGTCAGTGCTCTTAACTGCTGAGCCATCTCTCCAGCCCCCATAAGACAAATTTTGATCACAGCTCACTGAGTTTTATTTGTCTTATAAACAATAACATTGTGGCTATTACACAGAAAGTCTTTCTAGACAAAAATGAGTATCAAATGGAACCTGCTAAACCTCTTTACAGATCACATAATTTCTACTTTTGGGGAGTTAAAGAAGAAAAAGACTGTATATTTTTTGCTGCCACATTAGAAATATGTGAACAATTCTGTTGTATGCCAATCATGCTTATCTTAAAATGTTTTCAAATTTTATGCATTTTATTCCCCACCTGAACAGTGAGTGTTCCATTGTTAGATGTTCTCTACATTCAAACAGTGAAGGCAAGAAATTTCTGATAGGTGATGCTTGCTTTTTCAAATCGTCTTAAGATTCTAAATGTGGAAGTTTTTGCTTGCAACTAGACAATAGAATACATATTTAATAATTTTTCTAATAAAGGCCAGAAAAAAAGCTGAAAGCAGCCTAAGACTCTCAGACTCTAGGGACGGTAGAAGCGTGAGGTGCCCACGGCGTCCATCCGTGTTACGTGCGTACACGCATTTCTCGTCTGTGCCTCCCTTACTACAGAGCTCTTGAGACTGATTTTCTGTTTGTCACTTGCATAAAGCCGGCACCATTGCTTTGGCTTTGATTGCTGATGTTAGCAAGGGTTACGTTGTAGCCTTTCATATTTATGTGCCACACTCTGTTCTCGTTCGCGCTGCACCTCAGCTAGCTCCTTTCCTCCTCCCAGCACATTGTTTAAAGGTTTTTATTCCCCCCCTTCTTCATGGTTTGAGCCACTCCCAAGAGATCTGCTCTCAGACAAGAGGCAGATGCTTTCCCCAGGGCTAATGCCTGCCTGGCATAAAAAAGAGGCCCAGCCCTTCAGCTCAAGGTAAGGTTCACTTTTTCATGCCATTGGAACTCGAGGAGACTCAAACTGATAGAAATCTTGCCTCCTGGTTTTTCTTGTTTTCTCTCTCCATTCTTGCCTGGGAGATTCTTGCAAGTAAAGCACTATACCTAAGTCTATTTGGTTTTGATCGTACAAGTATACCCTAAGACATAAGGTCAAGGTGAGGGTGAAGTTAGAGAATTGCTGTCAGAATTAATACTTTCGAGGTTAATGAACGTTCTGGTCTAGCAACTTCTTGCCAACTTGCTGTTGTGTGGGCATCTTACAGAAAGCAGAGCTAGAAGTGAGGTAGGACAGTGCAGACGGAGCATGGAAACAGGCCCGGAACAGAATGCCGTGTCCAGGAAGCGGCGTTAGGGTCCTTCCAGTTAACTGAGAAGTCCCGGCCCAGGACTCTCCTCCCGACATTCCGTACTTTTTCACCTTTTGCCTTCAGCTTCTCTCAGTTACAAATGAGAAGAAACACTCAAACTTCCTTTTAAGCATACTATTGAACAAACTTGATAGTTTGTAAAGGATTGCTGGATACATTTTTTATTGTTGCTTCTTGTTTGTTTGGATGGTTTTGTTTGGCCTTTTTTGATATTGGGAATTGAACCCAGGGCCTTACTTTTGTTAGCAGATGTTAACGGCTCTTATTTTACAGCTCTTATTTTACTTTTTTTTTTTTTTTTTTTTTTGGTCTTTTCGAGACAGGGTCTCCCTGTACTTTTTATTTCAAGATAGGGTCTTATAAGTTAGCCAGCCTGGCCTTGAACTTACCATCCTCCTGCCTTAGCTTCCCTAGTAATTAGGATTATAAACCTGTGTCCCAGGTCTGGCTGCTAATGTAAAATTTAAGGAGCACCTTAGACTTAAACTCTATTGAGGAGCTTTGGCTTCCTAGACTTACAAGTTGAAATTGTGGAAATGTGATCCAGTGTCTTCAAGGGGTTCTATAAGTCAGGCATATTTATGTACGTGTATAACCATGAACTTGGGAAGTAGAGGCTGGAGGACCAGGAGTTCAACGTCATCCTCATCTACAAGGTAAGGTCAAGGACAGCCTAGACCACATGAAATGGGTCTTAAAGAACCAAAATATAATAATAATTAATCAAAATAACTTCAAAATGACATAAGTATTTTGTGATTATTAAAGACATTCAGCACAATGTAGGACAACTTTACCCAGTTGTGACCAATATATATTTCAAATACATAAGCCAAACCAAAGTAGTTTTTGGTTTTCTTGTTTTTAAATTATTTTTTATTTTTTGAGGCATCCCCAGAACCCCAGCTAGCGTGGAACTCACTATATAGACCAGGCTGGTCTCAATCTCACAGAAGTCCACCTGCCTCTGCTCCCCAAGGGCTGGATCTAAAGGTGTGTGCCCCCACACTCAGCCCACCAAAAGTAGTTTTTGTAAGTGGGATGGTAAACTCAGGACAGAGCCTAAAAAGAACAGAAGCCAAACTCCTTGTTCCTCAGCCTGGGCAAATCACTTCACTTCCCTGGTCTTCAGAACCAGCAAGTTATGCTGCACCAGGACCCCTAGTCCCTGTGGGTCACAGAGATGGTCCAGGGTATTGGCAGGGTCATTCAAGGTGGTAGTAATCCCTCTTTCTCTGTCTTTACTTCCATCCCTCCTTCCTGCTACCCTTCTCCAGCCCTCCCCCTCTCCGTTTTTCCTTATCTTTGTTGTTTTGGTTTGGAGTGTGTTTGTTTGTTGAGTGACAGTCTTGTTATCTGGCTTAGGTGAGCACAGAACTGAAGATTCTCCCGCCTGCACCTGCTGAGTACCAGGTGACAAGTGTTTGCCTTCACTCCCGTCCTTTTCATTTCTTCATTTCATCTTCATTTAATTGTTTTCTTTTACAAGTTTCCAAAAGTAGAAACTTATATTGAATTTAGATTTTAACTTAATATATAGCAGTTCCACATGTTTATGTAGTACACCGTGATCTTTATATACTTGCATGCAATGTGCACTGACCAAATTGAGATAAGCAGCATTTCCATCTCCTTGTGACTTCTTTGTTTTGGAGACTTGGAAAGCTGTTGGTCTGAACATTACAAGCAGTGACATGTGAGTATGTTTAAAAGCCCAGTGTTGGGGGCTGAGAGCTGGCTCAGTGGTTAAGAGCACTAGCTACTCCTGCAGAGGAACCAGGTTTGGTTCTCAGCACCCACATGGCAGCTAACTCTACTTCCAGGGGATCTGATGCCCTCTTCTGGCCTCCACAGGCATTGTACACATGAGGTGCACTTACATACATGCTGGCAAAACATTCATACACATAAAAAATTAAATGTAGTTGGTGCACTAGTGTGTGCCAGTGCCATTCACTGGTGGCTTCACGTGGCCCTTTCCTGGTCTCATGGCCTGTCTGACTCTATTTGTGGGCAGCCTGCTGCCCTCACCTGCAGTGAGCAACTGGAGATGTTCAGTCAAGTGGAGCAGGTGAAGCCATGCTTCACGGCCTCAGAGAAGAGAGCAAGGCCTGTTGAGGCTTTGGCTACATTACTTTCTCCATGCTGGAAGATGTTCCAAGGGCCCTAAGGGAGGTCACCACCTCTGAAGGCTGCAAGATTAATGTGACTGTTGCCAGGAAAAACTGAGGAACAAGTCAAAGGAAAGGAGGAAAAATACAAATTCAGTCTCCTAAGAAGGAGCCAAAGTGGCAGATAAGAAAGCCAGGCGAATTATCTGGCACCTCAGCTTTAGGTGTTCAGAAGATGACTTGAGAACAATATTTTCTTAACATGGAACTGTTCTGGAAGCAAAGATCCCAAGGAAGTCAGATGGAAACATGTGTGGTTTTGCTTTTGTTTAGTTCAAAAACCTCCTAGAAGCTGGAAATGCTCTCAAAGGTGTGAATATGAAAGAGATAAAAGGGCAGACTGTGGCTGTGGACTGCTCTTTTCCTCATACACCACGAAATACCCAGCAACAGTCTCAGAAGATCCAAGAAGTCAGAACTAAATTATCTCAGACCTTGCCTTTCTCTCATAACACATGATAATTGTTTCAGCTACAACAGCCCTATCCTGAAAGGCAGAGACCAAGAAAAGAGAGAACAAAGAACAAATGCTGGGGGTCACTGAGATGGCCCAGTGAGAAAAGGTGCTTACTGCCAAAATGGACAACCTGAATTTGATCCCAAGGACCAACATAGTGGAATGAGAGAACCAAGTCCCGTGAGTTGGCTTCTGACCTCCACAAGTCCACACACCACTACAGCCCCAAAATAAATATGTGTAAAATATTTTTAAAAGAAAAAACAATGACCTGTCCAGTGGGTCAGACAACAGGGGTCTGGAAGAGAAGGAGTGAGGGGAAGGGACAAGAGACACAAGGAATGGAGACAAGACAGGTTCTGATCAAGTCTCATTTACTGCAGGTTCATACACAGAATATAAAGGTAGGTGTAAGAGGAAGTGTTTGCAACAATGTTGCATAAAGGAACAAACATGCTGATACAGATCATTGGGATTAGTCAACACTAGGGTTCAAGGAACATCGTATTTACGGAACATTTCATGGTTAAAGTTAAACTGACTTCCCTACAACTGACCGACTGACCTTGAGAGGGGACCCAATGGAAAATTACTACTTTGGCTGAGTAGAAGAAGCCAGATACCTGACATGGTCTAGGGACACTCACAGGTCCCCCTTTTTTATTTTTTCAAAAAATGACCCCTGGGAGTTGTGCCTGTCTTAGGTTCAGACCCGCCCAAGCACCCTCCTTAGCCGTCATTGGGGAGAAGACCTCTAAGCGTCAACCCCCTGTCTTAGCTGGCAGGGCAGGCAAAGCTCAGGAGCGGTGGTCCTATTACCTGTCTCTCCTATCCAACTCTGCTCATGGCGAGAAAGTCGATGGTCTAGAGCACTCAGAGGAAAAATCCTCCATAGCCAGTTGTTGATAATGGATCTGCAAAGGCTTCATTTGGATGGCTTCGATTTGAGATCACACAAAAGCCATTAGTTTATTAAGTAGTATTGGACCTAGAGAGATTAATAAAATCAGCCCACGACACGGGTGCACAGACCTACATGCAGACAGTACATTCATACACATAGAAAATAAATAAAATTTAAAAAAATAAATAAAAGCCCAAGTAGAGGGCCCAAGATAGAAGGTAAAAGAGTCATTAGCCAAGGGGAAGTACTAAATCAACTGTTGAGCCAGCTCTGTTCCTCTTCCCTTTGCAACCTATGCTCCAAACCTTCTCTTACTTTTTGTAGAGAATCTTTAACCACACCAGAATGATCAGCATAGAAGCAACATTCTTCTTTTAGGGCAGCACAAAAACCTCCTTGTTGTAGTAGCAACAAATCTAGGCCCCTACGGTTTTGCAGGATAATGTCAGCTAATGAAGATAGGGACTCTTGTGAAAGACTTATGGCTTCTTCAAACTGTTCTATGTCAGCATCTATAGATGCACTGAGTGCATTATACCCTTTTTCTTGTAGCAATAGAGATGAGATTCCAGTGCCCGTACCCACCAGGCCAAGCCCCAGCAAGACTGCTACTGTGACAGCAGTTACTGGCTCCCGTTTATTTCTAATGAATGTGGGGGGCTCCCAGTAGAGGTTGAGTTCTCCACCAGAGTGATAAGTTACTTTTGGCACCAGTTGAATGGCTACACAAAAATCTTTATCTAAGAGCATCCCTGCTACACAAGAGGTGATGCCACTGAAACAGGCCCACCAGGCGTTAAAAGGAGGAATGGAACGAGGTAGTTAGTGGTGTTAGTATGTAGGGTGGAGTTACACAGCTCTTGATAGGAGGGGGTGACTTTCTCATTACAAACTCTGGTTCCCTGGATTTCTGCTAAAGTAAGCTTATGCCCATGTTGATCCCATTAGCATACAGAGTGGTTATTGGTGAGCGATATGGTGGCAGAGATAGCTATACCTTCATAAAAAGGGGGGCGAGCGGACATGCAAAGCCAGCAGTCCTGAGTGAGATTGGGCTGGGAGCTATTCAGGGCCTGATAGGTATAGGAAAGCAAATTTAGTAAAGTTTCCTCACTAGAGGTAGGGGCAAATGGGGCAATGAGCAGCAGGGAGAAGGTATTAGAGCAGTTATTGGACATGGAGGGGGCGATGGTAGTAATAGGTGGTACATTTGGAGTAGGTCTAGATGGAGCTAAGACTATTAGGGCCTATCCCTGACTTATGTTTGATGGGTAATTCTAAGTGCTTATCATAAAATTAACTCCAATATCATATCCATTTTTATAAAGCCTAAATTCCCAAATGGGTCCTATGAACCAAGCATGTGATTTTTTTCCCATGCTCAGTGAAACTGATGTTGAGAGTGTTGGAATTAGATATTCGGGTGAGGCGAATTAGGTCAGGATAGTTAGATGAAGGTACCCACCCCTCAGCAGAGGTCTCACATCCCTAGTAAGCACAATAATAATAATAGTCCCCCACATCCCCTCCCCCAGCTGTTAACTGCCAGGCAGGCAAAAAAACAGACTTTTTTTTAACACTTCAATTGCCGAATTTCTATGGCATCCGGGATGGCCACGTGGGGGCGGGGGGGCTCGTCCTTAGTAAACTTGCTTGATTCAGGATCCTGGGAGAGCAGGTAACATATATCTACTTTCAGGGAAGGCCACTAGGTACCTCGAGGGTGAGTTCTGCTGACTTGGGCCACCACAGATTGAGAGCTGGGTGTGATGATTTGCCAGGTTATATTCCAAGGTTCATGAATGTGGGAGGTCAAGAATACCCAAGGTGTGTAAATGCTGAATAGGAGTTTCACGATCAGGAAATGCAACATCTTGTACTGCCTGTGAACAAAAAAGGTTAGATTTATCTCAGGAATGGGAGTCATTCCTGGATAATTGGTTAGTCTGTCTTATTAATCTTTCAGGCAGCCATCTAGCTGAATCAGCTTCTTTTGAGTAAACATACAAGGATCAGTAAAAATACTGATCCTTGTCCCCAAATAAGGACTGGATCGGGTCCATTCCATTTATTAGTAAGAGGATCTTTCCACATGACTGAGGCATAATGTTCTTTTATTATGGACTTCCAAAATCTTTCTGCAGCCATGTATCCATCACGGTCCAAGGTTAAAAAATTTTAAATTAAGAGTGAATAAGAATGTTACATGGGGACCCTTTGGTGGGATACCATTCCCCTTTTTTTACTTTATCAAGGTAAGATTTGAGTGTTTGATGAGCTCTCTCAACTATACCTTGTCCTTGGGGGTTGTAGGGAATGCCTGTTTTTAAATTAATGGCTAATGTTTTACAGAAATTTTTAAAAGAGGCACTAGTATATCCTGGGCCTTGTCAGTTTTGATGGTGGTAGGAATGCCCAGGGCAAGGAAGGTCTGTAAGAGATGTGTAATGACATTTTTTGTAGCTTCTCCTGGTTGGAGAGTAGCAAAGATGAAGCCACTAGATGTATCAATACAGACATGAACATCTGGATCTTATCTGGAGCAATTTGTAGGCCTGCTTGGGTTAGGGCCTCTTGCATATCTTTAAAGCAGCTGAGAACCTGTTGATTTTTGGATCCTGCCAATAGTATATCATCCATGTAATGTATTAGGTATATGTCTGGCCAGTCATCTCTGACCTGTTGGATGGCAGTGGCCACAAATTTTTGGCATAGGGTGGGACTACTGGCCATGCCTTGTGGCAGTACTCACCATTGATATCTTTTCATGGGTTCTTTAAAATTAATAGATGGTACCGAAAAGGCAAATCTTTCCCTATCATTTTTGTGTAAGGGGATAGTGAAAAAGCAATCTTTTAACTCAATGACAATTTTGTAATAATTTAAAGGAACAGCTATCGCTGATGGGAGGCCAGGCCGAAGAGCTCCCATAAGTACCATGGTTTGGTTAACTGCTCTCAGGTCCTGTAACAGCCTCCATTTTCCTGAATTTTTCTTTATGACAAAAATGGGCATATTCCATGGGGAGTTACTAGGCTCTAAATGTCCTGCCGCAAGTTGTTCCTGCACTAATAATTGGGCTGCCTGTAACTTCTTTTGGGTAAGGGGCCATTGATCTACCCAGACAGGTAAACTATCTTTCCAGGTGATGGGATCAGCGGTAACCACTGGGTGTGCAGAGGATGCAATGGCCCCTATTAGGGGTGTCCTAAGCCTCGCCTATAGGGGTATTGAGCAGGTTGAACTGGCTGCACTATTCCTTGGGAATGTTTTCCTAGTCCCTGACCTGGGGAGTACCCAAGATTTAACATTTGGGCAGTAACAGCATCATTAGGTCTTAACATAAAAAGACTCATTTGTGATAATAGGTCTCTTCCCCAGAGGTTGATGGGGAGGTCAGGTAAAACATAGGGTTGGATTTGACCTGTATTTCCTTCCTTGTCTCTCCAATTTAATAATTTGGTACTTTGTGTAGGGTTTTGGCTTTGTCCGATTCCTTGTAAGTGGGTGATTGTAGGAGTTAGTTCCCAATTTTTTGGCCAATCTTTCTCTTTTATGATAGTAACATCGGCACCAATACCTATTAATCCTTGGAAGACTTTTTCTTCTATCCACAGGGTGAGAAGGGACTTCCCTTTACCTAGCGCTTGGACCCAATAGGCATCAGAGAACCTGAAGCCATTGTTGCCTCTGTTGGCACTTTTAGCCTAATTATTAGTATTAAGCATGGGTAGTAGAATTAATTGGGCAAGACATTTCTGGGCTGGGATGGTGACTATGTTATGTAGGGCTTTGGCTATGATTTTAATTTCTCCTGTAAAATCATTTGTTTATGACCCCTGGGAACACTTGTAATCCTTCCATAGTGCTGCTACTTCTGCCCAATAAAAGCCCAAAAGTCCCCTCGGGGAGGGGGCCAAAAACGCCTGTAGCTAGGATTTGGGGTCCCATTTCTTGGGTTAATACTATGTAGGTGGCAGAACTGAGGTCCAGTCCGGCACTTCCTGATGTGGCTCTGCAGAGGGAGTGAACCGATTGTTGTTCCCTGTTGAATTGGGAGGCACACTGACTGCCCCATATGCCTGCCTGGGCTGCTGATTGAACGGGCCCTGGGGCAGGTCCCTGCGCCTGTTTCCCGACAGTGGTGGCAGGGGGTTTCCTTGATTATCCTTTTTGGACCTACATTCATTTTGCCAATGTTTTCCTCTTTTACAGAGAGGGCATAAGTCAGGTACCACGTGGACGGTAGGAGTGCACTCTGCTTTCGCTTTTACAATCGTGAGCAAAATGACCAAGTTTACCACATTTAAAACAGCTGCCCTTACTCTTTGTGGCAAAGAATTCCTGGACCATAAGGCCCTTTAAAGCCGCAGCCATGGCCACACCTTGGTTATATGATGTCAGCACAACGTCTAATATATCCAGACAAATCAGTCTTTTTTCAAAATGGCCAAATAGACACTTGACAAGCAGCATTTGCATTCTCATAAGCTAGTTGGTGGACATAATCAATACCAGCCTCTGTATTACCAAATATGTGAGAGGCGGTGGTTAGTAATCTATTGACAAATTCCTGGAAGGTTTCATCAGCCCCCTGTCTGACCATGGTGAGGGAAGTGCCTGTCTGTCCTTTGTTGGGGAGCTTTCGCCATGCCTTCAGGGTGGCAGTTAGAACTTGGGTTAAGGGCCCTGGGTCATACTGAATTTGAGCATCGCAGGTAGTAAAAGCTCCCTCTCCTATGAGCATGTCATAAGTCCAGTTATTATTAGCTTGCAGATTGCAGCATGCTGTCTCTCTGCAGGATTCATGGAATTCAGACTTCCAAAGCAGATAATCTCTGCCGCTGAGGACAGCCTTTGTAGTTTTAGTTAACACCAGTCCTCAGGTGTTAGCCATAGTTCACTAATGTTTTCTATCATGGTCATGGTGAAAGGGGCTAAAGGGCCAAACTGTGAGATAGCTGTCTTGAATTCTTTTAGGGTTTTAAATTCTAGAGTCTGATATATTCATTCATTAGGTTGACCCTCTGCCACTCGTTCCATGACAGGGAAAGCTGAGGCAGGAATGGCCCCTCTCTTAAGTGGTTTTATAGGTGGTCCCAGAGGAATGGAATTACTGGGGCATGAACAGTTCTGAGTTTATTCAGTTGGGCAATTAAATCCTGATGTGTACGTTCCAACTTAATTTGCTTCTCCAAGGCGGCAATTTGTTGTTGGAGGTTCCTTTGAGGATCAGTTGCCTGCATGGTAAAGGGGTCTTCACTAGGGGCATAAGGGGGGGGTTGAATAGCGGCCAACCTTTCTTTTTGAACTTGGTGGCCTCTTCCTCCAAGTCTTCCCAATTTGATGGAGTGATATCATTCTCTTTTAACTCTGGATGATCTTTTGAAAAGAATTTTAGACTGGGATATATCTTGGAGGGTTTTTTGATATGCAGGGGACAATTTTGGCCTCTCTCTGAAGGAGCAGGGCTCAGCTGCAGTAAGGAAATAGATTCATTTTCATAATGGATTTTAGTTAGATCCCTGGTCTCGGGTGATTGTTCCATAGAGTCAGGATTGTTAGGCTGTTCAGTTTCTTTTAAGAGCTTATGTCCCTCCTCCACAGCAGCTACAAATGCGGTGGAATGGGAACCCAGACATCATTAATTAAGTTCCAGTAAGAAAAGGCAGTTACAGGGATCTTACTGGGCCCAAAGGTTTAATAATAGTCTTGAAAAGCATCTCCCACTTTCTTCCATATTTTACCATCTATAGTTCCTTCTTGACGGAACCAAGGACAGATTTCCTTAACAAAGTCAAAAAAATTAAAGAGATGCTGGATCTTAACCTTTACTCCTCACACCTTGAGGGTCTGTTTTAATTGTTCAACACACATCTGATATCCCATCTTAGTGCAGCACTTACCTCAGTTTATGCAGCGGCAGGCTCCCGGGATGCAAACTGAAACTAAAGAATCCTCTTATGCCAGCCTTTCGCTGCATCCCCTCACGGGGTCCTCCATGCCTCAAGCCCCACGTTGGGCGCCACTTGACCCATCCAGCAGGTCAGTCAATGGGGGTCTGGAAGAGAAGGAGTGATGGGAAGGGACAAGAGATGCAAGGAATGGAGACAAGACAGGTTCTGATCAAGTGTCATTTACTGCAGATTCATACACAGAATATAAAGAGTAGGTGTAAGAGGAAGTGTTTGCAACTGTTAAGCCACAATGTTGCATAAAGGAACAAACACACTGATACAGATCATTGGGATTAGTCAACACTAGGGTTCAAGGAACATCCTGTTTATGGAATATTTCATGGTTAGTTAAACTGACTTCCCTATGGCTGACCGACTGACCTTGAGAGGGGGCCCAATGGAAAATTACTACTTTGGCTGAGTAGAAGAAGCCAGATACCTGACATGGTCTAGGGACCCCCACAAAAAAAATGGACTATGGATTTGAACAGAGAGCTCTCAAAAAAAGAAATATTAAAAATGACTAAGAAAAATCTTTAAAAAAAAAAACAGAAAGAGATAAAAATGGATGGACTGTGGCTGTGGATTGGGCTGTGGAAAGGATAAATACAAAGATACCCAGCCTGCTGCTGCCCCCATTGAAAAAAAGAGCTGTGAACCTAAACATCAGAAATCAGTGAAAAAGAATGGCAGGGTGGGAGAGCGAGATGATGATGATGATGATGATGATGATGATGATGATGAAAGTGATGAGGAGGAGGAAGAGGAGGAGGAGGATGAAAATGAGAATAAAGAATCAAAGTTGACTACGCATGTGCAAATCTGGAAGAGAGCAGTCAAGACAGCAGCTTCTGCAGAAAGCATTGAGGACGAGCATTCTGAAGAAGACAGTGACTTGGAGGAAGGAGGGAGCACAAAGCAGGGAAGCTGGTGCAGGGATGGTGCTGACGGGCAGGAGGAAGGAGGGAGCACAGAGCGGGGAAGCTGATGCAGGGACAGGAGGAAGGAGGGAGCACAGAGCGGGGAAGCTGGTGCAGGGACAGGAGGAAGGAGGGAGCACAGAGCGGGGAAGCTGGTGCAGGGATGGTGCTGATGGGCAGGAGGAAGGTTTGCCTGCATCTTCATAAATGTCTTTCAGCTTTAAATGAATTACTGAAAAATGAAAAAAATTAAATGTACATTTTTGTAAAGCCCAGTGTACATATGTTGCTGATATTTTCATCATTTTTATCGGGTTATTGTGACCATCATTGCCCTACAATGTAGACAACTGGAGCTGACTGCTGGCTGGTTTGGGGGCCCATTTTCTCCTCCCCACTCTTTTTAGCTACTAAATTTTATTATTCTAGTGGGTAGAGACTTTTGCTTATGCATGTGAGAGAAGGTACAGTCTTCATACCCTTCATGCTGTTGTGAAGGATAGAAGCTTTCTTCTGGTGGACTAGCATTGCAATGTATGGGTACCACACTCTTTATTCAGCTTTGGAGTGAACACCAGTCGGGCTCTTCTGTATCTAGGCAATTGTGATCAGTACTGCAGTAATCACTGCAAGTCCAGCTGTCTGTCTATACTGTCATTTTCATTTCCTATGGCTCCCATGCAGGGCTATTGGGGGATCTAGTTTCAGTGTTCTGAGGAGTGGCCATGATGTTCTCCATCAGTGCTGTACTAATTTACATTCCTACCAACAGAGCTGGGGTCTCCTTTCCACATCCTCATAGCAGTTGTCATCTTATGATTTTGTTTCTTTTTGGGTTTTTTTTGTTTGTTTGTTTTGAGACAGTCTCATTTTGTAACTCAGTCTGGGCTAGAACTCACTGTGTAATCTAGGCTGACCTCATTTCAAACTTGAGGCACTTCTACAGTCTCTGAGCACTGGGTCTCTCCATTATAATACCTGGCTACTTTTTACTTTTTTGTTGTTGTTAGACAGGGTCTCCCTATAGCTCCAGCTGGCATGGAACTTGCTTTGTAGACCAGGCTGGCCACCATCTCATTGAGATCCACTGCTTCTGCCTCCCCAGTGCTGAGACTAGAGGCGTGTACCCCCATGCTGGGCTCTTCTGCTTTGGTCTTTTCATAACAGCCACTCTGACTGTGTAAGAGGATATGTTATTTTGGTTGTGAATTTCATTTCTGTTCTTTGTTTTGAAAATTTTCTATTCAGATTTTCTTGCCCATTTTAAAATGGAATATTAGAGTTTTGTTGTTGAGGGGTTTTATCTGTTTTGTTTTGCATGTGTTCTTTATATTGTTGACGTGCTCAGCTCAAAGAGAATAAGAGATAGTTTATTCTCCCAAGTATGAGTGACCACAGTCTGGGAACATGGAGTCAGGTGCCCCAGATGACAAGCTATAGGAAGAGGTTACATGAACTTTTACAGTTCCAGAACAAAACAAAAGTCATAAACCAAGGCATTTGCAGATGCATTGGTGGAGACTTGGGGAAGGCATGTTGCAGATGCTGTCTTCTGATGTTCTTGGGTTTGGCATGGTGGGAGCTCTGCTCTGCCATTCAGAGACTTTTCAGAGACTTTAGCTGATAGTTGAACAGACATTGGGTCAGACCCAGAGGTGGGAACAAATGGCTATTAAGAGGACTAAAGGGCCAGGCCTGTTGATGCATGCCTTTAATCCCAGCACTCAGAAGGCAGAGGCAGGCCTGTGAGTTCAAGGCCAGCCTGGTCTACATAGCGAGTTCCTGGCCAGCTGGGGCTATAGGGAGACCCTGTCTCAAAAACACCAAAAATAAATAAATAAATAAATAAATAAATGAATAAATAAATAAATAAATAAATAAATGACTCAAGGGACCCCAAACAATTTGGCCTGTACATCTGCAACATTCCACAAAGTCCTAATAGGTCAGCTTTGCAGAAATAGTTGTGTGTTGTTTTTCTCTGGGAACTTCAGTTCATAATATATTCTGGAAATTAACCCTTTGTCAGATTAACAGTTTGCAAATATTTCCTCCCGCTCTGCAGGTTGTGTCTATTCTTTTGATTGTTTCTTTTGCTGTGCAGAAGCTTGATATAATCCCATTTGCCTATTTTTGCTTTTGTATCCTTTGGTTTGACAGACGATAGATGATAGATAGATAGATAGATAGATAGATAGATAGATAGATAGATCATAGATAGACAGAGAGATCATCACCTGTATTGAAGCCTTGATATATTTCCCTTATATTTTTTTCCAGTAGCTTTAGTTTCAGATATTGCATTTAGATATTTGACTGTGTTCTGAGTTTTTTTTTGTATAGACTGAAGAAGATCAGGTTTCATCCAGTTTTTCCAGTGTCACCTGTTAAAGAGGCTGTCTTCTTTTCTCTGGTGCTGCTTGACACTTCTCTTTGTATCAGTTGGCCGTAGATGCTTGGGTTATTTCTGAGCTCTTTATTCTGTCCTATTGGTCTATTTGTAGGTTTCAGGCCAGGTCAATGCTGGCTCTGTCACTACCATGCCATGACATACTTTGACATTAGACATTATAATTCCCCTGATGATGTTCTTTTTGCTTAAAATAGTTCTGGTATTTGGGATCTGTTCTAGTTTGTCTTCCATTGCTGTGACAAAACACTCTGACCGACACCAACTTGGGGAGGAAAGGGTTTATTCAGCTCACATCTCCTGGGTCACAGTTCATCACTTAGGGAGCCCAAGGCAGGAACTCAGGGCAGGAACCTGGAGGCAGGAGCTGAAGCACAGGCCATGGAGGAATACTGTTCACTGGCTTGCTCCCGGCTTGCTCTCTGGCTCATGCCCAGCCTGCCTTCTTATACTGTCACTGCTCAACAATCAAGACAATACACCACAGATGTGGCCACAGGCCAATCCAATGGAGCCAATTCCCCAACCGAGGCTCCCTCAACCCAGGTGTGTCAAGTTGACACCAAAGCTATCCAGCACAATTGACCCCTTGTCAACTTGACACACAAACACATCACTATTAAACCACCTTTCCAGTTCTTATCCCCAAAGTATGATGTTAACACTAATCACAACCTAAGACAGTACATCCTTAAAAGCCCCACAGTCCTTAAAATGTCCAAACACTTAAAAGTCCAGTCTATTAAAAGTCTCTTAACTGTGGGCTGCTGTAAAATCCAAAACAAGTACTGTCTTATTTCAAAGGGAAGAATCAGGCACTCTCAAACAAAACCTAAGTCCAGCAAGTAGCTCAAGGCTGGACACCTGGGATTCACTCACGATCTTCTGGGCTCCAAAGGGTCTCGGCAGCTCCCCCTCTCCGACTCTGCCGTCCGTGGCACACTCATCTCGCAGGCCCAGGCCGACTCCATTCTACACCTACCGCTGCTCTTGGTGGTCGTCCCAGGGTACCGGCATCTCCAAAAAGCTGGGGTCGCCACTGAAACTGAGGCAGCACCTTCACCAATGGTCTCTTCTGACCTCTCCTGGTGCAAAGCCTCAGCTTCTCTCCATGACCCCTGCAATCCTGGGGTCTTCACTGCAACCGAGGTGCACTTCCACCAATGGTCTTTCCTGACCTCTCACAGTGCCAAGCCTCGGCTGCTCTCTGTGACCCCCTCAAATTTCAACACCAGAACCATATAGGAGACTCTTACACACTACCAAGTCCTGCTTCTGGCTTGAGATGGAGGCTCAGGCCCCTTCTGGATCACAGCTTCTGTGTGCTGACCCTGAAGAAATTCTTCCCAGAAGATTTCACCACAGTGATGCTGGTCTCTTGTTACTTACAGCTGATTTTTCAGCCCCAGCTAACCAGCATCAATTGTCCCAGTAAAGCAAAGATTTCACTTCAGGTTCTGGTCTCTTGTTACTTACAGCTGATTCTTCAGCCCCAGCTGACCAGAACCCACAGATTAAACAGTCCTGATGATCTTTGCTTCCCTTTGAAACTAGAAACTTCACAAGCCAGGCCTCCATCTTCTACAACTCTCTCAGCAAAACTGTTTCAAGTTCCACAGCCACAATCTTTAGGCATTCAATGATTTTTCTAGCCCAAAGTTCCAAACGCTTCCACAATCCTTCCCCAAAACACCAAGGTCAGGTCTGTCACAAGCAATAGCCCCTACTTCTGGTACCAATTTCTGTTCTAGTTTGTCTTCCATTGCTGTGACAAAACACTTTGACACCAACTTGGGGAGGAAAGGGTTTATTCAGTTTACATCTCCTGGGTCACAGTTCATCACTTAGGGAGCCCAAGGTAGGAACTCAGAGCAGGAACCTGGAGGCAGGAGCTGAAGCACAGGCCATGGAGGAATGCTGTTCACTGGCTTGCTCCCCTGGCTCATGCCCAGCCTGCCTTCTTATACGATACACAACAACCTGCCCAGGGTGGCAACACTCATTGTGGGCTGGGCCCTCCCACATTGTTCAACAATCAAGACAATACTCCACAGATGTGGCCACAGGCCAATCCAATGGAGCCAATTCCCCAATTGAGGCTCCCTCAACCCAGGTGTGTCAAATTGACACTAAAGCGATCCAGCACAGGATCTTTTGTTTCCAAATAAATATGGGTTATTGGCATTTTATGGGATTGCACTGAATCTATAAATCACCATAGGTAGCATGGATGTTCTAACAGTATTTGTTCTTCCAATTCAAGAACATAGGGTAGAGAATTTCTCTCTCTCTCTCTCTCTCTCTCTCTCTCTCTCTCTCTCTGTGTGTGTGTGTTCTTCACATCCTTAGTAAAATCCTCAGTAAAATTTATTCCTAGCCTGTGCCACACCCAGTTTATGCAATAGTGGGGATCAAACTCAGGGCATTCTGCATACAAAGGAAGCAGCCCTCTACTGACTAAGCCATGCCCCCTGTGCTGGATAGCTTTAGTATCAACTTGACACACCTGGGTTGAGGGAGCCTTGATTGGGGAATTGCCTCCATTGGACTGGCCTGTATTTTCTTGATTGTTAAGTGATGTGGGAGGGCCCAGCTCACTATGGGTGGTGCCACCCCTGTGCAGATTGTCATGTGTATTGTATAAGAAAGCAAGCTGAGGGCTGGAGAGATGGCTCAGTGGTTAAGATTGCCAACTGCTCTTGCGGAGGACCTGGGTTAGATTCCCAGCACCCACAAGGAGGCTAAGAACCATTTTAAGCTGGGCGTGGTGGTGCAAGCCTTTAGCCTGGTCTACAGAGTGAGTTCCAGGCCAGCTGGGGCTATAGGAAGACCCTGTCTCAAAAATAAATAAAGAAAAGCAAGCTAAGCATGGCAAGCCAGGAAGCATTCCTCCATGGCTCATGCCTTCAGGTTCCTGTCCTGAGTTCCCACCTTGGGCTCATAAGTGATGAACTGTGACCTGGGATATGTAAGATGAATAAATCCTTTCCTCCCCAAGTTGGTATTGTTCAGAGTGTTTTGTCACAGCAATGGAGAAGCAAACTGGGACACCCCCTAAACAATTTTTTTTTTGCAACCAGTTGATGGGATCACTTATGTCCTTTCTCAGAAAGTTTATTAGTTGTATTACAATGATGATCTTTGTTTGCTGATTTTGTACACTGCAAATTTCCTGAATTCATTTATTAGTTCTAACACTCTTGGTGTTTGTCTGTGTATAGCCCATACATGTGTGAGCAGAGATAACTTCCTCTACTCTTTGCACTCTTCTGTTCCACTCTCTCCTTATTGCTGTGCACATGAAAGAGGCAGGAGTGCACTTCCTATCTGCTCCAGATTGCAGAGGAAACACTTTCAGATTCTCCTCCTTCCCATATTTTTATATGATTTAAAAATAAAACAGAAGCCATAGAAACTCTAAAGATAAGAAAAAAAGGAGACCATTTCAACTGCTCTGGCTGTTCATAGTGGTATGCATCTGAGACCAGAACTGGGAAAAGAGTTCAAGGCCAGCCTGTGGAGCAAGACACTGTCAATCAAGTCAAATCAAAGCATAACAAAAATACCAAAGAAATAAATATTACACAATAGAATAAATTGATACACAGAAGAATGAAGACATAGAATCTGCCTGTGTAAGCCAACAGTGAGCAGTGAGAAGTCACCCAATACCAAGAAGCTCAGGATTGATGACATCACTGCTGAATTCTTGCCAAAGTTCAAAGAAAAAAACCACTTCTCAGACTATTCCCTAAAATTGAAACGGGAGAGTCTCTTCTACTAAGCCACAATTTCCTCACATCAAAACCAGATAAAGACACAAAGAACAGAAAATACACACACCTCGTCGCTCTTGCCATGCAATCCTTGTATGCACTAGAATCCTGAGCCATAGTTACCAGTTTTCCTAGGGGCTGTGGGCTCTGTGTTAAGAATGTGTTCTGCTCTTTAGAGGACCTGAGTTTAATTCCCAGCAGCCACATCAGGCAGCTTACAGCCACCTGTATCTCCACTTCCAGGTGATCTGATACCTCTGGCCTCCACAGGTACACACACACACACACACACACACACTATTAAAAATGTAGTAAATTTTCCAGGGATGGTGGCACACGCCTTTAATCCCAGCACTCTGGAGGCAGAGGCTGGTGGACTATATAGTGAGTTCCAGGACAGCTGGGACTAAAGGGAGACCATGCGTCAAAAAGACTCCCCGCACCAAAAAAAAAACAAAACAAACAAACAAACAAAAAAAAACAAAAAACAGACTCCCCCAATCCCCTTCCCCCAAAACCCATAAATCTGGGCTGGAGTGATGGCTCAGCCGTTAAGAGCACTGGCTGCTCCTGCAGAGGATTCGGGTTTGGTTCCCAGCACCCACTTGGTGGCTAAGAACCATCTATAACTCCACTTCCAGGGAAATCTGACACCTTCTGACTCAACAGGCATTGCACAACACGGGTGCACTTCCACACATGTAGGTGATACACTCATACACATAAGATAAAAATAATAAAAACATAAATTTAAAGGTATTTATGCAATGGATTTTTTTTTTTTTTTTGAGACAGGGTCTCCCTGTAGCCCCAGCTCTCCTGGAACTACTCTGTAGACCAGGCTGGCCTTGAACTCACAAAGATCCGCCTGCCTCCCGAGTGCTAGGATTAAAGGCGTGCGCCATTTTTTGGTCTTCTTTTTTGAGACAGGGTCTCCCTGTAGCCCCACCTGTCCTGGAACTCACACCAGGCTGGCCTTCAACCCACAGAAATCCGCCTGCCTCTGCCTCCCAAGCGCTGGGATTAAAGGCGTGCACTACTACGCCCGGCACAATAGGATTAGTATTTTTTTTTAGACCAGGATGGCCTTGAACTCACAGAGAGGCGTGCGCCACCACGCCCAGCATAGGATTAGTATTTTCTGTTTTAACGTCCAATACAGCAAATGCTAATTTCATTTAAAAAAAAAAAAAAAAAGGTCGTTTGAATCTTCAGGATTTTTTTGTTTGAGTCAGTCTCACTGTGTAGCCCTGGCTGGCCTGGAACTGCTTTTGTAGACGAGGCTGGGACTGGTCTCGTAGATACTGCAGCTGAGATTCAAGGCGCGTACCACCACTCTCGTAGGTCTTCAGTTTTTAAGAGTCTAAGGTCAAAAGTTTGATAGAACGGATGAACCAAGAGTGGGAACCCTGGCACACAGCCGTGGACCGCGGGAAAGGCTGTAGAGCGCCCTGGTCACCCTGGAAACGGCGCCCTCTCACCCTGCTTTCCTGATTGGAGCATCCGCTCGTGGCGGCGGGTCCAGAGAGGGACGAAGCTTCGGGATTGGCAGGTATGTCACGTGGTGCGTGACGCTACACAACGCGATTGGCTGGTTGTGCCCAGCCCAGCCCCAAGGCCCTCCACAGTGGGGTGGGAGCCGGGCAGCTGCGGGCGCCTCCTGCCTTGGGCTCCGGGGCGCCATGGACCTGACCTTAAGCCGGGCGGATTATCTCCAGGTACAGCGGCTGCGACCCGGCCTGAGCCCTGCGTCCCCGCCGTCCCCGTGGTCCCCGAGCCTCCTCTATCGGGTTCCGACCGCACCAGGCCCCGTGCCCCCCTCACCACCAGAACCCAGCAAACCTTCACAGCTCTATTGGTTCTCACAGAATTATACGAAGTAAGATAGGCGAAAGGAGATTCAGAGGGCCAGAGTAGAGAGACGGTGCAAGTGGAGATCCAGGGTCCAGAGGAGAGAGACAATGCAAATGGAGATCCAGGGTAAATATTAGCTCCATAGCTGAAAATTAGGCCCTGCTTTGTGAACCAACGTCTGTGACTCCAGAGTTGGCTTTTCCGTGACTGGACCTCTTCCAGTTCTTAGAGCCACCGTGTCCTTCTTTCTCTCCCATTCTCTAGCTGATGTTATAGACGTTTGTTTAGTTTCCTCAGGGAGTTAGGCTATGTATGCACTTTAATATCTTCCATACCCAGCTTATGACACATCCTATTCCTTTTGGATTTGTTCATTAGTCACCATTTTCTTGACTTTCAGTTTGGGCTCATCTTGCCTGAACAGTTACCTTCTCTCCTGACAGGGCCTATAGCCTCCCTGCTCATTCAGTTTCCTGGTTGATAAAAATGCTTGGTTGTATTGAAACTTTAATACTACTAGACATACAGAGTAAAATCTTCTGGGTAGTAGATCCAGGTTCTTCTGTGAATGGTCATGTTCAACTTCTGTTCAACTAGCCCCATTCCTCTCTGTAGTGACAGGTACCCTGAACAAGCTTGGCTGCCTTCATTGCTGTACCTTCTTTAAAACGATCATACGAAAACAACAACAACAACAACAACAACAAACCCACAAAAAAACCCTATCATCCGTGCTGGGTGTGGCTCATGCCTTTAATCCCAGCACTTGGAGGCAGAGGCAGGCACATCTCTGTGAGTTAAGGCCAGCCTGGTCTACATAGCAAGCTCCAGGCCAGCTATCACAAAAAGCAAAAACAAAAACAAAAAAACCCTATCATCTGTTTACACTGTATTTTTTTTTTTTTTACCATCAGCACTTTTGTTATTCTGGGAAAAAATCTTGTGTTCTGTATTTGCAATCAGTAATCTGCTGCAACCATATGGAATTGGGAAGTGCTTCTAAAAACACAGTCTGAAACACCTAACTAGTAATGTTAAACAATAGTATGTAACATAGTTTCCAAGCCTGGAACTCACTGTGTAGACCAGGTTGCCCTTGAACAGAGATCTGCTTGCCTCTGCACTGCTGATATTAAGGATACAGGCCATGGAGCCTGGCCCTCTTTNTCGTGCAATGCCGCGAAGGTCAGAAGAGGGTGTCGGATTCCCCTGGAACTAGAGTTCTCCTGGAATTGGAGTTTCAGACGGTTCTTGGCCGCCATGTGGGTGCTGGGGATCGAACCCGGGTCCTCTGTAAGAGCAGTCGGCGCTCTTAACCGCCAGGCCATCTCTCCAGCCCCAGAAAATTAATTTTTTAAAAATTGGAGTGTCTAGTTTCAAGTCAGCCTGGGAAACACCGATAGGAGGTAGCCACACCCAGAGTCAATTTATAAGTGAAGGAAAATGGGAGAGAATGAGACAAATCCTGAGCCTTTTGCTGCATATCATGTTTGCTTTTGTTTCTTGAAACAAAAGTAAGCAACAATAATTATATCCCCCCAAAAAAAGTGTTTTTGTTGTTATTGTTGTTTGCTTATTTGGTGAATAACCCAATCCCAAAATTAAGTCCTACCACTCTGCCCAGCTTGACCTTCTTCTTGGGCTGCCCGTCCATGTGCTCTTTGGATCCTTGAGCCCTTCCATCTTGACTTGTTCTGTCCACAGTGGAGCTCCAGCAGAAGGACCGGGCGCTAGTGGAGCTGCTGCAGGAGAAGGTCGGTCTGTTTGCTGAGATGACCCACTTCCAGGCAGAAGAAGATGGCGTCGGTGGGATGCCCCTGCCCACACTGCCCAGGGGTCTTTTCCGCTCGGAGTCCCTTGAGTCCCCTCGAGGGGAGCGGCTGCTTCGAGATGCCATCCGTGAGGGTGAGGGTGTTCCCATTGAAATCTAGGCTGTGTATTCAGCATCACAAAGTGGAGACCAGACCTAAGACCAAGGAAACGTGAACATCATAAGCTATAAACACCCCCTGAGCGTTATCCTTGTTCCTAGGAAGGTGGGGGAAGAGGCCTGGCCTTGCTTTGGACACCTTTCTTTGCATAGGCTATGCTACCCCTTAGGTATCTGTGATGACCTTTGGCTGCCATCCTGCTGAAACTCCCTAGATGACTTGAGTCTACTGTATGTTGGGTGAATGGCATAGCCCACAAGATTTTGTTCTTCCAGTACTCACTTCCTCTTCCCTCTCAGTGGAAGGCCTGAAAGACCTGCTGGTGGGGCCTGGTATAGATCTGCTCTTGACACCCCGAGAACCATCCATGGCCTTGGAATTGGTTTTTTTAAGACAGAATCTCCCTATGGCCCCAGCTGGCCTGGAATTTGCTATGTAAACCAAGCTGGCCTGCATATGCCTCCCAAGTGCTGGGATGAGGCAGAGGCAGATATAGTCCCAGGAGAGCTGGGACTACAGGGAGACTCTGTCTCAAAAATCTAAAACAAAAAAAAAGTTATTATCTTTATATTGAACTTTGTATTAACTACTGTCTTTTCCTAGACATTAAACAATTATGATTTCTTAGACTAGCAAGATATTTTAATAGCTTTGTAAATGTCATTCTGATATATTAACATTTTATCTAGATGAAATCAATAATTTTTTTCTTTTTAAAAGATTTATTTTTATTTGTAAAAATGTTTTGATTGCTTGCATGTTACTACTGTGTGTGCAGTGGCCTTGAGAGCTGAAAGAGGACAGCAGAGTGTGCGTGGGAACCTAACCTGGGTCCTCTGAAAGAGGACAGCAGAGTGTGTGTGGGAACCTAACCTGGGTCCTCTGAGAGAGGACAGCAGAGTGTGCGTGGGAACCTAACCTGGGTTCTCTGAGAGAGGACAGCAGAGTGTGCGTGGGAACCTAACCTGGGTCCTCTGAGAGAGGACAGCAGAGTGTGTGTGGGAACCTAACCTGGGTCCTCTGAAAGAGGACAGCAGAGTGTGCATGGGAACCTAACTTGGGTCCTCTGAAAGAGGACAGCAGAGTGTGTGTGGGAACCTAACCTGGGTCCTCTGAAAGAACAGCTAGTATTCTTAACCCTTGAGCCACTCTCCAGCCCAATAGTTTTTGTTTTTCTTTTAATTAAGCCAACTTAAACACATTTGGTTACATTTTTAAGTGATTTGAATAACGGCAGTTCTTATAAATAGGATATTTAAATATGTGAGGGAAATCTGACATCTTAAGCATAATTCCCTGCTTAAGATGTCAGATTTCCCTGGAATCAACAGATTTCTGATTATCATTTGTTATATGCAATCTGCTAGATCAGCACATCTCAAAATAATTATTTTGTCATTTAAAATTTTTTTATTGATTTTGTATTTTCTTTTTTTATATACTTTTTTATTTGATTTTTTTTAATAAGTAATAAGTAGTGAATACAAGCATCCTTCATGTAAAACCAATTTGCAAGCAGCTATGCCCAAACCCACATAACACAAGCCTCCCACCATCCAGCTGGAGGGGCTTGTATGTACAGTCATGTTGATCAAATAAGAGTCCAGTCTATATTGATGTAGTTTCACCATTCACCCCATCGCAGCCCTTACATTCTACCACACCCCCTCTTCTGCAGATTGTTCCCTAGGCTTAGAAAAGGGGCACAAGTGGGCGAGAAGCAAAACAGTCTACTTTTTCTGGAGATGTCGTTTTGGACTCTGATCAGTTCAGCTGTTTCCTTTCAAGGGTTGACAGTTTATCCAGGAATAATCTTTCAATCCTACTAATTGAAGCATAAGCAATTAAATATACATGCATTTAAATAGTACTAATTATTATGGTAAGTTACATTGTTATAGACACAGATGTTTGGATGGTATGCTAATCCATGAACTATAGCTTTTCTGTAAAAGATGACAAGGTCTTACTGTGGCTTATAACATCTCCTAACCACTAGAGGATGTAAGCTTGTGGCATCAGCTGTAAATTATTCCTCCAAGGAGAGAGCTAATAGCCAATTATATTTGGGATATACAGACATATGGCTGCCACTCCTGCACAGTATTTCCAGGCGGGTGAGGTGTAGCTGATGCTGACGCAGGATTCTTTCTTGACTCAAGGAGACCAATATTTGCTTTATTGGTGTAGGGGCCTTTGGTAACATTCTCTGGCATTCCAGAGACCAACTGTATATACTTGCAAGTGTGATCTCAGTATATCTTTCCCATGCTTACACCAGGTCTTCGACAGCAGGGCCTTACCACCTCTCTTTTTGCAGGTATCCCAGTTTACAGGCAAGAAGCCTTTACCTTTTGGGGGGGCTTGGATTCCCTGGCCAACATCTCCTTGGCAGAATAATCCATTGCTGATATCAGAGCTCTCCTGTATTAATATATTTTGTTTAATTGCACAGCTTAAAAAGACTTTAGTATTATATTTGGCTCTGAATAGAGAATAATATTTTTCACAGTTCCTATGTCTATTAGTCAATTAAAGAAAGCAATTATACCGGTTTTATAAGAGATTACTTCTGTAGTAGTTGGCTCTAATTTACAGTTAGGGAATGACTTCATTACCATCATGTTTTTCTTTTTTCTATGAAAAGGAGGTAAGAAAGTCTCTCATATTAAAACTTCGTGGCACCTGGAAGGTAAAGTTCATTAGAACTCATTATAAACAGTTGTTACAAATAGGATCCACAGAGATGTTTGATGCCTGTAGCAGTCTGAGGCTTTTCTTCCTTTTAATGTTTAGATGGGCCAACTTTTCTGCTGATATTTCTTGGTACATCCTGCACAATGCAAAGCTGTGTCTTTTCTTTCTCAGCCATTAAGTTGGTGATGTTCTGACCTGTGGGAACATGCAAATCTTTTCCCATAGTTTAAGATTTAAATAGAAAAATTTGACAAAAAAGTTTAATATATAACTGTATCCCCCCTTTTTGATTTTAGGTTTTTATTTTTTGATGCATGAATCTCAAAAAGGCAGTTGTAGTACACATACCTATAGGCAGGAATCAAGGTGTAAATTTCATTGAATTTACCCAAGCTGTTTTGGATGACTGTATGTTGTTAATTTGGGAAGCAAACTTAATTCCTTAAGTTAAATTATTCTACAGGTAAAAGAAAATGTTGCAAGATGATACTGTACAACACAAAAATTATGGAGAACATTTGTATACATTAATCCCAAATTTGTTGTTATACAAATTTTAAGTAAAACAAATGTGGACAACAATTTATATTTCCAATTAGCTTAAATGTATTACCGTTTTTATTAAAACCTTTTAACCAATGTTGTTTAATATAGACATTTTGAATTTTTTTTAAATGCCTTTTAAAAATTTTTTAAATTTATTTTTGTATGTGTATGAATGTACTATCTGTATGTAGGTTTGTGCACCCGTGTCCTGCAATGCCGCGGAGGTCAGAAGAGGGTCTCGGATTCCCCTGGAACTGGAGTTCTCCTGGAATTGGAGTTACAGACAGTTCTTAGCCGCCATGTGGATGCTGGGGATCAAACCCGGGTCCTCTGCAAGAGCATTTGGTGCTCTTAACCGCTAGGCTATCTATCCAGCCCCGACATTTTGACTTTTACTAAGTCTTAAAATACCATATAATTTGTAGGTAAAGTTTGGGCAAATTTGGATACTTGTTAAACTCACATCAATTAACTATACATTAATTGAATATAGTCCCGTGTCCCCCTCCCAACACTCCCATTCCACCAGATGCACTGTTTCAGTTAGTTCTTTGATGCAATCTTTTTGGTTGTTGGTGTTGTTGTTCTTTCCAATATGCATCGCTCCCCACAAGAAATATTTACAACTGGGTTATTGGCACTAGCATCCAGAGATGAGGGACTACCATTCATCCCTTGTTTTTCTGGGACTGTGTTAGTTTACTTAACATAATATCTTCTAGTTCCATCCATTTACCTGCAAAGTTTATGATGTTGTCTTTTTTTACTGCTACATAGAACTCCATTGTGTACATGTACCACATTTTTTCTATCCACTCGCCAGTTGAGGGGCATTTGGGTTGGTTCCAGCTTTTTGCTATTGTGAACAGAGCTGCAGTAAATATAGCTGTGTATGTATTTCTGCAGTAAGATGAGTCTTGTGGGTATACCCAGGAGTGGTATGACTGGGTCAAATGGCAAGCTCATTTGGAGTCTTCCAAGGGTTCTCCACACTGCTTTCCACAGTGGTTGTACAAGATTACATTCCCACCAGCAATGGATGAGTGTTCCCCTTTCCCCACAACCTCCCCAGCACTTGATATCATTTGTTTTCTTGATCCTAGCCAGTCTTATAGGAGTGAGATGATATCTTAAAGTGGTTTTAATTTGCATTTCCCTAATTTTTAGTGATGCCGAACACTTTTTAAGATGTTTCTCAGCCTTCTCTGTGAAAATCTTCTCCCCTGTGAAGTCTCTGTTCAGCTCTTTGCTCCATCTTTTGAGTGATTCATTTGTTTTCTTTCTTCTTTGTTTTTTAAGTGGTTTATATACTCTGGAAATCAATGCTTTGTCAGATGTATCTGTGGTGAAGGTTTCCCCCCACTCTGTGGGTTTTCTCTTCACTTCCTTTATTGTTTGATATACAGAAGCTTTTGAGTTTAATGAGGTCCCATTTGTCAATTGTCCTTAATTCTTGTGCAGCTACTGTCTGATTTAGGAAGTCTTTCTTACACCTATGTCTTGTAGTCTGCTGCCAACTTTTTCTTTTATGGCCTTCAGAGTTTTGGGTTTCACGTTGAGGTCTTTGATCCATCTGGAATTGACTTTTGTACAGGGTGAGAGGTAGGGGTTTAATTTCATTCTTCTACAGGTGGTGCACCATCCAGCGGTGTGAATCATCGGAGGCGGACTGGGAATTAATCACATGTTTAACTTGTTCATTGTAGATTCTTTTAATGATACCATTTCCTTTTAACTTCTAATACTACTAATGCTACTAACAACAACAGCCTAGAAACCAAGAATATTTATAACAATAGTGGGCCAATCAGCAGACAGATTATATAACAGTAATGAGCCAATCAACAGATAAGTTTTGCCTGCATGGATACCATTCCTTATGTAAGGTATTCTGTTCATGAGGTTGTCAAAGTAACATAACATATCATCTTAGAAGTTACTGAAGAAAGTTACTGAAGCATGCGTACTGTGTTCTTCAGCCACCTCCTTTTGGCTACAGACAAAGCACCATGGCTACAGACCAAGTGCCATTTCTCTTCAACCTGTCACTTCAGGCACTCTTTGACTTCCACAGTTCCCCCTTTTTATTTTACGCAGGGGAGTGAGTCGTGGGGCTACCACACACTCAAGATAGACCATGCCTGTCTTAGGTGTCTCTATATCTCAGGACTGTCTTACCCATCATCAGAGTCCTGACTCTAAGCGTCTTAGGTTGATCAGTCTAGGATGTTGTATTAGTCAGTTTTCTGTTGCTGTGATAAAACACCAGACCAAGGAACTTATAAAAGGAAGAGTTTATTTGAGCTTACGATTGGCGGTTCCAGGGAATTAGTCCATTGTGGCGGGAGGCGTGGCAGCCGGATCCGGACCAGCAAACAGAGGGTCACATCTCGCAAAGAGCACAGGAAGCAGAGAGGAAGCAACTGTAGACCAGGCTTGTTAAGCTCACTAANGTGTAGAATAAGTTTCAAGAACTATAATTACTGCAGTTAATTCAACTAATTGTGCAGATGAATACAGAGTGTGAAAAGTATTTGACTCTCCTTGGGCAACAACTGCAGCAATTCCATTGGATGCTCCATCTGTGAATACAGTCAAAACGTTAGGAAGCGGATGCTGCAATATAACCCTAGGGAAGATTACTGGGTGTTGACTGAAAATTGTAAGTAGAGGTGAGTTGTAGTATGAATAATTATATCATCAGGATGTTTACCAAAAACTCTTAGACATTGTGTGAAGCCAGTAAAAATAGTTTGAACTATTGTCTCAGGATAGTCAGTGATATGTTTACCATGAATAGAGTGATTATGGATCCACATTAAGGGCCCATTTTGCCATAATACTCCAGTGGGAGAATGTGGAGAGGACAGAATTATGAACTGTATTGGTTTTGAAATGTCAATTCTTATACAATGAGCCTGTTCAAGAGCCTGTTCTACCAAAGTCAAGGCCCTTTTTCCTTCTGGAGTGATTTCCCTAGGAGAGGCTGTATTGGGGTCTCCTCTTAAAATGTCAAATGAAGGCTTGAGATCATGAGTTGTAAGTTGTAAAGTGGGTCGTATCCAATTTATGTCTCCTAGTAATTTTTGGAAATCATTTAACATTTTTAGATGGGATGTATTAAGATGGACCTTTTGAGGCTTAATTAATGTATCCATGATTGTGTAACCTAAATATTTTATAGGCAAGGTTTCTTGTACCTTTTCAGGAGCCATATGAAGTCCATGATGTTGCAATTGTTGAATAAGGGCTGTAAAGGCTGTTTGTAATAATATTTTGTCTTTATGGGCTAAAAGAATGTCATCCATATAATGGATCACCATTTGAGAAAACTGGAGTCTAAATGGTCGCAAGGCAGAATCTATAAATACCTGACACATAGTGGGGCTGTTAGCCATTCCTTGTGGGAGAGCAACCCAATTAAATCTTTGATTGGGAGTCATGCAGTTAGTACTAAGAACTGAAAAAGAAAATGTAGGAGCATCCTCAGCACATAATGAAATACTAAAGAAAGAATCTTTGATGTCTATAACTGCACCATCCAGCAGTGTGAATCATCGGAGGCGGACCGGGAATCAGTCACTCAGTCAACTTGTTCTTTGTAGTTTCTTTTAATGGTACCATTTTCTTCTTAACTTTTATAATTTCTAATGCTACTAACAATTGCTAGCAATTACTAATGCTACTAACAACAACAGCCTAGAAACTAAGAATATTTATACCAGTAATGAGCCAACCAGATAAGTTTTGCGTCTGTAGATACAATTCCTTATGTAAGATGTTTTGTGTTCATAGATACCATCCCCCATGCAACACGTCCTGCCCATGAGCTTAACAAAGTATCATGAACAGAACATGATGCATAAGAAACAGCACTCATATATCATCTTGAAAATTACTGAAGCATGCACACTGTGTTCTTCAGCCAGCGCCTTTTGGCCACAGACCAAACGCCATAGCTACAGACCAAGCACCATTTCTCTTTAGCCTGTCACTTCAGGCACTCTTTGTCTCCCACAGTTCCCCCTTTTTGTTTTACACAGGGGAGTGAGTCGTGGGGCTACCATGCACTCAAGATAGACTGTGCCTGTCTTAGGTGTCTCTACATCTCAAGCCTGTCTTACCCGTCATTGGAGTTCTGATTCTAAGCGTCAGGGTCCTGTCTTAGGTTGATCAGTCAAGGATGTGTACTTACCCGTCTTTGACTACTGGTCATCTAGTGGAATGAGTCATTTTTTAGCATTTTCTTCATTGTTTAGAGCAAAAGGCTAAACCATAAGAGCAACCCGCGTTCACTAGCCGCTTCCACAGCTCAGCCCATTATGGTCCATAGATGACGAGTTCATTGCTTTCAGATGACGAGTCCATTGCTTTAATTGTAGTATAGTCCAGTGATGGGTACTTAGCTCCTGGGCATGTTCTGCCTCCAGCGCCATGGAAACAGAACATGACCCTAAGCCTTGTCTGTGTCTTTACATGTGTCTCTTTTTTTTAGTGTTCAATGTAAGAAGTTTCATCCAGATCAAATTTAGATTTTCTTGATTTGGCTTAATACAACAAAGATAGAACAATCCAAATAGACTAATTACAATGGCTAAAACTCCAAACATGCCTCCAGCAGTATGAGTTATACTTTGTAACATTCCTTTTGGATCTAATCCTGTAAGTTTACCAGCAATACTTGTGCAACAGTAGCAGCATCCTCATTAACCATACTTTTAGCAAAAGTATCCTCAATTTCTCTTTTAAGTTTTATAATTTTTGCCTTCATTGATGTATTACCGTGCAAATAAGCTTGAAACTCCTTCCATTCTATAACAGTTTCATTGTATTGTAATTCAGTAATACAGAAAGTAGTTCAGTTCCAATCACATCTAAGATGCAATTGTTCCTGCAATGACATTTTCTTTCCTAACCATCCTACCATTTGCTTTAATACATCTATTTCAGTTTGTAAACGGGAGTCAATTTCAACTTGATGGGACCACATAGTATAAGAATCTTGATGCCATTGTTCTATAAAATGCTTAGTTTGAATAGCAGTATGTAAAGCAATACCAGATACAGCAGCAGTTGTAGTAACTATGATAAGGCTCAAAATTACAGCAACAACAATTCCTATCATACACTTAACATGCTTTAAAATCTTCTTAAAAAATTCCAAAATTACAGGATCTAAAGGATCATGAGCCCAAGGCCTTACCAAGATTTATAGGCATCCAAATGTGAGTTTTTTGTTGCAAAAATCATTAAAGATTCATTACCATTTAAACTAACAGAGGTATTAATACGGGAGAATAGTCTACATTCAACACAGGAAATATTAGATGAAAAACTGAAAGTTCCTATAAGAATTACATAAGGCAAAGGTACACAAGCAGTAATATTAGTGCTACTAATTTTTTTTAAATATATAGGTGGCAGCTGACACTGAAGCCCCAGCAAAACTTCCATTAAACATTTGTATTGGTTTGATAGCTGCAGCCAATTTCCACAGATGAGTCTGCACCACAGCAGGAGATGTCAAAATGGCCACTCGATTGTCTGCAATACCGTCATCACCCCAAGCCATTAATCGGTGCTTATTAAAGATGGTGTCACTTTGTTTCAGGTCCTCAGTCATTGTTGTGGTTTCAAGCAAATCACAAGTAATAGTATTCCATTCTGAACAAGTTTTAACAAAGAGCCCATATGATCCCCAATTGACCCATCGGTTTTTAATAATTTTTCCAAATTTACCTAAGCATTCAGACCATATAAATGGCTTATATTTTAATCCAATATAAGTAAAATTAGGGCAATTTGGCAATGTCAATTTTATTTCTCTAATAACATTATCCCATGTCTGATTTATAGACAATGCAGAAAGCCGCTGTAAGCATGTCTGGCTTTCGGCTATATTTATTCCTGGCAATAACAAATGTTGGTATGCCAAAGGCAAGCAAAATTCACCAGAGCCTAAACAAATGGGAATCTTTTCTATGGTATGAGTAAAATTATATTTAGTGCCATCATTAATGTTTAAAGAAGTAAGATCATTCCATGGTGGGGAGAGAATCTTTGTAGTAGTATAAACTAGTAAATCCATATCTCCCCAATACAGGTTCTAACATAGGAGGATTAGGGATATAAGCCCAATAATTTACATTCACTGCTTGGCCAAAAGAAATAGCAGTAAGTGAGACACATATGGCTAAAAACAAATTTTCAGCAGTAAAAGGTTTTACAACTTTTTTAGATGGCTTAGCATCTAGGATCCGCGTTGCCGTCATTCCTGGCATCATCCTGATTATCTGTTGGTGGGCTTATCTGTCTAATCAGCCATCCCAGAATCCACCTTGGCACCTCTTCATCCTGAGGAAAAACACAAACACTGCCTCGGCCCCAGATCAATACTGGATCTGGACCTTTCCATTTATTAAGCAACACATCCTTCCACATGACTAGGGGTTTTTCTGCCCTTGAAGGGTTCCAATGATGCTCACTAGCAGTGCGGCCTTCCTTGTCCAAGGTTAAAAAATTTAAAGTAAATAAAGCAAGGTTTAGTCTCTCTCTAGGGGTTTTACACACATCTCCCCCTTTTTGTTTTATGAGCATATTCTTTAGAGTTTGATGACTGCGCTCCACAATGGCTTGTCCTTGTGGATTATATGGTATACCTGTTTTATGAGTAATATCAAAAGTTTGACAAAACCGGGAGAAAGCAGATGAAGAATAGGCAGGCCCATTATCTGTCTTGATGACTTTGGGAACACCAAGTATGGCAAATGTTTGTAAACAGTGGGCATCCCTTATTTTTTCACCCGAATGAGGGGAAGCATGAATAAATCCTGAAAAGGTGTCCACTGAAACGTATATATTTCAGAGTGCCAAATGATAGCTCATGAGTGACATCCATCTGTCATAGATGATTAGGTTGTAGTCCTTTAGGATTGACCCCATAATGGGGGACCGGTAGCAAAGGGCTACAGGATTGACAATTTTTTACTATGTGTCCGGCCTGTTCCTTAGTTAAATGAAATTTAGCTCTTAAGGTAGTTGAATTGACATGAAATAACTTGTGAAAATTTGTTGCTTGTTCTTCTATAGAAAGTAGGACAATGGGCTTTGTAGCCAAATCAGCCATAGCGTTAATGGACCTGGTAATCCAGTATGAGCTTGAATATGTCCAGTGAATAATTTTTCTTTTCTGGCCCTTAATAATCTTTGAATTTGCAAGAATAAGGTATGAGCTGATGTGGATGGGGAAACAGTTCCTGCTGTTTCTAAATGAGGAACAGCCTGAACAATGTATTTACTGTCTGTGAAGACATTGAGGGTTTGTGTAGAATAAGTTTCAAGAACTATAATTACTGCAGTTAATTCAACTAATTGTGCAGATGAATACAGAGTGTGAAAAGTATTTGACTCTCCTTGGGCAACAACTGCAGCAATTCCATTGGATGCTCCATCTGTGAATACAGTCAAAACGTTAGGAAGCGGATGCTGCAATATAACCCTAGGGAAGATTACTGGGTGTTGACTGAAAATTGTAAGTAGAGGTGAGTTGTAGTATGAATAATTATATCATCAGGATGTTTACCAAAAACTCTTAGACATTGTGTGAAGCCAGTAAAAATAGTTTGAACTATTGTCTCAGGATAGTCAGTGATATGTTTACCATGAATAGAGTGATTATGGATCCACATTAAGGGCCCATTTTGCCATAATACTCCAGTGGGAGAATGTGGAGAGGACAGAATTATGAACTGTATTGGTTTTGAAATGTCAATTCTTATACAATGAGCCTGTTCAAGAGCCTGTTCTACCAAAGTCAAGGCCCTTTTTCCTTCTGGAGTGATTTCCCTAGGAGAGGCTGTATTGGGGTCTCCTCTTAAAATGTCAAATGAAGGCTTGAGATCATGAGTTGTAAGTTGTAAAGTGGGTCGTATCCAATTTATGTCTCCTAGTAATTTTTGGAAATCATTTAACATTTTTAGATGGGATGTATTAAGATGGACCTTTTGAGGCTTAATTAATGTATCCATGATTGTGTAACCTAAATATTTTATAGGCAAGGTTTCTTGTACCTTTTCAGGAGCCATATGAAGTCCATGATGTTGCAATTGTTGAATAAGGGCTGTAAAGGCTGTTTGTAATAATATTTTGTCTTTATGGGCTAAAAGAATGTCATCCATATAATGGATCACCATTTGAGAAAACTGGAGTCTAAATGGTCGCAAGGCAGAATCTATAAATACCTGACACATAGTGGGGCTGTTAGCCATTCCTTGTGGGAGAGCAACCCAATTAAATCTTTGATTGGGAGTCATGCAGTTAGTACTAAGAACTGAAAAAGAAAATGTAGGAGCATCCTCAGCACATAATGAAATACTAAAGAAAGAATCTTTGATGTCTATAACTGCTCCATCCAGCAGTGTGAATCATCGGAGGCGGACCGGGAATCAGTCACTCAGTCAACTTGTTCTTTGTAGTTTCTTTTAATGGTACCATTTTCTTCTTAACTTTTATAATTTCTAATGCTACTAACAATTGCTAGCAATTACTAATGCTACTAACAACAACAGCCTAGAAACTAAGAATATTTATACCAGTAATGAGCCAACCAGATAAGTTTTGCGTCTGTAGATACAATTCCTTATGTAAGATGTTTTGTGTTCATAGATACCATCCCCCATGCAACACGTCCTGCCCATGAGCTTAACAAAGTATCATGAACAGAACATGATGCATAAGAAACAGCACTCATATATCATCTTGAAAATTACTGAAGCATGCACACTGTGTTCTTCAGCCAGCGCCTTTTGGCCACAGACCAAACGCCATAGCTACAGACCAAGCACCATTTCTCTTTAGCCTGTCACTTCAGGCACTCTTTGTCTCCCACAGTTCCCCCTTTTTGTTTTACACAGGGGAGTGAGTCGTGGGGCTACCATGCACTCAAGATAGACTGTGCCTGTCTTAGGTGTCTCTACATCTCAAGCCTGTCTTACCCGTCATTGGAGTTCTGATTCTAAGCGTCAGGGTCCTGTCTTAGGTTGATCAGTCAAGGATGTGTACTTACCCGTCTTTGACTACTGGTCATCTAGTGGAATGAGTCATTTTTTAGCATTTTCTTCATTGTTTAGAGCAAAAGGCTAAACCATAAGAGCAACCCGCGTTCACTAGCCGCTTCCACAGCTCAGCCCATTATGGTCCATAGATGACGAGTTCATTGCTTTCAGATGACGAGTCCATTGCTTTAATTGTAGTATAGTCCAGTGATGGGTACTTAGCTCCTGGGCATGTTCTGCCTCCAGCGCCATGGAAACAGAACATGACCCTAAGCCTTGTCTGTGTCTTTACATGTGTCTCTTTTTTTTAGTGTTCAATGTAAGAAGTTTCATCCAGATCATATTCAGATTTTCTTGATTTGGCTTAACACAACAAAGATTGAACAATCCAAATAGACTAATTACAATGGCTAAAACTCCAAACATGCCTCCAGCAGTATGAGTTATACTTTGTAACATTCCTTTTGGATCTAATCCTATAAGTTTATCAGCAAATATTTGTGCAACAGTAGCAGTATTCCTTTCCTCTTGATTGGATGAGTATTTCATTTCCTTTTTCATTTCATTCTGTGAGTTCTTTAGTATTTCCATTTCCTTTTGGAGCTTCTCAGTCTCTTCTTGGTGCTCCTTACTTCGCTGCTTGGCTTCCTTTTTCAGTGTTTCTACTTCCTTCCGTGTGGGTATGCCGAGATTTGTGGCGGGGCCCACTTAATCCCAGGACAACCCATGTGGAAAACATGCACAGGAAAGCACACCATGTGTACGCAGGTTGAGGTTCAAATGCAGAGAGATTTTATTGAAAAATGTCTGGTTATATAGTGGTCGTGACTCAATTCTCAGGGCCGAATCCTAAACCTTTTTGTCACTACACCCACCCCATGGGTGTGGCCAAGGAGGTCCCATTGGCTTAGAATGCTACCCATCTTCACTATGTTTTCCCACATCTCACCCTTTTAATTTTATTTTTTTAATTTTTCTGAGAGGCAGGGGAGCCCATGGGTGAGGCTAACAACCCAAAGGAACCTGAGCTTTGAATAGCCAGCTGCTCAAGCCTGTTTTGATTGCTAGGCAGTGGGGAGCAAGTCAGACCTGAACCTTTATTTTCACATTAAGGCCAATCAATATCCAAAAATCCCAACCATGAAGTAAGCTAATTGTCTAGCATAAGCAATGAATGTAAGTAACATTCATGTAAAAACAATTAACAAGTATCTATGTCCAAATTTTGAACAACCCAAGTTCCCATAGTCCAATTGGAGAAGCTTGTATGCACAAGCATGTTGATCAAATAAGAGTCCAGTCTATATTGCTGAAGTCTCATGATTCACCCCAATCTCTCCACAGCCCTTATATTCTACCATGCCTCCTATTCCACAATTTGTTCCCTAGGCTTTGGGAAAGGGGCACAATTGGGTGAGAAGCAAAACAGTCTATTTTTCCCTGGAGATGTCATTTTAGACTCTAGTCTGTTCAGGTTATTTCCCTTCATGGATTGACAGCTTATCCAGGGTACCTTTTTAATCCTACTAACAAAGCACAAGCAATTAGATGTACAGGCATTTAAACAATATTAATTATTATGACAAGCTAAGCTGTGAGCATAGACACAGATGTTTGGATGGTATGCTAATTCACAAACCATGGTTTCTCTATAAAGGATGACAAGTTCTTACTGTGGCTTATATCATCTCCTAACCACTAGAGGACGTAAGCTTGTGGCATCAGCCATGAATTATTCCTCCAAGGAGAGAGCTAATAGCCAATTAGATTTGGGATGTATATAGACACATGGCTGCCATCATTGCACAGTGTCTCCAGGCAGTTGAGGTGTAGCTGATACTGATGGAGTCTTGCCTGACTCACGGAGACCAATATTTTGCTTTATTGCTTTAGTGGCCTTTGGTAACACTCTCTGGCATTTCAGAGGCCAACTGTACATTAGCAAGTGACGTCTCAAAACATTTTTTCATGCTTACACCAGGTCTTCGACAACAGGGATTTACCGCCTTTCTCCTTGGAGATATTCCATTTTTAGGCAAAAGCCTTTATAATTTTGGGGGCTTGGATCCCCTAGCCAACATCTCCTTGGCAGAATAATCCATTGCTGATATCAGAGCTCTCCTGAATTAATATATTTTGCTTAATTACACAGCTTATAAAGACTTTACTATTATATTTGGCTCTAAATAGAGAATTATCCTTTCACAGTTCCTATGTCTATCAGTCAATTAAAGAAGGTAGTTATACCCATTTTATAAGAAATTACCACTATAACAGTTGGCTCTAATTTACAGTTAGGGAATGACTTCATTACCATCATGTTTTTCTTTTTCCTAAAAAAGGGAAGAGGTAGAAAGATTTCTCAGCATCTAGAAGGTAAACTTCATTAGACCACATTATAAACAGTTATCCCAAATAGAATTCAGAGAGATGCTCAGTGTCTGTGACTCACAGAATCTGAGGTTCCTTTTTCTTTAATGTTCAGATGGGTTAACCTCTCTGCTGGCATTTCCCAGTCCATCCTGCACAGCCAAAACTTGTACATTTTCAGGCATTTAGATTGGTGTTTTTACCTGTGGGAATATACAAATCTCCTCCCATTGTTAGTTTCAAGACATCAAATTTGAAAATTTATCAAAAGGTTTGGAATACAGAAGGAATATTATACCACCTCCCTCTTTTTTTAATTTTTTTTTATGTTTTGACCTATAGATGTCTAAGTTGTATTACACATACCTATAAACAGGCACCAAGGTGTAAGTTTTCATCAAATTTACCCAAACTGTTTTTCATTGACTGTATGCTACTTAATTGGGAAGTGAACTTAAACTTAGTTTCTTTAAATTGTCCTACAAGTAAAGGAAAAAATGTTACAAGGTGATACTGTATAACACAGAAAAATATAGATACGATTTGTGTACCTTAACCCCAAAGTTATTGTTGGAAATTCAATACAAATTGTAAATAAAACATTTTATATTCCCAATTAGTTCAAGTGTATTACCATTTTCATCAAAACCTTCAACCAAATTTAATAGAGACATTTTTACTAAGTCTTTTGCTGAGTCTACTAATATCCTATAGTATGTAGACAAAACTTGGGCAAAGTTGAATACCTGCCAAATAAATTTTACCCAATATGCACTTTGTTCTTTAAAACTATATGACTAGACTATGACTTCAGAGAAATCAAGTCCATTAACTTATATGGTTTATTTCTATTTCTGTATAAATCTCTACTGAAATACCTCTATATATAAATATGTTATTTTTATGTATACCATTTTAAACTTCAAACCTTACAAAGTGGATTTTAATAACTACCTTCCTCCAAGCTCTTGGCCTTCTCCAGGCCTGGCATGAAAACCTGCTTTAAAGATTTTTCAATATCTAGCTCTTAAGAAAATTTTCTTTTACAGTTCTTATGCCCATCAGTTAATTAAAGACTGGCTAGATAGGCCCCATGAGAAGTTGTTACCATCATTACCATCTTGATTTTTTTTGTTGTTGTTTTTGTGGGAGCTTCTAGGAAGCGTCCTTTGTCACAGGCAGGTGCAGCGCAGTCCTGCTAAGGGAAGGGGGACACACAGTGCCCACTTTGTGGACATCGTGGGGAACTGGCCTCATTGCGTAGAGGTCAGTTGGTCACTCCTGTGACCCGACCGGAGAGGTAACTTCCTACTCAGGTCCTTAGCCTGGGACAATGAGACACGTTTCCCACTCTTGGCCATGACTTTCCACCTGCCCAAAGCCAGGACAGGAATTTCACACCAGCTTCCTAGGTTGGTGGTCCGCAAAGGGAGCCTTTTTCCAACCAACTGGTCACCCAAATGAAATGCAGGCCTCAACACCAGCTACCCACTGGTCATCTGATCAAAATGCAGGCTTGTCTTAGCCTGTATGCAAGCAAAATAAAAAAAAATGGCGGCCATGAATTCTGCAATGATGTTAATTGGAATTCACATTTTTTTATTTTCTAAATTTTTTAATTTTTATATTTTGTATTTTTTATTCCCAAAGACCCCAAAACTTATTAGCACTTTAATACAATGAAAACCTGGTTGCATCTTTGTTTTAGATGTTGAAAGAACATAGCCAGTAGGTGGCAGTGTAGATCCATTATTTTAAAATTTTTAATAGATAACCCATAACCTTTGTTGAAATTGAATTATGTTTTGCTGTTTAATATAAATTTGCATCTTGAGAAGGAAGGGCCACGTTCCAACTCAGAGGCAATGTTTTTACTGGTATCATCGCTGATAACATTAAAATATACTTAAAACACAAGTACACACATCCATACACACGTTTGTGCACACATACGTGTGTAGATACATACATACATACATACATACATACATACATAAGAAAGATTTGTTAGGTTGACCTGCAAGAGAAGAAAGCCATATTGTTTGATGTTCAATGAGAAACATGAAACTTTTATAATTTGTCATAGGGTTATTTTACATAATTAGAATAAATGTCCTAGTAATGCATAAAACAGCTGAAATCCATATGCCACCTCTTAGGCCCATTCCCAACCACTTGCCTTCAATGAACTAACCCTAAAGTCCACTCCTATTCTTTCCCTATCCTGTCCCTTCTGGTTAATTACCTCTGAGCTGTCCCTCTGCTAAGCCTAAGTGTCCCTATGCTATTTACAAATCCAAAGATTGAGGATTCCCAAAAGTAGACAAGCCAAAGTTGTTTGTAGTCTTGGACTGATCCATCTTGTCTTATTATTAAAGACTTTGGAAGAATAATAATTATCCATAATCATAATAATCATAACAATTATATCCATTATAATTATTAATTATAAATAAATATTAACCATCATTAGTCACAACAATCATTAATAATTATTATGAATAATTGTCAATAATAGCCAACAACAATGAACAATTTATCATTAGACTGAATTTTTAGCAATTATTAATTATATTTAATAACAATTTCTATAGCTATTAATAACAATTTCTATAGCTATTAATAACAATTACTAACAATAATCAACAACAATTTATCATTAAACTGAATAATATGCATACTATAAACGCAATTGTTAAAAGAGGTATAAAACAAACATTTTTTATGAGTTGAATCTATCTTGTTTATAGTCAGTTCCTAATTAGATTTAAACCTCTAGGAATATAATGAATTAAAAGCGAGAATTCGCATTCACTCACACATACACACAGCTCGAAGATGGGCTTTAAGAAACATAAAACAGTTTTATTCAAAAAATTTCTCATTTAAATTGAACCAAAATATCAATTCATGTTTTTACTAGTGGTCCTTAAGAAAGACAATTTATCAGAGCAAGTTTGTTTTGTTAGAACTCCAAGGCCTGTAAATTTTCCTAGAAATCCATCTATCTTGTTTCCAAAATGCTTAAATCAAAAGAATGTTACCTAAAATTTAAAGGGCATGATTTAGATACCATGTGTTCAGTCCACAAGCTGGTATACATGCACAGCAGGCAGATGGAGCCAGAGCTCAAACCACATGTGGTCAAGAATTCTGTGAGAAAAATCTTTGAGATGAAACACATTTAAAAAGAGAAAGATAAAATTAAATCAACCAATTAATTTTAACTATGCACATACATTTACTCAAAAGATACCTAGAGTACTCGGGAGTTAAGTAAAAATATTACACTTTAAGTTAAGCATGCTGAAATGGATTTGAATTACTGTTAGCTGAATCTCAATCTTGTCTACAAATAGCTGGCAGGTTTTAGGTAAGAAGAGTTAGATTTAGAAAAAACCTACAAGAAGACAAGAGAGTAAAACACTTTTGTCCAAAAACTGATTTTGTATACAAAATTTAAGAGAAAAATGTCCAAGGCTTGAAATTATCTGCAAGAGGCTGCTCTTGGAGGAAGGTGGTTCCCATGAAAGGCCTTAATTTGCAACACAAAGAAGTGGGCTCAGTCAAGGAGAGCTACCAGTAGAAATTTTACATATGAACAAGTTAAGGTTGGTTCCTCACAGCAGGAGATGAAGTCTTTCCTTGAGGGGTGGAATTTAAAACCAGAAAGTTTTTCAGACCTGTAGAATTATGAAAAATGGTTTCAAGGCCAAGCATAGCTGCTAAGCCTTAATATTAAATTCAGCCTTGAGGTCACTGGCTTTTATAGCCTGCTGGAGTGACCATGCCAGGAGGCACATGTCTGGAAAGCATTGGGTGCTCCCTCTGAACCAATCAGAGCCAGGCTGCTCTCCACATGTACAAAGCCACAAGCCCTCAGACCACTGTCCCATCCACTGAAACCAGCAGGAAAGATGGCTCCACCACAACAGATAGATATCGGGAGAGAGAGAACAAAGAGAAGAAAAAGCCAAGATTTGGGGGTATGTATACCTAAGTTGTCAAGGTTTCCTCTTGCCCCACATAAATTGGGTGCCATTTCTGGGTGCACCATCGAGATTTGTGGCGGGGCCCACTTAATCCCAGGATGATCCATGTTGAAAATGCACAGGAAAGCACACCACGTGTATGCAGGTTGAAGTTCAAATGCAGAGAGAGAGATTTTATTAAAAAATGTCTAGTTATATAGCAGTCGTGACTCAATTCTCAGGGCCGAATCCTAAACCTTTTCGTCACTACACCCACTCCATGGTGTGGCCAAGGAGGTCCCATTGGCTTAAAATGCTACCCATTTTAACTAAGTTTTCCCACACTTCCAGGGTTTGTCATTTTCTCCCTCTAGTTGTTTCTGGAGTTTCTCTCCCTTTAGTTCTTTCCCAAGTTTGTCATTGTCTCTCTCTAGGTCCTTTTTGAGATTTCATTCTCTAGTTCTCTTCTTCTTTATATTCTTTAATTTCCCTAAATAGGTCTGCAATTGTTCCTCTAAGATCTGTTTGTTGGGTCACCTCCAGGGGGATCCCACTGTAGCAGTCTCCTACAGGGTTGGTAGAGCTTGCTGTTGTCCCTTCGTCACGTTCCTGGCATGTGGGTTTCCTTTTTTTTTTGCCTGGATTCCGATGCAGATCACAAATGTCTTTTCACTGTGTTGAAGGCTTGCTTTGCTTGCCTCCTTCAGATGCCTTTTTTTTCTCTCATTTATGGGGTGTAGACTTGTCTAGGATTCAGTCTTTCAATTTTGTTTATATATTGGAAGTCTGATTCACTCTTCCCTTTCTGTTCTGAAGTTTCTCCAAAAATATCCACTTGGACACTACTCTCTTAGCAATTCCAGTTGGCGGGGGTGTGCGGAGTATGGGATATGCCTGATTTAGCCTGTGCCCCAGTACTCTGTGCTTCAGGTGGTCCTGGTAAGGTCCTGGCCTGAGCACTCAAGTCTTACTATGGTGACAGGCTCAAAATAGTTTTAAAAATTTTTATTTTATTTTTTATGTGTATGAGTGGTAGGCCTACATGTTGTGTAATGCCAACAGAAGCCAGAAGAGGGTGGTTGATTTCCCTGCAACTGGAGTTAAGGATGGTTAGCTGCCATGTGGGTGCTGGGAAGTGAACCTGGGTCCTGTGCAAGAAGAGCCACTGCTCTTAACTGCTGAGCTATCTCTCAAGGCCAAAACTTGTACTCACTTCAGTTGTTGAGGATCTTTTTTTTTTTTAATTTTATTTATTTTTGAATGTGCATGAGTGTACTGTCTGCATGTAGGTCTGTGCACCCATGTTGTGCAATGCCATGAAGGTCAGAAGAGGGTCTCGGATTCCCCTGGAACTGGAGTTCTCCTGGAATTGGAGTTACAGATGGTTCTTAGCCGCCATATGGGTGCTGGGGATGGAACCTGGATCCTCTGCAAGAGTAGTCAGTGCTCTTAACCACTAGGCTATCTCTCCAGCCCCCAGTTGTTGAGGATCTTTAAAGAACTTATTTATGTAAATTATATCAATATTTACTATATTAAATTAAAGCTAAGAAAAATTCAAAATATTAAAAATCATAAATCATGTTTACTAAGAGTATAGTTATATTAAAAGTATGTTTCTTTTTTATTGAAGTTTTGTGCATTTCATACATTTCTCAATACAGTTTAGACTCATTCCTCTTTCCATGGCCCCCACCCCACCTGAACTCATGCATTCTGCCGTACATGTCTTGCATCTTTTTGTCAGTCTTCTTAAAGTTTTTCTTTGCAGAGGTTTATTGTTTTGGGCAGAAGTTTACTGTTTCAGTCTGTTCTTTGACCCAGTCCATTTGTTATAGTTCCCTCTAATTTGTATTGTTCTAAAATATGCATGTAGACACGTCACACATATACCTAAATTATGATGACTGAAATAATCTATGTTAAATCCAAAATTTATTTAGGAATTCACATTTTCCCCTTTAATTTTTTATTACTCTACAATATGCATACATACCCTCCACCCATATACCAAAATTACAAAGTCTGAAAATCAGTGATAGGTTAATTCTAGAGCCCATTAAGGGATTCATATTTTAGCCATACCATTGCTTTCAGATAAAAAGAAAACATTGCTCAGTTGGCTTTAAAACTTGGAGGTAGCATCCACAGATGAGGGAAACCATTCCATTGTTTGTTTTTCTGGGACTGTGTTGCTTCACTTAGCATACTGGCTTCTGTTTCCATCTGTTGACCTGCAAAGTTCATGATGTCATCTTTCTCTACTACCACATAGAACTCCATTAGATGTACCACATTTTCTTTATCCATTCCTTAGTTGAGGGACACTTGGGTTGTTTCCAGCTCTTCGTTTTTGTGAAGAGAGCTTCAATAAAAAGTATGTTTTTAGCTGGGCGTGGTGGTGCACGCCTTTAATCACAGCACTCAGGAGGCAGAGGCAGGTGGATCTCTGTGAGTTCAAGGGCAGCCTAGTCTACAAAGTGAGTTCCAGGCCACCTGGGACTACAAGGAGACCCTGTCTCAAAAACACCAAAAACAAAAAAAAGTATGTTTTTCAAAGCAGAAGAATTTAGAGATAATGTTATGTTATATGTTTACAAATTATTCAAGGTCTGGTATAAACAAAGGTAGATTCTTTGCATTCAGTCTGTTGTGATGTTTTGTTTAGATTGAAATACATGAAAAAAAATCCAGCAAATCCAGCTTACACAGATTCATAGTTGAAAATAGAGAAAAGTATTTAAGTAGCTCTTTCAGAAAACTGTAACTGTTTTGATCTCTCCTTAACCTTGATGTGGTTTTGTAGACATTGCTGCCCTGTATAATTTGAAACCGTTCTGAGGAAGTTTTCACAATCATACTAAATGCCTATTCATCAATGTTCCAGGTGGTTGTTGGGGATCAAGATGGAGTGGTCATGTGCTTTGGCATGAAGAAAGGAGATGCAGTGGTGAGTGAGTGTTGCTGGAGAGTGTAGCTTTTTTTTTTTAAGGGGGATGGGATTACTAAAAGATTTATTGAATGCTACTAAATTAAAATTTCCCTAAAATATAGAAATGGGAAATAGAGTGACAAGGACAGATGTTCACAATGGAGTAACTTTTGCACTTACTGTTCCCCAATTGATTTTTCAGACAGTGTTCAAGACTCTACCAGGGCAGAAGGTCGCCAGGCTGGAGCTAGGAGGGGCTCTCAACACACCTCAGGAGAGAGTTTTCATTGCTGCAGGATCTGAGATTAGAGGCTTCACAAAGAGAGGAAAACAATTTCTCTCTTTTGAAACAAACCTTACTGAAAGCATTAAAGCTATGTATGTTTTATTCTTTTTAATGTATCTATTTATAATGTTTCGGATTGATATAAAACAAGATTAAATTATATATTGATAGTTTTCTGGAAAATAAAATTGGCTACAGGTATTTTACTAGTCAAAAATTTTGACCTAGAGTTAATACAAAAGTTATTGGCTGTGGAAAAGTAGTTCTTCATAATTTATGTGTGTGTATGTGTGTACATAAACAGCCACCTTTTTGTTTGAGGAGCATTTCTTTTTATTTATTTATTTATTATATTTTAAGGGATTCACAGTTGTTTTCAGATCACATTGACATTACTCAGTTTGCCATACAATTAGGTAATTGGTGCTGGCATCCACAGATGAGGGATACCATTCGTCGTTTCTTTTTCTGTGACTGTGTTACTTCACTCAGCATGATATCTTCTAGCTCCAGCCATCTACCTGAAAAATTCATGATGTCATCTTTCTTTACCACTGCATAGAACTCCATTGTGTAGATTACCACATTTTCTGTATCCACTCGTCAGTTGAGGGTCACTTGGGTTGGTTCCAGCTCCTTGCTATTGTGAAGAGAGCTGCAGTAAACATGGATGTGCATGTATCTCTGTGGTAAGATGAGTCTTGTGGGTACATGCCCAGGAGAGGTATGGCTGTGTCAGGTGGAAAGTTCATTCCAAGTCTTCCAAGGATTCTCCACACTGCTTTCTATAGTGGCTATACGACTTTACATTCCCACCAGCAGTGGATGATTGTTCCTCTTTCCCCACAACTTGTCCAGCACTTGGTATCATTTGTTTTCTTGATCCTAGCCAGTCTTATTGGAGTAAGAGAATACCTTAGAGTGGTTTTGATTTGCATTTCCTTAATGATTAATGATGTTGAGATGTTTCTCAGCCATCTCTAATTCCTCACTGGTGAAGTCTCTGTTCAGCTCTTTGCTCCATCTATTGAGTGGGTCATTTGTTTTCTTTCTTTCTTTGTTTTTTGAGTAGTTTATATATGTATTCTGGAAATCAACGCTTTGTCAGATGTTTATGTGGTGAAGGTGTCCTCCCACTCTGTGGGATTTCTCTTCACTTCCTTGGTTGTTTCTTTTGATATACAGAAACTTTTGAGTTTAATGAGGTCCCATTTGTCAATTGCCGACATTAATTCTTGAGCAGCTGCTGTCTGATTTAGGAAGTCTTTTCCTACACCTATGTCTTGTAGTCTGCTGCCAACTTTTTCTTCTATCGCCTTCAGAGTTTGGGTTTCACGTTGAGGTCTTTGATCCATCTGGAGTTGACTTTTGTACAGGGTGAGAGATAGGGGTTTAATTTCATTCTTCTAAAAGTGGTGATCCAGTTTTGCCAACACCACTTGCTGAAGATGCTGTCTTTTTTCCTTTGTGTCTTCTTGACCCCCTTGTCAAATATGAGGTGGCTGAAATTGTATGTACTCAAGTTTGGATCTTCAGTTTTGTTTCATTGGTCAACAGGTCTGTTTTTGGGCCAGTACCAAGCTTTTTTTTTGGGGGGGGTCTTTTTGAGACAGGGTCTCCCTGTAGCCCCAGCTGTATTGGAACTCGCTCTGTAGACCAGTCTGGCCTTGAACTCACAAAGATCCACCTGCCTCTGCCTCCTGAGTGCTAGGATTAAAGGCGTGCACCACCACACCCGGCCAAGTTCTTTTAATGACTATAGCCCTGTAGTATAGTTTGAAGTCTGGTATAAAGATCCCCCTGTATTGCTCTTTTCATTCAGGGTTGTTTTGGCTATTCGGGGTCTTTTGTTTTTCCAAATGAAGTTAAGGACTTTTTTTTTCTGAGCCTGTGAAGAAGCTCTTGGGAATTTTAATTGGGATTGCATTAAATCTATACAAGAGTTTGGGCAGAATAGACATTTTTACTATATTAAATTTCCCAATGTATGAGCCTGGGAGGTTTTTCCATCTTCTGATGTCTTCTTCAATTTCTTTCTTTGAGGCTTTAAAATATTCATTGTAGAGATCTTTGGTGTCTTTGGTTAGGTTTGTTCCTAGGTATTTTATTGTTTTTTGAGGCTATTATGAGTGGGAAGGTCTCCTTGAATTCCATTTTCAGTTGCTTGTTGGTGTAAAGAAAGGCTACTGATTTTTCTAGGTTAATTTTGTATCCTGCCACTTTACTGAAGGTCTTAATCATTTCTAGGAGTTTTCTGGTAGAGTTTTTAGCATCCCTTAAATAAACAATCATATCATTAGCAAAAAGGGATAGCTT
>VZQC01002623.1:1050169-1070928 GCA_009823505.1 Rhizomys pruinosus
TTCTGTTTCTGACATGCTTTCCTGGAGGTCCTCAAGGGCCTGCTGACCTTCCCTAATTACTTCTTGACAGTTTTGATCCTGTAGACAGGATCTGACAAGCTTCCATATAGGAATGGTGCCAGCTTTTAATTTACCTGAACGTTGTTCCCTGTCCAAATCACCCTTAAGTTTATCCCAACTAGGGAGAGTAAGCGATCCCGTGGAAACAAACCAATGGGCACACCGACCTATTTCCTGAAGGAAGGTATTAAGGGTCTTAGTAGAGACCTTCAACTGCCTTCCTCTTAAAACTGCTTGAAGGGCAGTAACTAGGGAGTGTGTATTACCCATCCTATGGGCGATGCAGCCTTTGTGTTCAAGAAACGACATTACAAGGACAAGTACAACGGACAGTAAAATGAATCCCTCTAGATCGTTAGAGAAAAGCATATCTCTCAGAACTAACCTTAAAAAAATTCTTCCTGAGCGCAGTTCTGAATCCTCTTCAAAAGCGAAGGGTCCTCTCGGCGCCAGCGATGGCAAGTTCCCAGGTTTCGGCACCACTTGTCACGCGCAGCAGTCTCGCCGGCAAGAACTTCACGCGGACAACAGGATTCTTTTGCAGCAAACTTTATTGTGTATAGCTCTCTTGTGAGAAGGACCCCAAAATGGGGCAGAAGCACTGTTAATATAGCAGTCTAGAGGGCTTGTGCATGCTCTGGATTGGTGCACCATCCGATGCCTCATTTGCATACCAAAAGCGTGGGCTCGAACATCCTGTGGTTAATGAACATCCTGTTTATCTTACGAGGAGGAAGTAAGGAGGGGAAGGGCAGGATGAAGATAAGCCTGAAATGTCCTGTGGGCTAGAACATCCTGAGGCTTATCTTACGTGGAGGAAGTAAAGAGAAACTAGCCTTTCTTGCTTGATGGGCGGGGGTGAGTTCACGAAACTCTAGCACAGGCTTTCTTTAACGAAGCAGGCTACCAACAGTCTCTGATTCTAGCTCTGAGGATCCATCACCCTCTTCTGGCCCCTACACCTGCACATATGTGCCGTGTACTCACACAGACATACAGACATCAATAAAAATGAATATAAATATTTTTAAAAGCCACTAAAGATTTGTGGGAAGGAAGGAGCTGAACTCTTGTGCTTTTTGTATTTCCCCTGTCCATCTGCCTTTGAGAATAATCTATTTCCAAGCTTCTTTTACAAGTTTATGTTGTTTATATACAGATACTTGTAATTTTAGAAAGATAAGCAGATGGCTGTTTTCTGTGTTCTAACTATGTATTAAGATTTTGTAAGTGGCATATTGAATTATATTCATGGCAAAAAAATTTAATGATGAATGAAAGGACCCAGTTTATTTATTTATTTATTTATTTATTTATTTATTTATTTATTCTTTTGTCTTTTTGAGACAGGGTCTCCCTTTAGTCCCAACTGGCCTGGAGCTCACTTTGTAGACCAGGCTGGCCTTGAACTCACAGAGATCTGCCTGCCTTTGTCTCCTGAGTGCTAGGATTAAAGATGTGGGCCACCACTCCTGGCTCCAGTTTTTTCTCTGATCTAAGTAGTAGATGGTTCTACCTTTAACTGGAGTGGGTTTGGGGAATACCAAAAGGCAAGGCTGGAATTTTTCCTTTGGAAGTAACTTTGGGTTTGTTCTGCACTCTGTTAAACCTTCCAGTTAACACTAAAGAACACAGAAGAAATAAAACTTGTTCCTGGGAAGTTTCAAAAGGAGTTTTACCAATGTGAGGTTTTAAAAAATTAGAACTACTGCTGGGCATTGTAGTTTAATTTCAGTACTTGGGAGGCAGAGACAAGGCAGATCTCTGTGAGTTCCAGGCCAGCTGGGGCTACAGGGAGACCCAATCTCAAAAAGAGAGAGAGAGAGAGAGAGAGAGAGAGAGAGAGAGAGAGAGAGAGAGAGAGAGAAAGAGAGAGAGACTACTGAAAGTAAAGAATATTTTTTTCCATGGTATTTATGTATTTCATTTTCAAATGTGTTAATATATGTAAAATCACTAACAAATACAGGCCAAAATCTAAGATGTACTTGCTTTGAGCAGTTTTATTTTAAATGTTCTTAAGAGTACTATATTTGAATGTTGATGTTATTCTTGACTGCCCATATTCCTTCAGATTTGCTTCAGTTCAGTTTTTAAATTCTTTTTCTCCTTCAGGGATCTGATGTGATATATGAAATTGAAGTTCCTGGGCCACCTACTGTCTTAGCCTTACACAATGGAGATGGGGGTAATCAGATTTGACTTCTCACAACCAACCATGTGTCAAAAAATTATTGAGTGAAAATAGGAGCTTGTACACTTAATGTACTGGAATTGAGCCTTCTCTGTCGTGAGTTATGAATCGCTTCATGTCAAATTTAAATGATGGAGACTAGGCTTGCCTCCTGTTATGGCTGAATACTTCTGAGACTATAAAACAGTTTCCCCACAAATTAATGCTTCTTCTGTGTAAGAGTTAAAAAATGAGATTTTACATGAAAATCTTTTATTTTAAAAGAGATAGTACTTATATTACTTTAATTTTAACTAGGTGACTCAGGAGAAGATCTTTTGTTTGGTACATCAGATGGAAAACTTGGGCTTCTTCAGATCACTACGTGCAAACCAGTGCACAAGTGGGAAATTCGGAATGACAAGAAGAGAGGAGGTATGCTTTGATACAGTTCATATTCTGAAACAGTGATAATTGTTTAATAATACAAAGTACACACTTTGTTTTGTTTTATTTATTCATATTATAAAGTAGACCTAGTGATTCACAGAGCCGCTTCTGACTTTTCTACTATTTGTTTGTGAGATCTGCTTTAGTATAGACATATTTTTTTTTTCTTTTTGTATCTTTGAGATAGGGTCTCCCTTTAGTCCCAGCTGGCCTGGAGCTCACCGGCCACCACGCCCAGCACTAAAGATGGTTCTTAGCTGCCATGTGGGTGCTGGGAATCAAACCCAGGTCGTCTGCAAGAGTAGTCAGTGCTCTTAACCACTGAACCATCTCTCCAGCTCCCCAGACATATTTTTTTTTTTTTTTGGTCTTTTCAAGACAGGGTCTCCCTGTAGCCCCAGCTGTCCTGGAACTCACCTTGTAGACCAGGCTGGCCTTGAACTCACAAAGATCCGCCTGTCTCTGCCTCCCAAGTGCTAGGATTAAAGGTGTGCACCACCATGCCCAGCCCCAGACATAATTTTTAAAATAAGAAATGCTTCTTGTCATTTGGGATAGACATCTAATATTTCACATTAAACTACACTGTTAATTGGAAAAGAGAATTAATTGGAATCTGAGAGTGTTTGATAGAATATAAAGAAATATAGTAGTGGGGGCTGGAGAGATAGCCTAGTGGTTAAGAGTGCTGACTGCTCTTGCAGAGGACCTGGTTCAATCCCCAGCACCCAGATGGCGGCTGAAAACCGTCTTTAACTCCAGTTCCAGGGGAATCCCACGCCCTTTCTGACCTCCACGGCATTGCACGACATGGGTACACCAACCTACATGCAGACAATACATTCATACACATCTGAAAATAAATAAAAAATTTTAAAAATTAAAAAAATTATGAAAAAAAGAATTATAGTAGTGGATCAAGGGAATATTCATATTTTTAAAGAATTTATACATTTCTCAGGCAGAGGCAGGTGGATCTTTGTGAGTTCAAGGCCAGCCTGGTCTATAGAGTACAGCTAGGGCTATAGGGAGACCCTGTCTCAAAAAGACCAAAAACAAACAAAAAAAGAATTTATACATCTCTCATTTATAGTGAGATGGCTGTTTATATGTACAGGATATTTGCTCCTTATTTATTTATTCCTTTAGTAAATACATGTTAGGAGAGACAAAGAACAAATGGATGTGTACATGAGATAGCTTCACCTAGTCATTGTAACATGATGTAGCTATGTAGTGTTACAGAGAATGATAGAAGCCAGTGTTTAGACAGAGTGGCCAGAGGAAGTGCCTTGGAAGAGATGAATTTAAGCCAAGAAGATTTGGGAGAAAGACTCTTCCAAGAGGAGGGAAAATGATTCAGTGTGCTTGAGGCGGAGGTAAGCTTGAGTCATTGAGGGTCAGTAGGAAGATCAGTATAGCTTGGTAGCTAACATAGCATGAGAAATCAGAGATGTGGAGTAGGTCAAATTGCACAGATGTTTGTAAGCTTTGGAAGAGCAGATTTGAATTAAGTATAGTGAGAAGTCTTAGAATTGTATGTGGGAAGTGTGACATGATCAAATTGTCTTAAAGGAAGCCAAAGACATTGTATAGAGAATGGATTTGGGAAGAAACAGGTCAACATTGGAAACATAGGAACCACTTAGAAGTTGTATCTTGTAGGTATTGTGATTTATTCTATTCTAGAATATTGTAGTCCAGCCTAACTATTGTTGGAAATGGAAAGAAGGGAAATTCAGTATATATGTGGAGGTAGTAGATTTTCTGTGGTGAGTAGGAAGATATCAGAGACAGAGCCTAGATTTTTTTTTTTTTAGTCTGAACAACTGAATGGCACAATTTACTAGGCAAGGAGGAAGATTGGAGGAGCGAGACTGATGGCATTGGGGCATTGGGAAGTTTGGGATGTCCTGTGTACAGGAAGACGCCAAACTGAACACATGAATCTGGGCTTACGGAGAGCCCAGAGCTGAAGGAAGGAGAAACACGGTCCACCAGCATGGGTATTGTATGTAAAGCTTTGGAAACAGATGAGGTGGATGGAGAAGAGAAAACCACCAACTGTGCACCAACTGTTCTTTTTCTCTTTTCCATCCACCTTTTTGTTCTTTTTCTGCTCCCAGTTCTGAGCTACTAAAAGTTTTCATTTCTATCTGCTATGTCCTTTTCTTTTCTGATTCACGAATTAACCCTTTTTTAAAAAACACAGGTATCTTGTGTATTGATAGCTTTGATATTTTGGGTGACGGAGTTAAAGATGTCCTTGTTGGGAGAGATGATGGAATGGTAGAAGTGTACAGTTTTGATAATTCAAATGAACCTGTGCTGCGATTTGATCAGGTAAGTTAATTTGGAAAGATCTGTTTGTAGCTCTGGGGATCGTATGTAGCTCAGTGGGGTCTTGCCAAATACTTTTGAGACCCTGGGTTCCATCCCTAACACTACAAATCAGAAATAAAACAATACTTAGTTTTTGGTTATTACAGAAATGGCTGATAGTTTAAAATTTTATTAAATGAAAATATAGTAAAATTTTATGTTTTTATAACAAAACATTGCTATTTTAGCCAGGCTTGGTGGTGAGGTCTCTACACCCCAGCAGCAGAGGAGGCCGAGGCAGGGGGATCACAAATGCAAGGCCTGCTCAGCTACAGAGTGAGCAACTTAGTGAGTCTCTGTCCCAAAACAAAGAGTAAGAAGAGCACTAGGATACAGCTCAGGGTAGCGTGCTTTCCTACTACGCACGAGGCCCTCAACCACAGTACAAAGTAATTAATTAAAATATTGTTAGTTATCAAAATCACTTGACTATTTATTTATTTTCCTATTCTTAATTTTCTAGCATTTTGTTTATTTTTATTTTCTGTGTATGAGTGTATTGCCTGCATGTGTGTAAGTGCATCTGTGTTGTAAGTGCCCACAGAGGTCAGAAGAAGACACTGAGTCCCCTGGAACTGCAGTGATGGACAGTTGGTAGCTGCCATGTCAGTGTTGGGAACTGAATCTGGGTCCTCTGCAAGAGCAGCCAGTGCTCTTCATCACTGAGTCATCTCTCCCACCCCCAGCTATCTATTTTTTATTGATTAAATCTTTTTTTCTGATGCATGAGAACAAACCTGTGCATATAAATGAGGTATTATGTGATGTTGACACCTGTGTACCAAAGAGGTTTTCCTTTAAAAGATTTACATTTTATTTATTTTGTGTTTGTGTGTGGGTCTGTTTGTATGTGCATGTGCTGTGTGAGTGCACATCACAGTGCACATGCGGAGGTCAGATGACATGCAGGAGTTGGTTCCATCCCAGCTTTCATCATGTGGGTCCCAGGTATCGAACTCAGGTCATCTGGCAACTAGTACCTTTACCCGCTGAGCCATCTTGCTGGCCCCTGAGTATAACATTTAAATGAGGTTAAACAGTGGTTTTTATGTTGTGAAAATAATCAAATTTCTTCCTTATAGGTTTTTGAAGTATGTGGTACATAATTGCTGTCTGTAGGCACTGTACTATACAGTAGCAAGTGCTATTTTCTTTCTGTTTATTATGATACAATACGAGAACTTTGACAAATAGTAATAATAATAACAATATAAGAAATAAAACACTGGAACTTAATAGACTGGAGAGATGGCTCAGTGGTTAAGAGTACTGGCTGCTCTTTCAGAGGACCTGGGTTCAAATCCCAGGACCCACATGGCAGCTAACAACTGTATAGGGGGCTGGAGAGATAGCCTAGTGGTTAAGAGCACCGACTGCTCTTGCAGAGGACCCGGGTTCAATCCCCAGCACCCACACAGCGGCTAAGAACCATCTGTAACTCCAATTCCAGGAGAACTCCCGTTCCAGGGGAATCCAAGACCCTCTTCTGACCTCCGCGGCATTGCACAACACGGGTGCACAAACCTACAGGCAGACAGTATATTCATACACATTCAAAAATAAATAAAATTTTAAAAAAATTAAAAAAAAAAAACAACTGTGTATAACTGCAGTTCCTGAGGAACCCGACTCCCTTTTCTGACTTCTTCGGGCACTTGGAGACATAGGTGCACTTAACACACATGTAGGCAATACACTCATATACATAAAATATTTTTAGAATTAATGTTCATTAATCAAGTTGTTGCTCACCTCCTTCCCAGGTGTAGTACCTAGCATTCTATGCATTCTATGCTTTTTTTTTTTTTTTTATCTTTTTTGGGAGGGGGTCTTTTTTGCCNATTTATTTTTACCATTTTTTGATAGATTACCCATACCTTTGTTGAAATTGAACTATGTCTTGGCTGTTTAATATAAATTTGTCTTTAAGATGGAAGGGCCGTTCCAACTTAGAGGCAATGTTTTTATATTATATCTGTTAACATAATATACTTAGAATACAAAAGGTACACTCATCCATGCACACATGTGCGCGCACACACTACACATTATACATCCATTTACATACAGATTTCATAATAAGAAAGCTTTGTTAGGTTGACCTGTAAGAGAAAAAATCAATATTAAATAGACAGGCCAAAGTATTGCGTCTTGGAATGATCTATTTTGTCTTATATCCAAGGGACATTTTGAAGAAAAATTTTATTTATAATTTCCTATAACCCTTATTAAGTTTTATTATCAATAATTACCATTAACACTTATTAGTTACAACAACCCTCAATAAAATTAGTAATAATTGTCAATAATAATAGCAACAATGAAAACAATTGCTATTGATCAATGCTATTAATAATTATTTTCTCCAATAACAATTAACTGTAACCTCAATAAATATTACCAATAATAATCAACAACAATCTATCGAGCTCACCAGAATTGGTTTCACTTGGACTGTTCTCATGTGGTGTCTAGAAAGCAACCTCATTTTCTTTAAAAATGTTAAGTGACACGTGTCAAGTATAATATATAGCAGAATTATAGAAGCTATGTACCAACAGGAAGTCACAATAAACATACAAGAAACTAAAGACTAGATCTGTAACACATTTAAAGAAAACAAAAGCATGTTTCACTTTAAGTGTAAAACAGAGTCTATAAAAGTGATCAGTTCTTTATACTCACACTCTGAATCAGTTAATATTAAAGCTTGCAAGTCTTTAAACGGGTATAAAATATCCTTGTTACACCTTTTCTTTTTATTGCTAGCATCTTTGGAGACTTCCCTTTTTATATGTGCACTTAACTTTTCACCACGTTCTGTTTCTGACATGCTTTCCTGGAGGTCCTCAAGGGCCTGCTGACCTTCCCTAATTTCCTCTTGACAGTTTTGATCCTGTAAACAGGATCTAACAAGCTTCCAAATAGGAATGGTGCCAGCTTTTAATTTACTTGAACGTTGTTCCTGTCCAAATCACCCTTAAGTTTATCCCAACTAGGGAGAGTAAGCGATCCCGTGGAAACAAACCAATGGGCACACCGACCTATTTCCTGAAGGAAGGTATTAAGGGTCTTAGTAAAGACCTTCAACTGCCTTCCTCTTAAAACCACTCGAAGGGCAGTAACTAGGGAGTGTGTATTACCCATCCTATGGGCGATGCAGCCTTTGTGTTCAAGAAAGAACATTACAAGGACAAGTACAACGGACAGTAAAATGAATCCCTCTAGATCGTTAGAGAACAGCATATCTCTCAGAACTAACCTTAAAAAATTCTTCCTGGGCGCAGTTCTGAATCCTCTTCAAAAGCGAAGGGTTCTCTCGGCGCCAGAGATGGCAAGTTCCCAGGCCCAGGTCTTCGGCACCACTTGTCACGCGCAGCAGGTTCTCGCCGGAAAGAACTTTACGCGGACAACAAGATTCTTTTGCAGCAAACTTTATTGTGTACAGCCCTCTTGTGAGAAGGACCCCGAACTGGGGCAGAAGCACTGCTTATGTAGCAGTCTAGAGGGCTTGTGCCTGCTCTGGCTTGGTGCACCATCCGATGCCCCATTAGCATACAAAAGCGTGGGGCTTCGAACATCCTGTGGTTTAATGCACATCCTGTTATCTTACGAGGAGGCGTAAGGAGGGGAAGGGCCAGATGAAGTAAGCCTAATGTCCTGTGTGCTGGAACATCCTGAGGCTTCTCTTACGTGGAGGAAGTCAAAGGAGCAATCGCCTTTCTTGCTTGATGGGCGGGGGTGAGTTCACGAAACTCTAGCACAGACTTTCTTTAACGAAGCAGGCTACCAACAGTCTCTGATTCTAGCTCTGAGGATCCATCACCCTCTTCTGGCCCCTACACTGCACATATGTGCGTGTATCACACAAGACATACAGGACATCAATAAAATGAATATAACTATTTTTTTTAAAGCCACTAAAGATTTGTGGGAAGGAAGGAGCTGAACTCTTGTGCTTTTTGTATTTCCCCTGTCCATCTGCCTTTGAGAATAATCTATTTCCAAGCTTCTTTTACAAGTTTATGTTGTTTATATACAGATACTTGTAATTTTAGAAAGATAAGCAGATGGCTGTTTTCTGTGTTCTAACTATGTATTAAGATTTTGTAAGTGGCATATTGAATTATATTCATGGCAAAAAAATTTAATGATGAATGAAAGGACCCAGTTTATTATTTATTTATTTTTTATTTATTTATTTATTTATTTATTTATTCTTTTGTCTTTTTGAGACAGGGTTCCTTTAGTCCCAACTGGCCTGGAAGCTCACTTTTAGACCAGGCTGGCCTTGCTTGGAACTCACAGAGCTCTGCTTTGCCTTTGTCTCCTGAGTGCTAGATTAAAGATGTGGGCCACCACTCCTGGCTCCAGTTTTTTCTCTGATCTAAGTAGTAGATGGTTCTACCTTTAACTGGAGTGGGTTTGGGGAATACCAAAAGGCAAGGCTGGAATTTTTCCTTTGGAAGTAACTTTGGGTTTGTTCTGCACTCTGTTAAACCTTCCAGTTAACACTAAAGAACACAGAAGAAATAAAACTTGTTCCTGGGAAGTTTCAAAAGGAGTTTTACCAATGTGAGGTTTTAAAAAAATAGAACTATGTGGGCATTGTAGTTTAATTTCAGTACTTGGGAGGAGAGACAAGGCAGGATCTCTGTGAGTTCCAGGCCAGCTGGGTACAGGGAGACCCACTCAAAACGACGAGAGAAGAGCGAGGAGAGATAGAGGAGGAGAGAGAGAGAGAGAGACGAGAGACGAGAGAGAGAGAGAAAGAGAGAGAGACTACTGAAAGTAAAGAAATATTTTTTTTCCATGGTATTTATGTATTTTCATTTTCAAATGTGTTAATATATGTAAAATCACTAACAAATACAGGCCAAAATCTAAGATGTACTGCTTTGAGCAGTTTTTATTTTAAATGTCTAAGAGTACTATATTTGAATGTTGATGTTATTTCTTGACTGCCCATATTCCTTCAATTTGCTTCAGTTCATGTTTTTAAATTCTATTTTCTCCTTCAGGGATCTGATGTGATATATGAAATTGAAGTTCCTGGGCCACCTACTGTCTTAGCCTTACACAATGGAGATGGGGGTAATCAGATTTGACTTCTCACAACCAACCATGTGTCAAAAAATTATTGAGTGAAAATAGGAGCTTGTACACTTAATGTACTGGAATTGAGCCTTCTCTGTCGTGAGTTATGAATCGCTTCATGTCAAATTTAAATGATGGAGACTAGGCTTGCCTCCTGTTATGGCTGAATACTTCTGAGACTATAAAACAGTTTCCCCACAAATTAATGCTTCTTCTGTGTAAGAGTTAAAAAACGGAGTTTAATCTGAAATCTTTTATTTAAAAGAGATAGACTTATATACTTTTAATTTTAACTAGGGACTCAGGAGAGAGAATCTTTTGTTTGGTACATCAGATGGAAAAACTTGGGCTTTCTTTCAGATCACTCACTACGTGCAAAAAACGCAGTGCACAAGTGGGAAATTCGGATGACAAGAAGAGAGGAGGTAATGCTTTGATTACAGTTCAATAATTCTGAAACAGTGATAATGTTTCATAATACAAAGTACACACTTTGTTTTTGTTTTATTTATTCAATTAATAAAGATAGACCTGAGTGATGCACAGAGCCGCTGCTGACTTTCTACTATTTGGTTTTGTGAGATCTGCTTTAGTAATAGACATATTTTTTTTTCTTTTCTTTTTGTATCTTTGAGATAGTGTGCTCCCTTTAGTCCCAGCCTGGCGACTGGAGCTCAACCGGCCACGCACGCCCAGCACTAAAGATGGTATCTCGTAGCTGCTCATGGTGGGTGCTGGGAATCAAACCCAGGTCGTCTGCAACGGAGTAGTCAGTGCTCTTAAACCACTGAAACCATCTCTCCAGCTTCCCCAGACCTTATTTTTTTTTTTTTGTGTCTTTTCAAGACAGGGTCTCCCTGTAGCCCCAGCTGCATGAACTCACTGGTAGACAGGCTGCCTTTGACTCACAAAGATCCGCCTGGTCCCTCTCTGCCTCCAAGTGCTAAGGATTAAGGTTGCACCACCATGGCCCAGCCCCAGAATAATTTTTAAAATAAGAAATGCTTCTTGTCATTTGGGATAGACATCTAATATTTCACATTAAACTACACTGTTAATTGGAAAAGAGAATTAATTGGAATCTGAGAGTGTTTGATAGGAATGTTTAAGAAATATTAGGAAGTGGGGGCGGGAGGATAGCCTAGCAGTGGTTAAGAGGTGCTGACTTCTCTTGCCGAAGGACCTGTTCAATCCCCGCAGCACCCAGATGGCGGCTGAAAACCGTCTTTATTAACCAAAAATAACTCAGTTCCAGGGGAGATCCCCCGCCCTTTTTTGACCTCCACTGATGCATTGCACGACATGGTGTATCACCAACCTACATGCAGACAATACATTCATAACATCTGAAAATAAATAAAATTTTAAAAATTAAAAAATTAGTGAAAAAAGAATTATTAGTAGTGGAGCAAGGGAATATTCATGATTTTTAAAGCCAATTTTACATTTCTAGGGCAGAGGCAGGTGGATCTTGTTGAGTTCAGGCCAGCCTGGTCTATAGAGTACACTGAGGCTTAGGGAGACCCCTGTCTCAAAAAGTACCAAAAAACAAACAAAAAAAAGAATTTATCCTCTCATTTATAGTGGAGATGGCTGTTTATATGTAACAGGATATTTGCCCCTTATGTGTATTTATTCCTTTAGTAAATACATGTCTAGGAGAGACAAAGAACAATGATGTGTACCATGAGATAGCTTCACCTAGTCATTGTAAAACATGATGTAGCTATGTAGTGTTACAGAGAATGATAGAAGCCAGTGTTTAGACAGAGTGGCCAGAGGAGTGCCTTGGAAGAGATGAATTTAAGCCAAGACAGATTTTGGGAGAAAGACTCTTCCAAGAGGAGGGAAAATGATTCAGTGTGCTTGAGGCGGAGGTAAGCTTGAGTCATTGAGGGTCAGTAGGAAGATCAGTATAGCTTGGTAGCTAACATAGCATGAGAAATCAGAGATGTGGAGTAGGTCAAATTGCACAGATGTTTGTAAGCTTTGGAAGAGCAGATTTGAATTAAGTATAGTGAGAAGTCTTAGAATTGTATGTGGGAAGTGTGACATGATCAAATTGTCTTAAAGGAAGCCAAAGACATTGTATAGAGAATGGATTTGGGAAGAAACAGGTCAACATTGGAAACATAGGAACCACTTAGAAGTTGTATCTTGTAGGTATTGTGATTTATTCTATTCTAGAATATTGTAGTCCAGCCTAACTATTGTTGGACCTGGACCCGAAGGGAATTCGCTATATACTTGTGGAGAGTAGTATGAGGCTTTTCTGTGGTGAGTGGAAGATATCAGAGCAAAGCCTCAGATTTTTTTTTTTTTATGTCTGACACAACTGAATGGCACAATTTTACTAGGCAAGGAGGAAGCTTGGAGGACTAGAACGGATGGCTTGGGCATTGGGAAGTTTGGGATGTCCTGTGTACAGGAAGACGCCAAACTGAACACATGAATCTGGGCTTACGGAGAGCCCAGAGCTGAAGGAAGGAGAAACACGGTCCACCAGCATGGGTATTGTATGTAAAGCTTTGGAAACAGATGAGGTGGATGGAGAAGAGAAAACCACCAACTGTGCACCAACTGTTCTTTTTCTCTGTTTCCAGTCCACCTTTTTGCTTTCTTTTCTCTGCTCCCAGTTTGAGCTACTAAAAGGTTTTCATTTCTAATCTGCTAGTCCCTTTTCTTTTTTTCTGATATCACGAATTAACCCTTTTTTAAAAAACACAGGTATCTTGTGTATTGATAGCTTTGATATTTTGGGTGACGGAGTTAAAGATGTCCTTGTTGGGAGAGATGATGGAATGGTAGAAGTGTACAGTTTTGATAATTCAAATGAACCTGTGCTGCGATTTGATCAGGTAAGTTAATTTGGAAAGATCTGTTTGTAGCTCTGGGGATCGTATGTAGCTCAGTGGGGTCTTGCCAAATACTTTTGGACCCTGGGTTCCATCCCTAACACTCAAACAGAAAAAAACAATAACTTAGTTTTTTTTGGTTATTACAAGAAATGGCTGATAGTTTTAAAACATTTTATTAAATGAAAAATTAGTTAAAAATTTATGTTTTTATAACAAAACATTGCTATTTTAGCCAGGCTTGGTGGGAGGTCTCTACACCCCACCACGCAGAGGAGGCCGAGGCAAGGGGAAATCATCAACAAATGCAGGCCTGCTCAGCTACAGAGTGAGCAACTTAGGCTGGTCTCTGTCCCAAAACAAAGAGTAAGAAGAGCACTAGGATACAGCTCAGGGTAGCGTGCTTTCCTACTACGCACGAGGCATCCCCAACCCAAAAAAACCACGTACAAATATAATTAAAATTATTGTTAGTTATCAAAATCAACTTGACTATTTATTTATTTTACCTATTCTTAATTTTCTAGCATTGTTTTATTTTTATTTCTTGTATGAAGTGTATATTGCCTGCATGTGTGTAAGTGCATCGGTGTAAGTGCCACAGAGGTCAAGGAAGACGACACTGAGTCCCCTGGAAAGTTGCGTGATGGACAGTTGGAGTGCCATCGTCGTGATGTTGGGAACTGAATCTGGGTCCTCTGCAAGAGCGCCAGTGTCTTTCATCCGGAGTCATCTCTCCACCCCCAGCATCTATTTGTTTATTGATTAAAATCTTTTTTTTATTTTGATGCATGAGAACAACACCTGTGCCATTAAATAGGGTTGTAGTGTGATGTTGACACCTGATGCGTACAAAGAGGTTTTCCTTTAAAAGATTACTTTTTATTTATTTTGTGTTTGTGTGTGGGGTCTGTTTGATATGTGCATGTGCTGTGTGGTGGCACATCACAGTGCACATGCGGAGGTCAGATGACATGCAGGAGTTGGTTCCATCCCAGCTTTCATCATGTGGGTCCCGGTACTCAAATCAGGTTCGATCTGGCAACGTAGTAACTTACCGCTGGAGGCCACCTTGCTGCCCCTGAGTATAACATTTAAATGAGGTTAAACAGTGGTTTTTAATGTTGTGAAAATAATCAAATTTTTCTTCCTTAAGGTTTTTGAAGTAGTGGTACATAATTGGGCCTGTCTGTAGGCACTGTACTAATACAGGTAAGCAAGTTGCTATTTTCTTCTTTCTGTTTATTTGTTTATCAATAAGAACTTTACATATTATAGTAATAATAATAACACTATAATAATATAAACCCAACTGGCAACTTAATAGGACTGGAGAGAGAGATGGCTCAGCAGGTTAAGAGTCACTGGTCTGCTTTCAGAGTGACCTGGGTTCAATCCCAGGACCCACATGGAGCTACAAATGTATAGGGGGCTGGAGAGATAGCTAGTGGTTAAGAAGCCCGACTGCTCTTGCAAGGACCCGGGTGGTTCAATTCCCCGCACCCACACAGCGGCTACGTAACCATCGTAAACTCCAATTCCAAGGGAAACTGCCCGTTCATGGGGACACCAAGACACCTCTTCTGACCTCCGCGGCATTGCACAACACGGTGCACAAACCTACAGGCAGACAGTAATATTCATTACACATTCAGAAAATAAATAAAATTTTAAAAACAATTAAAAAAAAAAAAACAACTGTGTATAACTGCAGCTTCTAGGAACACCCGCTCCCTTTTCTGACTTTCGTCGGGCACTTGGAGACATAGGTGCACTTACCAAACATGTAGGCAATACACTATATACCAAAATATATTTTTTGGAATTAATGTTGCATTAATCAAGTTGTTTGCTCACCTCCTTCCCAGGTGTAGTACCTAGCCTTCTATGGCCATTCTATTGCTTTTTTTTTTTTTTTTAGTCTTTTGCGGGGTTCTGCTGTAGCCCCAGAGTGTCCTGGAACACATCTTGTAGACCAGGCTGGCCTGGAAGATCTGCCTGCCTCTGCCTCTCCAAGTGCTAGGATTAAACGGCATGACAACCACCATGCCGGCTGCAAGACGATTTTTTTATACCAGTACTGAGACAGATCTGTAAAATAAACTCAGTTGCATAATTGAGTTTCTACACACTTTCTGGGTGCCATTGTTTTTAAACATCCTCAAAGTATACTCCATGAGAGTATACTTTGGATGGAGAAGCCCTGGAGGGATCTGAGTTCCCAGGGCTATTTGCACACACCACTGGAGTTAATCCAACTACAGTAGTTTTTGGAACAGGCTCATGACTGGGCACGGGAAGGGGGGCGTGCTTTGTAACAGGAAGAGGGGACACGAAGGCACACAGACCTCTCTTGTTTTGTGGCACTCTGTAGCAGGAGGGACATCACCAGAGGAAGCTCTTTGGTGCTTTCACTTCAGAACTATAAGCCACACTAAACAAGTAGCCTGCCCTAAGAGATTTCATTACCAGTAACCAAGAATAACAGTTCTAACACCAGTTTATTAAAATAAGAGACTTCACATATAAAAGAGAATACTACTAGCCGGGCGTGGTGGTGCACGCCTTTAATCCATGCCAACTGGAGGCAGAGACAGGCGGATCTTTGTGAGTTCAAGGCCAGCCTGGTTCACAAGGTGAGTTCCAGGACAGCTGGGGCTACGGGAGACCCTGTCTCGAAAGACAAAAAAAAAAAAAAAAAAAAAGGAGAATACTACTTAGACATATAAAAGGGAATGAAATCCTGGATTTTTGCACAACATGGGATGGAATTGAACACACATGCTAAGTGGAATAAGCCAGGCACAGAAGGACAAACCTCAAATGCTATGACTCATAAGGGAAACATAGGACATTGCTCTCACAGAAGTTAATAATAGAATGGTAGGCTGGATCTGGAAGCAGAGGCAGGGGGATCCTCTGAATTCTAGGCCAGCCTAGTCCACATAGTGAGTTCCAGGGACCGCTGGGACTACAGGGAGACCCTGTCTCAAAAAAACCAAAAAAAAAAAAAAAAGTGACTATATTACATTAAGATGAAAATTTGTGTGGGAAATGGAATGAAAATAAAAGTTGACATATAATATGGAACACACAATAATCAAATAAAAAAGGAGGAGCTGGTAAGATGGCTCAGTGAGCTGATCCAGCAACTCCACCGGGCTATCCTCGGATCCCAGCATCTACCTGGTGAGATGCACGTGCACACACTTATACATATACAAACACATACATACATTCACATAATAATAAATTCAAAAGTAAAAAAATGAAAATACAAGTCTAAGGAGAAAAGGGAATAATGCCACATTGTTTTGTTATCAGTTATTCTGATTTATTTCTCATCTTTTTTTAAATTTTTTTTTTTTGAGACAGGGTCTCCCTGTAGCCCCAGCTGCCCTGGAACTTGATATGTAGACCAGGCTGGCCTTAAACTCACAAAGATCCACCTGCCTATGCCTCCCAAGTGCTGGGATTAAAGGTATGTGCCATCACTCCCGGCCTTATTTCTTATTTTTAAAGTCAATGATTTTATCTATAAATCTTTCCTGGTATTTAGATTCATTGGGTATGATTAAAAGTGTCATGAATATAATTTACCAAACCTTTCTTCTTCATATGAATAATTTTTGCTCACTACTTAGTGGTACACACAAAAATGCTAGAATTATTTTAAAATGCTGGAATTTTCTGGTTTTGTTGTCCTAGCCTCAGTGTCTACTTGTGATCAATACTCAATGTAATGTAGGTTGAGTGTCAGCAGTGTGGCTTATTTTAACATATCTTTGAAATGTTTAGATATTAATGAAGTGGTTTGTGTTAAATTTATTTTAGATGCTGTCTGAAAGTATTACATCAATCCAGGGTGGTTGTGTAGGGAAAGACGGTTATGATGAAATTGTATTGTCCACATATTCAGGTAATGATTGTTTGTAGTTGAAAAATAACAAAACTTGATGTTTAAGAAATGTTTTCTTATGACTACTTTTAGTTTATTTTTTTTATTTTTACATTTATTTTTTTATAAGGCACTTTTTTTTTTTTGAGACAGGGTCTCCCTGTAGCCCCGGCTGGCCTGGAACTAGCTCTGTAGACCAGGCTGGCCTTGCACTCACAGAGATCCACCTGCCTCTGCCTCCCAAGTAGTGGGATTAAAGGCATGAGCCCTCAAACCCGGCTTAAAGATGGTTCTTAGCCATCATGTGGTTGCTGGGAGTCAAACCCAGGTCCTCTGCAAGAGCAGTTGGTGCTCTTAACCGCTGAGCCATCTCTCCAGCCCCCACATTTATTTATTTATAAACAGGGTCTCACTCTATATCCCTGGCTGACCTCAAATTCACAGAGATCTGCCTGCCTCTGTTTCCTGAGTGCTGAGATTAAAGGCGTGCACCCCCATGTATTGCATTTGTTCAGGGTTGATGTATGCGTACTCACATTGTGCCATGGCCTGTGTATGGATGTCAGAAGACAAGGTGCTGGAGCTGGGTCTTTCCTCCTGCCATGTGAGTTCTGGGAATCAAACTCAACTCATCAGCTTGGTGGCAAGTGTCTTCAACAGCTGAGTGCCCTCTCCTGCCAGTAATGACAGAAACTCAGTCTTACTTCCAGCGTTATAAATGTTATTGATTTAAAAATATAAAGAAAAGTGGGGAGTGGTGGTGCACACCTTTAATCCCAGCACTTGGAAGGCAGAGTCAGGTGGATTTCTGTGAGTTCAAGGACATCCTGGTCTACTGGGCTAGTTCCAGGCCAGCTGGGGCTACGGGAAGACCCTGTCCCCAAAATACCAAAAATAAATAAATAAATGAATAAATAAGGGAAAATGGGGCCAGCAGGACAGCTCGGTGGGGGAGGGCACTTGCCGAGCTTAGCACACTTGGTGGGGGAGGGCACTTGCCGAGTTTAGCTCGCTCTGTGGGGAAGGGCACTTGCCGAGCTTAGCACGCCGAGTTCAATCCCCATGACCCACATACTGGACAGAGCCAACTCCCACAGTTGTCCTCTGGCTCCTCCACATATTTTGCCTAACAAATCTGCCATTCCCCACACACACATATTTTGCCTAACAAATCTGCCATTCCCCACAAATAAATGAACTACAATTTAAAACAACAAAAGGAAAACTATCTAGGGATATAGTTCAGTGGTAGAGCATTGCCTGGTGTGCTGGGGCCTTGGGAAAGAAAATTCAGGTAGAGCAGACTTATGGGTTTATAAAATGGTTAACATTGAGTAGAATTTTAAAGAGTGCACAGTGAGTCTCTAGTACCTTTGAGATTTGAATTGTATTCTTTGCTGTAAGAGAAATATTTATTAGAATTGAAACTATGTTTTGGCCTAGTGCATTTCTTCTAAAAACTTAAACTTTGAGGAGGTAGTCTTTGTATTTTACAGGAGTCTCGTGAGTTTAAATTCCCATAAAAATAATGTGCAACAGCCAATTCTGGTATTTTGGCTCTTTTGAATTTGTTAGAATGTGGTGACATACTTACTTGAAAACTGAAGTTTTTAAGAATTGAAAGAATGCTTGGTGTGGTGGTGCACGCCTTTAATCCCAGAACTTGGGAGGCAGAGGCAGGCAGAGCTCTGTGAGTTCAAGGCCAGCCTGGTGTACATAGTGAGTTCCAGGACAACTGGTGCTACAGGGAGACCCTGTCTCAAAAAAAAAAAAAAATAAACAAACAAAAACCAACAACAAAAAAACCCCCACAACAACAATAAAACAGTAGAACAGTAGAACAATAAACAGTAGGCACTGTGGTGTCACAGAAGCTTAAGTGCTTCCTGCATCGTGTGCGTATTTTCCAGCTTGAATTTTTTGTTTGGTTTTCTAAGAAGTCCTGGGCTAAGTTAGGTTGATGGTAGTAGACAGAGAAGAGTGTAATTGTGGAGTTCTGTTCACACCTTCACACTCACAGCACTGAGATTTACGTGGTTATAATTCGTCTTTACAGGCTGGGTTACAGGTCTGACAACAGAGCCCACGCATAAGGAAAGCGGGCCAGGAGAAGTGCTAAAACTTAATCAGGAAATGCAGAATAAGATCTCTTCTTTACGGTATTGTCAGTTTTCCTTCACTGTTTTCATCTCATCAAAGTATATAGTTGATCCTTTTTGTTATTCACAGAAGTGCTTGTTGTATTTCATTTCTCACTATTTAAAATACAAATTATAGATTTGAGAAAATTAGCAATAAGTGCTGATTAATATTTGGAGTTTGAAATCTACCTTCCCTATGCATTATTATTATTATTATTATTATTACCAGTAGTAGTAGTTGTTTTGAGACAGAGTCTCCCCCCGCTGGCTTAGAACTCACTATGTAGACCAGGCTGGCCTTGAACTCACAGAGATCTGCCTGCCTCTGCCTCCAGAGTGCTGGGATTGAAGTTGTGTGACACTGCTCATCTTATGCATTATTCTTTATTGATTTTTTTCCTTAGATCCAGAAGGGATTTTTTTCATTTGTTTAGGTGCAGGTAGCTATGTTTTGGTTTTTCACATGCATTACAAATAAATGAACACAAGTGGCTACATTTTAAAATGAATTTTAATGTTCATTGTTCCTATGAACCTCTGATGGTAACTTTGGCTGACAGATTGTATGCTGGATCTGAATAGTGACTACTCATACATGAGATTGCTTTCATGGCCTGATCACCTTGACATGTCCTATGAAACGTTGACCCTAGTCACATACAGTGAAGCAATGGGAGCTGCTGAAGTTCTTAATGACTGTCCACTCCCCAGAAATCCTGGCTCACCTCTTAGGGGAGTGAGAGCTCCCCTTTTGTGTTTTTTTTGGTATTGTATTTATTTTTTATGTGTATGAATGTACTGTTTGCATGCAGGTTTGTGCACCCGTGTCATGCAGTGCTGCAGAGGTCAGAAGAGGGTGTCAGATTTCCCTGGAACTGGAGTTAAAGACAGTTCTCAGCCACCATGTGGGTGCTGGAGATTGAACCCAGGTCCTCTGCAAGAGCAGTCGGCGCTCTTAACCGCTAGGCCATCTCTCCAGCCCCCAGAGCTACCCTTTTGAAGTTGAAGGCTCCAAGAACTTTAAAGGCAGCAGATGCCACAGTACTAGTAGCATGAACTAAGAAAATAAACCCTAATGTTTATGAGACTGACAGGCCAGGTTCATCTAGGGCATCCTAGTTCGGGCGTGGTGGCTCACGCCTTTAATCCTAGCACTTGGGAGGCAGAGGCAGGCGGATCTTTGTGAGTTCAAGGCCAGCCTGGTCTACAGAGCGAATTCCAGGACAGCTGGGGCTACAGGGAGACCCTGTCTCGAAAAGACAAAAAAATAAATAAATAAATAAAAATAAAAATAAAATAAAATAAAATAAAAAATTAAGATTGCCAGGCGTGGCAGTGCATGCCTTTAATCCTAGCACTTGGGAGGCAGAGGCAGGCAGATCTTTGTGAGTTCAAGGCCAGCCTGGTCTACAGAGTGAGTTCCAGGACAGCTGGGGCAACAGGGAAACCATCTCGAACAGACCAAAAAAAAAAGATAGGTTGGGCATGATGGCACATACCTTTAATCCTGCAGAGGCAGGTAGATCCCTGTAAAGTTTGAGGCCAGCCAGATTTAATAAGTTCTAGGCCAGACAGGGCTACATAGTAAGACTTGGCTAAAAACAAAACCAAAAAAAATTAAGATACAGTTTTTATTTGTAAAATGTACTCACTCAAGTGCTGTGATGGTTAAATTTTTTTTTTGTATTTAAAATTTTTTTTTT
>VZQC01002623.1:1071852-1083857 GCA_009823505.1 Rhizomys pruinosus
ATATATATATAATATATATATATATATATATGTAGTTCTATCTGAACCACTGAAAGCTCATTTTGCAAAAGGAAATGCATAAAATTTTGTACACATTGTAAGGATCTCAAACGTTTGTGGATGATAAAATTGTGTGTATTTTCCTATAGGAGTGAGTTAGAACATCTGCAGTATAAGGTGCTGCAGGAAAGAGAGAACTATCAGCAGTCTTCACAGTCAAGCAAAGCAAAGTCAACAGTCCCTCCATTTAGTATAAATGATAAATTCACATTGAATAAGGATGATGCCAGCTACAGCCTTATCCTGGAGGTTCAGACGGCCATAGATAATGTCTTGATACAGGTAAGCAGGACGCCCACTTTCTTAGTTTTATGACTGCATCTGTTCTTTGCAAACCACTTACATGGACTTATTATTGAGCACTTTTAATTTTAGACAGTATTTTTAAATGTTTATGACTTGGGGCTGGAGAGATGGCTCAGCAGTTAAGAATGTTGACTGCTCTTGTAGAGGACCTGGGTTTGATTCCTAAGAACCGTCTTTAAGACTGGTGTGGTGGTGCACACCTTTAATCCTAGCACTTGGGAGGCAGAGGCAGGCAGATCTCTGAGTTCAAGGCCAGCCGGGTCTACAGAGTGAGCTCCAGGCCAGCTGGGACTTAAAGAGAGACCCTGTCCCAAAAATACCAAAAAAAAAAAAAAATCTTCAAATGCGCTGGACATAGTTGTGCATGCCTTTAATCCCAGCACTCAGGAGGCAGAGGCAGGCAGATCTCTGTGGGTTCAAGGCCAGCCTGGTCTACATAGTGAGTTACAGTCCAGCTGGGGCTACAGGGAGACCTTGTCTCAAAAAAAGAAAAAGAAAAAAAAGTATTCACATTCAATTTTTTTTTTTTTTTGTCTTTTTGAGACAGGGTCTTCCTGCAGCCCCAGCTATCCTGGAATTCTCTATGTAGACCAGGCTGGCCTTGAATTCACAGAGATCCACCTGCCTCTGCCTCCCAAGTGTTGGGATTTAAAGGCGTGCACCACCACGCCTGGGTCACACTCAAATTTGAAGACAATTAAGAACTAGAACTAAGAATACTTAGAGAAAGCATTTTATATCTTTAGGTTTTTCCATCTAAACCTTTCTTGTTTTTAATATTTACTGTAGAGTGATGTTCCAATAGATTTACTTGATGTGGATAAGAATTCTGCTGTCGTAAGCTTTAGCAGCTGTGACACTGAGGTGAGTTAAAAGTATACCAACTCTTTGAGTCTTTGTAGCTGTGTTGCGGAGTGAAGTCTGCAGCCCTGGGAATCTCCTGCTGCCGCCATCATTCCTTCCCTAGCTTTCTCTGGAAACCTGCTCTGTCCTTTCCTGCCCTCAGCCCTGGTCCTGGGCAGTAGTCCTGGCCTCTGCCTTCATTAGGTCTGCTGCATGGTGCCTCCTGAGCTCTTACAGCCCCAGTATCACAGAGCCATTTCTCATAACCCTTTAAATATTCCTATTTCCTGCCGGATATAAATGTCTAGATCTTCATTGGTGTAGAAAATGTGTCCATGATTCAGCTCTTAATTACGTCTGTGATGTCCTCTCAGTAGTTGCTCCCTCTCCTTCCCTGCACAGTATTTCTGTAAACTAAAGTTCTTTTATTTATTTATTATTTTTTATGTGTATGAATGTACTGTCTGCATGTAGGTTGGTGCACCCATGTCGTGCAATGCATGTGGAGGTCAGAAGAGGGCATTGGATTCCCCTGAAACTGGAGTTAAAGACAGTTCTTAGCCACCATGTGGGTGCTGGGAATCGAACCCAGTCCTCTGCAAGAGTAGTCGGTGCCATCTCTCCAGCCCCAAACTGAAATTCTTAAAAAAAAGTCTTGAGCTAGGCATGGTGGCACATGCCTTTAATCCCAGCACTTGGAAGGCAGAGGCAGGCAGATCTCTGTGGGTTCAAGGCCAGCCAGGTCTACAGAGTGAGCTCCAGGCCAGCTGGGACTAAAGGGAAACCCTGTCTCAAAAATACGAAAAAAAAAAAAAAAAAGGTCTTAGAGATGCTGTAGTTTTCCTCCAGCTGCAGTGGAACTCAGCACATAATTTGCTACTTTCTTTTGATTCATTCTGGACTTGGAGCAAGCTTGCCGAGCACTTGCCGTCTGCAGAGTGCCTGTAAGTACACAGTGCTGGTGCTTTTGCAGTGTTGTGTGTCACTTGTTTCCTTCTGTCTGGTCAGCAGACAGCAGTCTCGGAGCAAAGTCTGGCCCCTGAAGAGGACTTGGAGGAAAGATTAGATGCAGTAGAGACACAAACCAAAGCAGGAGAGACGGAGCAGCTTTGGTACTTATGTCTCTACTTCAAAGGGAGGAACAGAGAGGGATGAGGAGCTCAGTGGTAGGCTGCTTATCCAGAGCACCACCAAGAAAAGGAATTTGAGAAATGGATAAGGAAAAGCTGATAGCTGCATGAGTATGAGAGGTGGCCTCAGCGACTGCTTTCTTCCTCCTCCTCCTCCTCCTCCTCCTCCTCCTCCTCCTCCTCCTCTTCTCCTCCTTCATCATCATCATCATCATTATTACTATTATTTGTTTTTGAGATAGAGTCTCCCTGTAGCCCCCGCTGGCCTGGAATTTGCTATGTAGACAACACTCGCCTTTTATCTCACAGAACTCCACCTGCCTCTGCCTCCTAAGTTCTGGTATTAAAGGTGTGCACACCACACCCAACATAAGGGGCATATTTTAAACATAATTTCATAAGTATTTTCTTTTGATGATCATTTGAAAACTTAAATTAACTAGACAGGGTGGCTCATGCCTGTGATCCCAGTATGGGAGCTGTGGGAGTTCAAGGGCTGCACAATGATTACTTTCTCCAAACCACCCCCAACAAATACCGAGTCCCCGAGTCAAATCAATTTAATTTTTTTGATTCTTAGGTTGCTCTGATAAAATTACCTATTCGGAGGCTGAGGCTGTAGCTCAGATGGTAAAGTGTTTACATGCACAAAGCCTTGGGTTTTATACCAGGTACCCCATAAACTTGGCATAATGGCACTCTACCTATGGAGGATCAGAAGTTCAAGGTCATGCTGTGTTACAAAGCTAAGCCAGCCTGGGATACATGATCCCTCTCTCAAACAACAACAACAAAAATTGACGTATTTTATTTATAGCACTGCAGAATTCTTTCAAATGATTATTTTATGCTAATTTAAAACTTTTTTCTAGGACAGTGACTTCTTAAGATAGAGAATGTATCATGGAGATTTGGAATATAAAAGTAGAAACATAAACATAGTCATCTCTACACATCTGTCACTAAACTTACCACATATGGCTCTTTACCCTTTCCTTTGCTGCTCCTAAACCTTTTTATTTGAAAAAGTACTTAGCCCAAGTGACAGGTCTCGAAGTAAATGAAGAGAAGCATTGGTATTATTGATGATGGTTTTGTTTGTTTCTCCACTTGGAACTCTTCCCAGTCAAATGACAACTTTCTTCTCGCCACTTATCGGTGCCAAGCAAACACCACCAGGCTGGAACTCAAGGTAAGAATGCTAGAAATGGCCTTTGCTTTTGAATGCTTGAACTCTTTTTTTCCTTTGGTGTATCTTACCTGTGATAACATTTCTTTGCATTGAATTTCTCTGTGAAATGAATCATTTTGGAGTGTGGCTTTCAAAATGACCAGCTGGGTTTGAATTTGTCCCAGCCAGTTGTGTCTGCTGTTAGCACTCAGTCACCGCCCTAAAAGTATTTATTGCTTTTAAAGTTTACTCCAACTGGAAATTTAAAAATTTTTTTCTTTTTGGCAGAGCAAGGAGGGGTAAAAAGAGGTAGGAGGGTTGAAACTGGGTCTCACTCTGTAGCCCAGGCTGACTGTGATGATCTCAGCCTGCTGAGTGCTGGTCTTACAGATGTGTGCCACCATGTCTGCCCTGCCAAGTTTCTAATGTGGATATTCATTTATGAGACTGATTTGTGCCCGTATGACTCTCACCAGCATCAGCAGTGATTGGCTGTGACAATCTGTGTATATGTCACTTGCCCCCCAAAATCATTTTGAAGCAAATATAAGGTTCTTATATAAATATTTTAACATATCTAAAAGATGAGTACCCTTTCAAAAAACATAATGACTTGGGAGGCAGAGGCAGGTATATCTCTGTGAGTTCAAGGCCAGCCTGGTCTACAGAGTGAGCTCTAGGCAAGCTGGGACTAAAGGGAGACCCTGTCTCAAAAAGATCAAAATAATAATAGTAATAATAATAATAATAATAATAATAGAGACCCTGTCTCAAAAAGACCAAAATAATAATAATAACAACAACAATACTAATAATCAAACCTAAACTGACAATAGTTCCTTAATACTGTCAAACATTTAATGTTTAAATGCTACTGATTCAGTTTATGTGAAAATATATTCACAATCTGAATATAATGGAAGGATTGAAGTGGGGTGGGCATTGCCTTTTCCTGCTGTTTAGATTTTGTTGCTTACATTCTAATCATTTAATACATTACCTTCTATTCTAAGGGAAACTTTTAAAACTTACTATTTTGTTCTTTATCTTCGTGGGTTTTATTTGTTTCTTTCTTTGTTTTGTGGCAACAGGGCTGGAACCCAGGGCTTTGTGCTTGTGCGTGCTAGACCAGGACGGACTCTACCACTGAACCATACCCCCAGCCTCAGAAGTGTCCTTAGTAATGTAACGATGCATCATTTTAACAAATATTGAGCATAGCATACACTGGTTATTTTTTATAGGATGCAATTTTAAAAAGTTTTGATTTTCAGCATACCACCTGTGACTCTTTATCCTGGAGTTGCTGATGTCTTTAAACTAGTGTGGTTTTTAAAGAATGCGGCTGCTGCACAGTGCTTTTATATACTGGATTAGGGAGTCCCTCAGAAATTTTTTACCCCTAAACTATTTTTTAAAATTTATTTACTGTTTTATTTTGTTTTGAGACAGGATCTCCCTGTAGCCCCATCTGGCCTGGAACTCACTATGTAGACCAGGTTTGCCTCCATCACACAGAGATCCTCTTGCCCCTGCCTCCTGAGTGCTGAGATCAAATGCATGCAGCCCAAACAATATATATATATATATGTATATATATATATTGTATATATATATTGTATATATGTATATATATGTACATATATATACATATGTATATATATATATATATATATANCTCTGCCTCCCAAGTGCTAGGATTAAAGGCGTGCACCACCACGCCCAGCACAAACAATATATTTTGATCTATATAAGCTCCCATTTACAGATTCTGAAAGAAAAAAAATCAATAAATTTATTTCTAATCTAACACTTTTAAGCACACATTGTGCGTGTCCTATTAATCAAACAATATTTTATGTATCACTGAGCAAGGTTGTACTAGTAAATATGAAAAAGCAATGTTCTTTTTTTTTATAAAGTTGGGACATGAATTTTTTTTTTTTTTTTTGAGACAGGGTCTCCCTATAGTCCCCAGCTGTCTTGGAACTCACTCTATAGACCAGGCTGGCCTTGAACTCACAGAGATCCACCTGCCTCTGCCTCCCGAGTGCTAGGATTAAAGGTGTGCACTACCATGCCAAGCTTAAAGACTGTTCTTAGCCACCATGTGGGTACTGGGAACTAGATCCTGGTCCTCTGCAAGAGCAGTCAGTACTCTTAACTGCTGAGCCATCTATCTCTCCAACCCCAAGGACATACAAATTTTAAGTTCAAAGAGAAAAACTAAAACAAAAAAACAGCTACCCAAAAGAGCCAAGAAAAGTATGTAAAAGCAAAAAGGAAAGCAGATGTGGGGATGGATGTCTATAATACAGATGTGATGGGTGCCTGTAATCCAGATGTGGTGATGGGTGTCTATAATCCAGATGCGGTGGTGATGGGTGTCTGTAATCCAGATGTGATGGGTGTCTGTAACCCAGATGTGGTGATGGATGTCTGTAACCCAGATGTGGTGATGGATGTCTGTAACCCAGATATGGTGGTGATGGGTGTCTGTAACCCAGATGTGGTGATAGATGTCTGTAACCCAGGATGTGATAGTGATGGGTGTCTGTAATCCAGATGTAGTGGTGATGGATGTCTGTAATCCAGATGTGGTAATGGATGTCTATAATACAGATGTGGTAATGGATGTCTATAATACAGATATGTGGTGATGGATGTCTGTAATCCAGATGTGGTGATGGATGTCTGTAACCCAGATGTGGTGATGGATGTCTGTAACCCAGATGTGGTGATGGATGTCTGTAACCCAGATGTGGTAATGAATGTCTGTAATCCAGATGTGGTGATGGATGTCTGTAATCCAGATATGTGGTAGTGGATGCCTGTAATCCAGATGTGATAGATGTCTATAACCCAGATGTGGTGATGGGTGACTGTAACACAGTACACAGGAGAGATAAAGGGAGAAAAGGAAGGAAGGTGAGGAGGAGGAGGAAGAGAGTGAGACGGCCCTTCCTGCCTCAGCCTCCTGAGAATTACTGATCTGCACCACTGGCTCTGACCCTAGTATATTCATATCTTGTGCCACATGTAGCAATTCAGTACCTAGTTTAAAAAAATGAAGAAAACTTAATTATCTTCTATGTGATAGGTATTAGCAAAATATAAAGATGACTTCTGAATTGTTAAGAAGACCATTGAATGAGGAATTAATTCATAGAAGAAGGAATCAAAATAATTAACAAAGGGCTGGAGATATGGCTCAGTGGTTAAGAGCACCAACTGCTCATGCAGAGGACCTAGGTTCATTCCCAGCACCCACCCAAGCACCCACATGTTGGCTAACAAGCATAACTCCAGTTCCAGGGGAATATGACACCTTCTGATTCCATAGGCATTGCATGACACAGGGTGCACCTATACACATGCAGGCAATACACTTATATAATAAAAATAATAAAATATTAAAAAAGAAAAAAAACACCAAAAAACAAAATAGCTAACAAAGAGTTATTATGGAATTTCAAATTACAGAGAGCAGTTTCTACTTATCTAACAGTTTGTCAAAAAGTCAGGAACAGAATCACTAGGTGACAAAGATGAGTAGAAAGACACTATGGCTGGTGGAAAAATAATTGTCACAACCCTTTTGTAAAACAAGTAATGGCAGAGCCAGACATGGTGGTGCATACTTTTAGACCAGCACTCAGAAAACAGAATAGAGTGGTCTCTGAGTTCAAGGCCAGTCTGGTCTACATACATAGAAAGTTCCATGCCAGCTGGGGCTACAGGGCAACCCTGTCTCAAAGCAAAAACAAAACAAACAAAAAGGATGTCTGTATTTGGGGGCTGGAGAGGTGGTTCAGCAGTTAAGAGCACTAGCTGCTATTGTGGAGAAACCAGATTTAGTTCCCAGCATGCATAGTTAACAACTGTCTCTAACTCCAGTTCCAGGAGATATGGAATCCTTTTCAGGGCTCCTTGGTATTATACACATGATGTACTTATAAACATGCAGGCAAAGCACTCATACACATAAGATTAAAAAATAAAAAACAGAGGCTGGAGAGATGGCCTAGTGGTTAAGAGCACTGACTACTCTTGCAGAGGACCCGGGTTCAATTCCCAGCACCCACATGGTGGCTGAGAACCGTCTTTAACTCCAGTTCCAGGGGAGTCTGACACCCTCTTCTGACCTCCGCGGCATTGTATGACACGGGTGCACAAACCTACATGCAGACAGTACATTCATACACATTAAAAAATAAATAAAATTAGCCGGGCATGGTGGCGCACGCCTTTAATCCTAGCACTTGGGAGGCAGAGGCAGGCGGATCTTTGTGAGTTCAAGGCCAGCCTGGTCTACAGAGTGAGTTCCAGGACAGCTGGGGCTACAGGGAGACCCTGTCTCAAAAAAAAAATAAATAAATAAATAAATAAATAAATAAATAAATAAATAAATAAAATTAAAATATATATATAAAAAATAAATAAAAATATATATTACAAAAAAGTAAAAAAACAGGCAATAGCAACCTCTAGGAGTAACTATTTAATAGCAATAAAGCCAAAGTAGTATATTGAAACGGGGCCCATAGAGGCAGTAAGCTAGAATGATAGGGATACTCATCTGCTGTTGAATGGGCGAGTACAGAATCACCCACACCATGTGGTAATGGCAGCTGTTGTGAGAATGAGTTGTGTATGTCTGCTAGTCAGTTTTTTTCACTATCATGATGAAATACCTGAGAGAAACAATTTAAAGGAGAAAAGATCTATTTTGTTTTACAGTTCCTGTAGTCTTTCCACCATGGTAGGCAGGGCATGGGAGAGCACAGCAGCTCATCTCATGGTAGCCAGGAAGCACAGTGACCAGCAGACAGCTGACCAAGACAGGTTGTATCCCCAGAGACACCCACAGTGAGCTACTTCCTTCAGTGAGGCCCCATTCCAAAAGTTTTCTTCACTGCTCACCAGTAATGCTGATAAATTGGGAATCTACCAAGTGATTAATATGCTGATTAGGTCAGAACCCTCAGCATCTAATCACTTCACCATAGGGCCCATGGGGTACATGAGCCTGTAGGGGACATTTCACATTTCATATTCAAACTATTAAATTATTACAGTGCCTGTTGGCATGGGGGAGGATTCACAAAATGCAGATAAATACACATACACACGTGCACACACATGCAGTTTAGTGTTTTGAAATTTTTTTTTTGTCTTTTTGAGACAGGGTCTCCCTGTAGCTCCAGGTGTCCTGGAACTCACTATGTAGACCAGGCTGGTCTTGAACTCACAAAGATCTGCCTGCCTCTGCCTCCTGAGTGCTGGGATTAAATGCATGCACCATCACGCCCAGCTGTGTTTTGAATTCTTACCAGATCCAGCCTGACTATATTCAGAATATTCTGGAAGAATTTTCCAGTTCAAATACAATCAGTTTATGTATGATGTGCTCCTCTGTTTTTGCAGAAAGTCAAGAATTAACATAGTGGAGTGGTTTTATAACTACTCTGGCACAATCCTCAATTTTGAGAAAATGAAGTTTAGGTATTTCAAAAGTTCATTTTTCTATGTAGCAAAATGTCTAGCTTCTGTCACATTTTTCTTGTGAATCTTTTTTTTTTAATTAAAAAAATTTTTTTTGAGACAGGGTCTCCCTATAGCCCCAGCTGGCCTGGAACTCACAGAGATCCGCCTGCCTTTGCCTCCCGAGTGCTAGGATTAAAGGCCTGTGCCACCATGCCTGGCTTAAAGACAGTTCTTAGCTGCCATGTGGGTGCTGGGAATCTGCAAGAGCAGTCAGTGCCACTTTCTTGTGAATCCTAAAGTATATTATGCACTCTTTTGAGTTACACAGGGGTAGTATTTGAAAATGAATGTTTTATCTTGTAATGGCAGAATACTGGTAAATATATACAAATCACCCAGAAATATACAGTAGGGATCACTTAAAGAATGATTAATTTTGTTTGCTGGGCATGGTGGCACACATGCCACCCAGCACCCAGTAGGCAGAGGCAGGTAGATCTCTGTGAGTTCAAAGCTAGCCTGGCAGCCTGGTCTACAGAGTGAGTTCCAGATAAGCTAGACTACAAGGAGACCCTGACTCAAAAAGACCAAAAAAGAAAAAAGAAAATAAAAAAGATTAATTTTATTATAGATTGTCAGTCATTTTAAGTTCACTATACTGTAGTGGCAAATAGTATTTAGTAGATGTCATTGTAACCCTCAGAAGAGTGTAGGAGAGACTAAGCCATAAATATTGGATTACCAGTTGAACATTTAACTATATTTATCCTGCTAGTTATTCTTATTTTCTTTTATGTTCCCTCAGATTCGCTCAATTGAAGGCCAGTATGGCACACTTCAGGCATATGTGACTCCAAGAATTCAACCAAAGACCTGTCAGGTCCGCCAGTACCACATCAAACCCCTTTCACTTCATCAAAGGACTCACTTCATTGATTATGACAGGTAGGATGTGGGAGAAGGTGGTTTATTTTTTAGTTACTACATTATTAAGACAAGCCTGCTTTTATTTTTAAAGTAAAACTATGGTAGCTGCTTCTACATTTGAAAAATTAAATATCTTACAGATTTAAAAACTAGTATGAGCATACTATTTCTAATACAAGATTGTCTTACTTTGGAAGTTGTGTTAAATTGGACTTCGCTGTCATCCGTTACTATTCTGAGATCATTGAAATAGCATCATCCTTAGACACCTATGTATGAGCAGATAGTGTTTAGCATTTAGATGGCAGAGTGCCTCGTTGTGAGCAGGCTTCATAGGTTGGCCTCATCATCACAGTTCCATTTTGTCACACCTCTGATAACACAGGTAGATTATGATAGTTTCTGATATTTCTGACTTCTGTTTCAATATAAGCAACTTACTGTTGATAGTTTGGGGGACCCACATAACATTGGATTAAGCAAATGAAAAGGAAGGGAGAGAGTTGATTGGTTGATAATTAATTACTTAGTACTCTGTGACGTGTATTGTGCTAGGTGCTTATCTTTATTATTATTATTATTATTATTATTATTATTATTATTATTATTTTGGGTTTTTTGAGACAGGGTGTCCCTGTAACTCCAGCTGTCCTAAAACTTACTATGTAGACCAGGCTGGTCTTGAACTCACAGAGATCTACCTGCCTCTGCCTCCCAAGTGCTGTGATTAAAGGTGTTTGCCACCATGCACAGATAAGATATGGAAAGGAAAATTTCCTAAGAAATTTTCAAACATTAAAGAGAATCATTTACAGCCTGGCATGGTGTCCCATAACCTTTAATTCCAGCACTCTGGAGTCAGAGGCAGGTGGATCTCTGTGAATTCAAGGCCAGTTTGGTCTACATAGAAAGTTCCAGGCCAGCTGGGGCTTCATAGTGAGGCCCTGTCTCAAGTAAAGGGTGGTGGGAGGGGAACAACCCAGTTCCTTCAATTCTTTTTTTTATCATTTTTTATTTATTTTTGTTTTGGTTGAACCTAGAGGCTCCTATATGGTAGACAATCTATTACAGAGCTGCCCTGTTTTTATCTTTTTGAGACCCAGGCTGGCCTTGAACTGGCTACAGTCCTTCTGTCTTAGCCTCTCAATAGCTGGAATTATAGGCGGTGCCACCAGGGCTGGCTGAGAATTGGGTACTTGGGGGCATTTTTGGTCCAGGTTAGCATTAATGGAATCAGAGACCAGATTATTATTATGCTCCTATGTAATTTATTATTTAATTTATCTAGCATTTGAGTTTTTATCTGCAAATAAGAGGAGTGCTCTGAAAGATCTCAAAACTTCATTTAGATTTTTGGTTACTAAATTCTTTAACTCTGTGTCCTATTAAAGTCCCTGCAAGCTTTTCATTTAGATTTTTGGTTACTAAATTCTTTATTTCTGTGTCCTATTAAAGTCTCTGCAAGCTTTTCATTTAGATTTTTGGTTACTAAATTCTTTAACTCTGTGCCCTATTAAAGTCCCTGAAAGCTTTTCCTTCCTACATGCGTTGCATTTTCTCAACTCCTCATAATTATCCTTTTATGTTATATTTTATTTTATTGAATTGAAACAGGATCTCACTATGTAGCCATGTCTGGCCTGGGACTCTGTATGTAGATCAGGCTAACCTTGAACTGACAGAGAACCACTTGCCTCTACCTTCCAATACTGGGATTAAAAGTATGTATCACTATACCTGGACACATTTGTTTTATTTGAAGCTTATTTGGCTGGTGATTGGTTGATAATTAAGTTTTTGTGTGGATTGTTTTTGTTTTGAGACAGAGTCTCCTTGTAGCCCCAGGAACCAGCAACATAGCCCAGGGTGGCCTCTATCTTACCCGCTTCTGCCTCCTGAGTGCTAGGATCAAAGGCGTGTGCCCCTATGCCTGGCTGGTAGTTTTTATTTATTTATTTATTTATTTATTTATTTATTTATTTATTTATTTGTATGAATGTACTGTCTGCATGTAGGTCTGTGCACCTGGCTGGTAGTTTTTATTTATTTATTTATTTATTTATTTATTTATTTATTTATTT
>VZQC01002623.1:1086323-1193790 GCA_009823505.1 Rhizomys pruinosus
TCTGTCTTTTATAGTGAGGTGTTTTTTTTAGAGACAGGAAGATGGGTCCTCCCTTTTTTTTTTTTTTTTTGAGTCAGCGTCTCCTTTTAGTCCCACCTGGCCTGGAGCTCACTCTGTAGACCAGGCTGGCCTTGAATTCAGAGAGATCCACCTGCCTCTGCCTCCCAAGTGCTGGGATTAAAGGCATTCACCACCATGCCTGGCACTAGCTGCCATGTGGGTGCTGGGAATCAAATCCAGATCCTCTGCAAGAGCAGTCAGTGCTCTTAACCACTGAGCCATCTCCCCAGCCCCTGGGTCCTGACATTTAAGCCATTCTGATAGTCTGTGTCTGGTGACTGGGGAATTGAGACCATCAGTATTTAGATTTATTATTGAAAAGTGTGTATTATTTTCTGTTCTTTTATTGCTTTTGTAGTAGTCTGGTGTTTTCATGTTCTTTCCTGCTTAACTGTTCTTCAGATCTGGTTTATCCTTAAGCAGATGATTGACACACTCTACATTTTGAGCCTACCACTTTGGGCTTTCCATACCACATTCTAGAAATAGAAGAAAACTGTAATTTTTACTTCAGAATGCAGTGACCAAGAACTCTTTAGAAGTCTTATTAGTTTTAGCTCAATTCTGTATTTCACTGAAGTGTACTCCAGGAAGCTTATCTATGTGTAAACATAGTGAATCAGCACAGGATATCTCATCTGAGTATTCAGCATGGATCTAGTATATTGTATGTTTTGATAAGAACATAGTTTTCTTCTTTTCTGTTTGATGTCTTTAGGCATTCTTCCTTAATAGCTACCTTTCTGAAGCCTGATTTTCTCTGTCTCAAAACTTTTTTTCCTTGCTTGTTTGTACCTTTCTTTTCTCTTTTTGACAGAGCTTTGCTATATAGCTCAGATTGGCCTAGAACTAACTATGCCCAGCATGGTGGTGCACGCCTTTAATTCAGCACTTGGGAGGCAAAGGCAGACGAATCTCTGTGTTCAAGCCTAGCCTGGTCTACATAGTGAGTTATAGGCTAGCTGTAGCTACCGGGGAACCCTGTCTTGAAAAGCCAAAAACAAACAAACAAACAAAACAAAACAAACAAACAAAAAAAACCAACTTACTATATAACCCAATCTGTCCATGAACTAACTCTTCTCCAGCCCTAGCCTCCTGAGTGCTGAGATTAGTAGACATGTCCCACCATGCCTGGTGCAGAATCTGTTTATTTTTAATTTTCTTAATTTGTATTTTATGTGAATGAGTGTTTCACCTACATTTATTTATTTATTTATTTATTTATTTATTTTATGTGTATGAATGTACTGTCTGCTTGTAGGTTTGTGCACCCGTGTCGTGCAATGCTGCGGAGGTCAGAAGAGGGTGTCGGGTTCCCCTGGGACTGGAGTTCTGGAATTGGAGTTACAGACAGTTCTCAGCTGCCATGTGGGTGCTGGGGATCGAACCCGGGTCCTCTGCAAGAGCAGTCAGTGCTCTTAACCACTAGGCCATTTCTCCAGCCCCTCACCTACATTTATATAAGTGTACCTGTGTGCACAGTGCCTATAGAGGCCAGAAAAAGGTGCTGGATTCCCTGGACCTAGAATTACAGACAATTGCTAGCTGCCATGTGGGTGCTGGGAATTGAACCCAGGACCCCTGGAAGAGCAGCCAATGCTCTTAACCACTGAGCCATCTCTCTAGCCCTCAGACTCTGTTTTTAATTGTCTTGGTATATATCTTCCAAGTATCAAGTGCATGTATTTGCCCATAGTGGGTGCTCATAATGATTTTTGTGGTCTTGAATGAAATACATATTTTAAAATTCTTTAATTTTTTGTATATGAGCATATTGTCTGCATGTATGCAAGTACATCTGTGTTGTGCAGTGTCCTTGGAGGTCAGAAGAGGGTATTGGATCCCTGGAAGTGGAGTTAGGAACAGTTGCTAGCAACCATGTGGGTACTAGGAATCAAACCCAGGTCCTCTGCAATTACGGCCAGTGCTCATAACCACTTAGACATCTCCCCAGCCCTGAGGTACACATATTTAGAGTAGCACAGGTGCATGTGTTTGGGGTAGCTATGGTTAGCTTTGAGCTTTGCCTCTGAGTACTCAGCTGGTTTAACTCTTTGACTGTTAGGGTATTTTTCTTCCTGAGGACTAGAAATAATAGCATTTATTTCATTGAATTGTTGCGAAGAATTAAAAAAAAAATAGATAGACCATGTAAGTCATTTTACAGTACTTGGCACTGTGTACTTACACGATATCATCCATTACAAGGAAAGACGTAGCCGGGCCTGGTGGTTTATGCCTCTTGCCCAGCTACTGGGGAGGCTGAGCCAGAAGAATCAAAAGTTCAAGGCCTGCCAGGAATACAAAGTAAATTCATGGCCAGCCTGGGCCCCTGTCTTAAAAATAAAAAGTTAAACGGAGAGCTGATTGTAGCTCAATTGTAGAGCATTTGTGTAGCATGTAGAAGGTACTAGGTTCAAGTCTCAGTATTACAAAAAGAAAAACTAGTGGAAATATTTGATTTCTAAAGCATAGCTGGCATAAAATAGTATAGTTATGTCATTAATTGTTTCATAAAATAATTAGCATTTGTACGATGCCATTCTATACAAATGGTATATGTGTGGTGGAGTGTTCATGTTAAAACCTAACACTAGGCAACTTGAACGATAGCATGTATTAATTAGGAGGTTTTTAGTTATTATAAAAAGAAGCCAAATTCACCTGGGCATGGTGGCACATATCTTTAATCCCAGCACTTGGGAGACAGAGACGGGTGGATATCTATGAGTTCAAGGCCAGCCTGGTCTACAGAGTGTGTTCCAGGCCAGCTGGGGCTACAGGGAAACCCATCTCAAAAAGACAAAAAAAAAAGGAAAAAAAAAAAAAAAAAAGCCAAATTCAAATAGCCTAATCCAAATGAAAGGAATTTCTCAGCTCAAGTAACTTAAAAGCGTAGCCTTTCCTTGCGTCAGGCACAGCCTGATGAGAGGTGGAAGGGAGAAGCTGGGTTTCTTCTTTTGTTTTATTTTTCAGACAGGGTTTCCCTGTAGCCCAGGCTGCTCTTGAGCTTGCTGTACACGAGTGTGACCTTGAACTTCTGGTCTTCCTAGATTCCTGGGATTACAAGTATGTGTCATTTCTCCTGGCTTGGGAAGCAGAGTTTCTTAAAGAAAAGGAACGGTGCAGCGACCATAAGTAGTGGCAGCGGACGCCAGTTCCAAAAGCAGTAGGTCTCCTGCTTCAGGGTGGTCGGGTAGCGCATTTCTTTCTCTTTTCTTTTCTTTTCTTTTTTTTTTCTTTTCTTTTTTTTTTTTTGTCTTTTTGAGACAGGGTCTGCCTTTAGTCCCAGCTGGCCTGGAGCTGACTATGTAGACCAGGCTGACCTTGAACTCACAGAGATCTGCCTCTGCCCCCCACCCTTACCCCAGCACTGGGATTAAAGGTGTGTATCCCAACACCAGGCCATTTTTTTTCCACTGTGTATTTTTTATTGAAGTTTTATGTATTTCATATATATATTTTTTTTCGGTCTTTTTGAGACAGGGTCTCCCTCTAGTCCCAGCTGTCCTGGAACTCACTCTGTAGACCAGGCTGGCCTTGAACTCACAGAGATCCACCTGTCTCTGCCTCCCAAGTGCTACTATTAAAGGCGTGCGCCACCATGCCCAGCATATATTATATCTTAATCATATTGAGATCTCCTCCCTCATCCACACCCCCATAGAGCCCCCCCCACTGAATTTCATGCATTTTTATCATATATGTTAAAGCCTATCAAGTCAAATTTTGTTCTCAGATGTTCCTTGGTGCAAGTTCACCCACTGGAGTCTGGTCAGCCTGTCTAGAGTCACTCCCTTAAAGAAGAGCAACTTTCCCTCACCTAGCAGTGGTCAGCTGAGGTTGGGGCCTCCTCACCTAGCAGTGGTCAGCTGAGGTTGGGGCCTCCTCACCTAGCAGTGGTCAGCTGAGGTTGGGGCCTCCTCACCTAGCAGTGGTCAGCTGAGGTTGGGGCCTCCTCACCTAGCAGTGGTCAGCTGAGGTTGGGGCCTCCTCACCTAGCAGTGGTCAGCTGAGGTTGGGGCCTCCTCACCTAGCAGTGACCAGCTGAGGTTGAGGCCCTCGTTCCATTCCCCAGTTTTTCTGTACTGTTGGGTTGCATGGGTCTGTGATGGGTTGTCAGGCATTCTATGATTCCCTATGAGGGACCGTCCCCAGAGGCCTGTACCACTGCTTCCTTCTTCTTTTTTTTTTTTTTGGTCTGTTTCGAGGCAGGTCTCCCTGGAGCCCCAGCTTGTCCCTGAACTCACGCTGTAGACAGGCTGGCCTTGAACTCACACTAAGATCCGCTGCCTCCCGCCTCCTCAGTTTTTTTTTTTTGCTATTAAAGCGTGTGTGCCACCACGCTTCCTTCTGACGCAGGCACTGCCCCTGGCTTCTTGGTCTTTCCCCACGCCCCTCTTCCTAACAGTGGTCCCTGAGGGGGGTCCTGGTTGGGTGAGGTGGTTACGTCGAGCAGGGTACCTATCCAGGGACACTCCGCGACTGCAGTCTCCCTGTTCTCTACGATTTGGACCAGTTTTGTGCCTTTTTCTGTGTTCTATCGCCCTCTGCTACATGAGGAAGCTTCACTGGTGAGGGTGTGAGAAATGCAGCAAGTGGTTTCCCTCTACCCACTGTTTCCACTGGTCCATGAGCCTTAGGTGCAGAGGTTCCATTGTGATGTGTCACTTAGGGTTGGTGGCCATCTCACAGACACTCATTCTCTGTGGGTGATCAGTTTTGAACTTGTATACTTTCATATTGTTGCAAAAAAAAGAAGGTTTCTTTGATGATGCTGAGTGGTATATTTGTCCATAAATATCGGATTTCATATTTAGCATACACGTAAGAAATTAACATTTGTCCAGGATTTCATGACAGAGGTAGGTTTTTCCTAAGATTCTATGACCTCCTCAGCCATGTGTTTTTGGCTTTGTTTACAGTAGCCAACACATGAGTCCCCTCCCACTGAGAGGGCTTTCGTAGTCCAATCAGATGGCTGTTGATTATCCCTAAGACAAATGTGACCATACGGGGCACACACTTATGTTTGTTGTGTGGTTTCCGTTTGGGCTTTTTTTTTTCGCAGTTCTTTTGTTGTTGTGCTCAACCAACTGTAATATATATACATATATTTTTTTTCCTCTCCAACTTTGTATTGCATACACACACACACACACACACACACACATATAAATATATATAAGCACATACACATATTACCTGAATTGGAGGATTTTCTTATTTTCTTTTCTTTCTTTCTTTTTTTTTCCAAAAAGATGTCATGTTTTCCTTAAGGAAGCATTTGTAGGTTCCTCCTCCTTGGCAACCCAAACAACCATCAATCCTGCTCTTGTGCTCCACACTGGGGTCTTTCCTTCCCATGGTCACCCAAATGAGGTCCAGTAAGCACACGTCCTGTCTTGATCTTCTTGTACTGGCCTCCATGATACAGCCTGGGTAGTCTAACAGTGGCAGCCTATACTCTGAAGAGGCTGAAACCCCAGTAGCTGCTCAGTCCACAAGCTGGATATCTCAGCAGTCCCTATCTGGCATTGAAGGTTTGGAGGATTCTTGGAGAGACATGAGTCTTCAGTCCATATTGGAGGGTTAAAAAGCTGTGTCTCAGGGCTGAAGAGATGGCTCAGTGGTTAAGAGCACTGACTGCTCTTGTAGAGGACCCGGGTTTGATTCCCAGCCCACATGGCAGCTGAGAACTTTAACTCCAGTTCCAGGGGAATCCGATGCCCTCTTCTGATCTCTGCAGCATTGCATGACACGGGTGCACCAACCTACATGCAGACAGTACACTCATACACATAAAAAAATAATAAATAAAAAATTTTAAAAAAGCTGTGTCTCATGTCTTTGAAGAATGGCAAAAGCAGTGGCAGCCACAGAGTAGCTGCACTTGCCAGTAAGAATTGAAGACAGGCAAAATAACAGTGCTCTCTCTTTCTCTTTTTTTTTTTTTTCTTTTTGTCTCTTTACTAAGCTCTCATTTTACATCTGAAGTACAATTTCTCAGGCCTTACGGATTATTTGTTTCTGGTTATACTTTCCTTTTGGATGCTTAAGGCCACACAGTCCAAATTAACCAAGGTTTTTGTTTTCTTAAGGTCAGTTGAGGATCTGGTCCTCAGGGGTCACTGGGTTTTTTTGGAGGGGAGGGGGCTGGGAGCCCCTGCCTCCTTTTGGCTTTTCATTTACCAGTTCCATCCACTCAAGGATAAAGTCAGGTCTTGCTAGACCAGGCTTCCCTTTTTGAAGCATGAGCAGACCTTCCTCTTTATAAACTGGACACTGGCTGAAGTCCCATTAGTGGGTCTCCAAGACCTCCCTGCACAGGAAGACTGGTGTCCCACCTTTGCAGGACATTTCAAGAGATGCCCCCACGCATAGTCCCCTGAGACTTAGTTGACCACTGAGGGCAAGGAACAAAGTTATCCCTTAGGTCCCTCCACCAAATTGGTATGGGCATTAAGTATGATCGTTAAGCACCCAGAAATGCTAAGTTACACCAGCCTGATACATCGCACCTGTACTAAAATTATATCTTCTGAAAACAAACTGTATGCTATTTCCAAATCATATTTCTTGATTGGCATTTTATATTACTCTAAAATATGCATACATACCCACCATCATATACCAAAAATCCAAAGTCTGAAAATAAATGGTAGGTTAATTCTAGAACCTGTCTAGGGATTCACAATATAAGAGCACAGTTGTTTTCAGACTTATGGGGAATATAACATTAATGTTGCTCAGTTTGCCTTACAACTAGGTACTTGGTGCTAGCATCCACAGATGAGGGACGCCATTCATCGTTTGTTTTTCTGGCACTGTGATACTTCACTTAACGTAATATCCTCTAGTTCCATCCATTTACCTGCAAATTTCATGATGTCATCTTTCTTAACTGCTGCATAAAACTCCATTGTGCAGATGTACCACATTTTCTCTATCCACTCATCTGGTGAGGGGCATTTGGATTGGTTCTAGCTCTTTGCTATTGTGAAGAGAGCTGCAATAAACATGGATGTGCATGTATTTCTGTGGTAGGATGAGTCTTGTGGGTATATACCCAGGAGCGGTATGGCTGGGTCAGGTGGTAGGCTCATTTTGAGTCTTTTAATAGTTCTCCACACTGCTTTCTACAGCAGTTGCATGAATTTACATTCCCACCAGCCAGCAGTGGATGAGTGTTCCCTTTTCCCCACAACCTCTCCAGTATTTGGTATCATTTGTTTTCTTAATACTAAGCTGGTCTTATCAGAGTGAGATGATAAGAGGGAGTGAGGTAATCCAGAGGGAAATATTTTAGTTCAAAAACCTACTGAAATTGGGGCTGGAGAGATGGCCTAGTGGTTAAGAAAGAGTGCCAACTGCTCTTGCAGAGTACCCAGCTTCAATCCCCAGTACCCACATGGTGGCTGAGAGCTGTCTGTAACTCCTGTTCCAGGGGAATCCGACGCCCTCTTCTGACCTCCGCGGCATTGCACGACACAGGTGCACAGACCTGCATGCAGACAGTACATTCATACACATAAAGAATAAATAAAAAATTTTTTAAAATATTTAAAAAAAAACCCTACTGATGAACTGGAGAGATGGCCTAGTGGTTAAGAGCACCAACTGCTCTTGCAGAGGACCCAGGTTCGATCCCCAGCATGCACATGGTGGCTAATAACCGTCTTTGACTCCAGTTCCAGGGGAATCCAACACCCTCTTCTGACTCCGAGGCATTGCACGACATGGGTGCACAAACCTACATGCAGACAGTACATTTATACACATAAAAAATAAATTAAAAAAATTTTAAAACCTACTGAAAAAATATACATACAGTATCTGAAAGTGAGTGCATGTGCATACCTGAAGGCTATATAACAAACAGGAGAAACCTCCCTTCAAGTTATTAGTCAGGGTAGGCCAAGGGACCCTCGAAATAACATGGCTACTGCCACAGCCACTGATTGCCTCCTAGAACTTGAAGGTAAGACCCTAATGCTGAAGAGAGGACATATTTTGGACACAGGACTTAGAGCAATGGAGCTGGAACTGACTTGGAAGCCACCTTCCTGAAGACTGGCTCTCATAGTTTTCAGTGGTCCATGCCGGTTCTCCATGCTGCTTTCCATGGGGTTGATGAGCTTGCAGTCCCAGCAGTGCTGGGTGGGCACTCCCTTCCCACAGCCTCTTTCTTCCACATCCTCCCTAGCATTTGGTGTTCTCTTGATCTTAGCCATCTGACTGGGGTGAGATGAAATCTGAAAGTGGTTTTGATTTGCATTTTCATAATTACTAAGGATGTTGCGAACTTTTAAAGGTATTTCTTGGCCATTTTTTTTTTTTTTTTGTCTTTTTGAGACAGGGTCTCCCTGTAGCCCCAGCTGTCCTGGAACTCGCTCTGTAGACTAGGCTGGCCTTGAACTCACAAAGATCCACCTGCCTCTGCCTCCTGAGTGATAGGATTAAAGGCGTGCGCCACCACGCCCAGCTATTCTTGGTCATTTTTTGTCTTCATTTGAGAACTCTCTGTTTAGATTCTTAGCCCATCTTTTTATTGGGTCATGTAGCTTTTTTATTTCTTTTTTTGTTTGTTTTTAGGTCACTGGATATTCTGGATATTAATCTTCTATCAGATGTGCGGCTGGTGATTTTTCTCCCATTCTGTGGGTTTCCTCTTCACTTTCTTGGCTGTTTCTTTTGCGGTACAAACAACTTTTAGTTTAATGAGGTCCTACTTGTCAATTGTTGACCTTAATTCTTGAGCTACTGATGGCCAATTTTGAAAGTCCTTTCCTACACCTATGTCTTGTGTTTTCTTCTAACAGTTTCAGAGTTTTAGGTTTCACATTGAGGTCTTTGATCCATTTGGAGTTGACTTTGTTCAGGGGTGAAAGATAAGGGTCTGATTTCATTCTTCTACAGGTGGAGATCAGTTTTGCCAGCAAAGTTTCCTGCAGATGGTGTCTTTCCTGCAGTAAGCGTTCTTGGCCCCTTTGTCAAATATCAGGTGGCTGAAATTGCATGCAGTCATGTTTGGATCTTCAGTTATGTTCCTTTGATCTACATCTCTGTTTCCGTTGCCAGTACCATACTGTTTTTATGACTATAGCTCTGTAATACAGTCTGGCATGGCGATGTGTCCCCACCCCCACCCCCCAGCACTACTGTTTGTGCTCACCATTCCTTTGCTCTTCCAGGTCTTTTGTGGTTCCATGTGAATTTTAGCATGTTTTTTTCTGTGAAGAATGTCATGGAGATTTTGATTGGCTTGTATTGAATCTATAGATTGCTTGGGTAGGATGGTCATTTTTACAATATTAATTCTTCCAATTGATGAGCACAGGAGGTCTTTCCATATCCTTATGCCTTCCTCACTCTATTTCTTCAAAGATTTAAAATTTTCTTGCAGAGATTTTTAATGTCTTTGGTTAGGCTGATTCCTAGATTTTTTTTTTTAGGCTATTGTGAATGGAAGGATTTCCATGTATGATTTCTCCAATTGCTTATTAATAGAAAGGCTACTGAGTTTTGTAAATTGATTTTGTAACCTGCCACTTTGCTGAAAGTAATATCAGATTTCTTTTAAGGATGAAGGAAATAATTATAATTGTTTGATTATATCAAAGCAAATCATACTTGTCTACATATGCACATAAGCAATTCTAAATGCATTTTATAGATGAGGTTAGCTACTGGAACTATTAATGTCAATACAGGAAAAAGTTTTAAATGAAGTACATAAAAGTTATTGAATCTGGGGCTGGAGAGATAGCCTAGCGGTTAAGAGCACCGACTGCTCTTGCAGAGGACCCGGGTTCGAGCCCCAGCACCCACATGGCGGCTGAGAACCGTCTGTAACTCCAATTCCAGAACTCCAGTTCCAGGGGAATCCAAGACCCTCTCTGACCTCCGCGGCACTGCACTGCCTACATGCAGATAGTACATTCATACACATACAAAAAATAAATAAAAAATTAAAAAATTAAAAAATTAAAGTTATTGAATCTTAAGAAGCATATATTTAGTGGGATCTTTAGTTTTATGAGTTCATAAGCTGGATTGATATGGTAAAAGACTGGTTAAGTATGCTTTATATTAAATCTAAAATTGAAATATTAATCTAGGGGCTAGAGAGATGGCTCAGCGGTTAAGAGTGCTGACTGCTCTTGCAGAGGACCCGGGTTCAATTCCCAGCACCCACACGGTGGCTAAGAACCATTTTTAACTCCAGTTCCAGGCGAATCCAACACCCTCTTCTGACCTCTGCAGCATTACATGACATGGGTGTGCCAACCTATATGTAGACAGTACCCTCATACACATAAAAAAAAATAAAAATTTAAAAAAGAAATATTAATCTAAAATCAAAATATATATTTTGGGGGCTACTTCTGCTTTTCTTTTTAAAGTATATTGATTTTATAGGAAAGGAGAAGGAGTTTTTAAATCTGACAACATTTCTACAATATCCATCCTAAAAGATGTGCTTTCTAAAGAAGCTACAAAAAGGAAAATTAATCTCAACATATCATACGGTAAAAAATAATTCATTACAATTTTTTACAGTCGTTACAATAGCAATGTTTTTGATGATAATGATTTTTGTCCTTGTTCCTGGCCACCTTCATCTAGAGATAAACGAAGTATCTGTCAAGCATACGCTAAAGCTAATCCACCCAAAGCTGGAATATCAGTTGCTTCTAGCAAAGAAAGTGCAGTTAATTGATGCCTTAAAAGTAAGTATATGTGCTGGGTGTTGGTGGTACATACTTTTAATCCCAGCAATAGTAAGTGGATCTCTGAGTTCAAGGCCAGCCTGGTCTAAATAGCAAGTTCCAGGCCAGCTGGGGCTACAGGGAGACCCTGTCTCAAAAAGAAAAAAATAAAATAAAAAAGTCAGTACTTATGTCATGGACTCACAATTATTGTAAGCACTGAGATTTCTAAAACCCATAAATATTTCAATGTTATACTAGATTGAATTTTGAATATTAAGACACCTCTTTGTTTTTTGTTTTTTGTTTTTTTTAATAAGGAATTGCAGGTTCATGAGGGAAATACGAACTTTCTGATTCCAGAATATCGCTGTATTCTTGAAGAGGCTGATCACTTACAAGAAGAATACAAAAAGCAGCCTGCACATCTTGAAAGACTCTATGGTGAGTGGATGTTTCTAGAATAACTTGCTGGACTCCTTTTCAGTGGCTGTTTGCCAAGGATCTTGTGAGATAACCAGGCAAAGGTCCCAGTGGTCACAAGCCAGCGGCAGCCAGCTGCAGCCTGCTTGGAGCACAGAACATTTCTGTCTTTTGCCAAGATAACCTTAGATCTTTTTTACTTTAAAAACACAAGTAAATGTAAATGTGAAATTATACTGTGGTACGTATGTATGTGTATAACAAAGAAACGTTGCAGGGTGCACAGCACAGGAGTCCACTGTAGTTCACAACAGTGATTGTCAGGTTCTGTTACTATTTTTTTTTTAATTTTTTAATTTATTTTTTTTATGTGTATGAATGTACTGTCTGCATGTAGGTTTGTGCACCCGTGTCCTGCAATGCCTCGGAGATCAGAAGAGGGTGTCGGATTCCCCAGGAGCTGGAGTTAAAGATGGTTCTCAGCTACCATGTGGGTGCTGGGAATTGAGCACAGGTCCTCTGCAAGAGCAGTCAGTGCTTTTAACCACTAGGCCATCTCTCCAGCCCCAGGTTCTGTTACTATTGTAAAATACAGAAATATAGGATTTAATATATTTAGACAAAATTTAATAGAGAGTATGCATTGTTTCATTTTATAGTTTAAAACTTGTTTGATGATGAGAAGTTGTATATTTTGCAGATTGTTTTGAAAAAGAGCAAGGGAAGTGGTGAAAGAGATGGAGGGAGGGAGGGGGAGGGAAGAACATATTAAGAAAATGTTTAGGTGCCGTGTCTTTGGGAGAGCTGCTGTGAGCTGCACGCTGTCTTCTTAATCCTCAGGTGAGTCCCTACTGCAGCAGCTTTGCAGGGTAGATGTGTTTATCTTCATTTCCACATTCTTTAACTGAAATATGAGGACTAAAGTTTGTTGTCACCTACTGTCTAGTGGCAAAACCTTCATTAGGACTTCCCTTGAAATGTGTGCAGTTGTCATTTAGTGTTATCCGTCCACACTGCTCCACAAACCTGCTGCAGAATACTTGTTGCACCCAGGGACTTTCTCACAGACCAACAGTAACAGTGTCCTCATTCTGTCCATGTCCTGAACAGATGGTGTTCCATCTCTTACTGGTGATTCCCAAATTCAGAAAACCAAAGCTTTTTTGTTCTTGTTGTTAATCATGCGCCATCAAAATCTGACTTCAGTTTGATTTCATGATAAAATCTAATTTAAACTGACACGTTATTTCTAATTTTTTACTACACTTTGTGCAAAATTCATCTACATTTTTTATTGCACAAATTTTTTTTTTTGTTTGTTTTTTTTTTTTGCTCTTTTTGAGACAGGGTCTCCCTGTACCCCCAGCTGTCCTACTCTGTAGACCAGGCTGGCCTTGAACTCACAGAGATCCTCCTGCCTCTGCCTCCCAAGTGCTACAAATTTTGCTATTTTGTTATCAGCTATTGCAACTCAGTCCCATGGGCTGATAAATATATATGGTATATTCCTTTTTATTTTATTTTATTGATTTTTGTATGTGTATGAGTGTACTGTCTGCATGTAGGTTTGTGCACCCATGTCTTGCGATGCTGTGGAGGTCAGAAGAGGGTCTCGGATTCCCCTGGAACTGGAGTTCTCCTGGAATTGGAGTTACAGCTGCCGTGTGGGTGCTGGGGATCGAACCCGGGTCCTCTGCAAGAGCAGTCGGTGCTCTTAACTGATAGGCTATCTCTCCAGCCCAGTATATTCCTTTCTCCTTTTCCTATTCCTAAACTACACCTGCCTCAAAGGTTGGATAAAGTATTGACATCCTAAATTATTGCTATTTATTTATTTATTTATTTATTTATTTATTTATTTTAGTCTTTTTGAGACAGTGTCTCCCTATAGCCCCAGCTGTCCTGAAACTCAATATGTAAACCAGGTTGGCTTTGAACTCACAGAGCTCTGCCTGCCTTTGCCTCCGGAGTGCTGGGATTAAAGGTGTGTTCCACCACACCTGGCTTAATTCTTACTATTTTACATCTGGAAAAACCTAAGGATAAAAGTAATTTTTTTCTGGGCGTGGTGGTGCACACCTTTAATCCTAGCACTCGGGAGGAGGATCTTTGTGAGTTCAAGGCCAGCCTGGTCTACAGAGTGAGTTCCAGGACAGCTGGGGCTACAGGGAGACCTCGAAAAGACCAAAAAAAAAAAAATAATAATAATTTGTCCAGTTGCCTGGAGAGATGGGTCAGGGGTTAAGAACACAGCTGCTCATGCATAGGACTTGGTAGTTCAGTCCCAGCACTCACATGGCAGCTAACAACTGTCCCAAACTCCAGCTTCAGTGACATAGGTGCACTTATATACATGCGTGCATAACACTCATACACATAAAATAAAAATAAAATAAGTAAATAAATAATAAAAAAAATGTCCAGACCATGAGCCTTGGGCTTTGTCTTTCAAGTCACATCTTAAGAATGGCGAACAGAGAGAGGTGGAGTCTTTTCATTCAGACAAAGCTGCTTGGTGGAACAATAACCACTGTGATGCCACATGTACAGACAGTAATTGAAAATGGCAGGTGCTTGATAGTCCAAATTAATAGCTGTAACCTGTTATTAGGAAGGTTGACCTAAATTCTCCCCCTTTTTTAAAGCACCAAGACTTTCAGGCTTTTGTATGTTGAATAATGGAATTTCAGGTGTTTATAAATAGAATACTATCTATTAAAAGAATTAATGACAGGAAATAACATTTTTCTTTATAGGTATGATTACTGATCTTTTCATAGATAAATTTAAGTTCAAAGGCACTAATGTAAAAACCAAAGTGCCTGTTCTGTTGGAGATCCTTGACAGCTATGACCAAAATGCATTGATTTCATTCTTTGATGCAGTATGAGAAATAAACAAGGTAAGGGCCCCAAAATCGGTCTGTTTAATCAAAAAAATTAAAGCAGAATCACACTTTTATTTTTTTAATTAAAATTTTTTTTAATTTTATTTATTTTTAATGTGTATGAATGAACTGTATGCATGTAGATTGGTGCACCCGTGTCATGCAATGCCGAGGAGGTCGGAAGAGGGTGTCGGATTCCCCTGGAACTGGAGTTAGATAGCCCTCAGCTGCCATGTGGGTGCTGGGGATCGAACCTGGGTCCTCTGCAAGAGCAGTAGGCACTCTTAACCGCTAGGCCATCTCCCCAGACCAGCAGAATCACACTTTTAATAAATGAAATATTTGCCACAGAGTTAAGTTCCAGGCCAGCCTGGGCTACAGCAGGAGATCCTCTCTCAAAAAATCCAAATAGGGTTGGGGGAGATTGTTCAGAGATTGCTCTTGTAAAGTACCTGGGTTTGGCTCCCAGCATCAATGTGGCAGCTCACAACCATCCATAAGTCTAGTTCCAGGGGATCCAATGCCCTTTCTGACCTCCACTGGCATTGTACAACATGGGGACACTGCTATACATGCAGGCAAAACCCTCATACACATAAAAACCAAAACAGGTAAATAAAATCCAAAGAGACATAAGTGGAAAGACTGTAAGAGATATTAATGAATATTTGACAAGTGGTATTTTAATTTCCAGATTGAGAATAACTGGACAATAAAAACATTCAATTTTTATTAAATACATGTGTGTAAATTACATTTCATGATGTACTTTTTTTTTGTATTTTTAAGATAGGGTCTCCCTATTGCAGCAGCTGTCCTGGAACTCACTATGTAAACCAGGCTGGCCTTGAACTCACAGAGATCTGCCTGCCTCTGCCTCCTGAGTGCTGGGATTAAAGGTGTGTGCCCCACACCCAGCCTCATGATGTACTTTTTTTTTGTACTTTAACTTTCACATATTACCTTACTGTTCTATTAAGTTTGTCAACTCCGCATGTGAACCTAATGTGATTAAGAGGGTGGGATAGTATTCTGTGAAGCTGAGACAAGTTTATATTTGTATTCTGTTTCCTCTGTGTCATCAGTCGGTGGAAATAATCTGCCAATTATTTCTTTTTAGGAGTTGGAACTGATTTGCAGATGATTTCTCTCTTGCTTTATTACATATGATCCTGCTGAAATTTGTGTAATGCTTGGTTTAGTGCTGTATATTGTGGCTGGGGAAAGCAAGAAGAGCTTGCTCAGACTGGAGGGGACTTCGCTTGATGTAACCTGCCTGGCTAGCGATGAACACAAGTGAAGACTTTACTGCACTAGGATCCACTAAGTTCCCTTTTACTATACATGAAGGAAAAGGCTTTCAAACTATGGTTTTATTCATTCATTTCAAGGAAATATTTTATTGAAAGTTTTAAAATTAAAATAATGGAAAATGAGCTGTCTTTGTTTTCAAAGAGTAGATTCATAAAATGTTCAATAAACAGTTGTTAATGTCATTACATTTTATGTGTACTTTTTTATTGGTCTTTTTGAGACAAGGTCTCCCTGTAGCCCCAGTTGTCCTAGAACTATGTAGGAAAGGCTGGCCTTGAACTCAAGAGATCCACCTGCCTCTGCCTCCTGAGTGCTGGGATTAAAGGCATGTGCCACCAAGACCAGCCACAATTCTTAAATATTAAATCAAAACAAGTCGCCACAATCAAGATCTTTAACAGTCATATTCCTTTTTCTGTTTGTTTATGGGGAGGGATTGCTGGGGGTTGAATACAGGGATTTGTACATGTTAAGTATGAGCTGTCCCAAAGAGCTATACCTACCACCCCATCGATTTTTCTTATGAACACTCATTTCTTTTACTTTGTTGTTGTTTTGCCTAATTTTTTGTTTTTGGGTTTTTCTTGACACAGGGTCTCCCTGTAGCCCAAACTGGCCTGGAACTCATTATGTAGAACAGGCTGGCCTTGAACTCACAGAGATCCACCTGTCTCTGCCTCTGGAGTGCTGGGATTAAAGGAATGTGCCACTACAGCCAGCTTATTTTTTGTTTTTAAGATTTTGTTATTTTATATGTATGAGTGTATTGCCTACGTGCAATGCCCAGGTCAGAAGAAGTCATCAGATCTCTTGGAACTCAATCAAACCTTTCTTTTTTTTTTCCGAATATTTTATTTATTTATTTATTTATTTATTTTTAAATTTTATTTCTGTATGTGTAGGAATGTACTGTCTGCATGCAGGTTTGTGCACCCGCGTCGTGCAATGCCGCGGTGGTCAGAAGAGGGCGTCGGATTCCCCTGGAACTGGAGTTCTGGAATTGGAGTTTCAGACGGTTCTCGGCCGCCACGTGGTTGCTGGGGATCGAACCCGGGTCCTCGGTCGGCGCTAGGCCATCTCTCCAGCCCTCAATCAAACCTTTCAAGAGCAGCCAGCGTGCTTCATTCTCAGCCATGTCTACAGCCCCTAATTTTTTTTTTTGGGGGGGGTCTTTTTGAAACAGGGTCTCCCTTTAGTCCCAGCTGTCCTGGAGCTCCCTCTGTAGACCAGGCTGGCCTTGAACTCACAGAGATCGGCCTGCCTCTGCCTCCCGAGTGCTGGGATTAAAGGTGTACGCCACCATGCCTGGCTACTCCCCTCCCCCCCGCTAATTTTTAATTATTGAGAATTTCACATAATGTATTTGGATTATATTTTCCCTCCCTAGTTCCTCCCACATCCACCCCACCTTCCTACCCGTTCATATTTGTGGTTTCTCCCTCCCACCCCTCCAGTCTAATTTATTATGCCCTAATCCCGGTGAGTGTGGAACCAGTCCTGGGGTGTTGTCCACTACCATGGCCACACCCTTAACCAGAACTGACTCTTCCTCTCCGGGCAGCTATCATGTGCCACCAACTGCTTCTATATGGGTGGGACATCCTGCCCTCCCCCTTGGGCTGGGATTTTGTCTGGCTCGAACTTGGGCAGGTCTTGTGCACCCTGCCACAACTGCTGTGCAACTGCCCTCCTGTGTGGGTAAGTTTCCTTGTTCTTAAGCTCTTATACTCTTTCGTCCCCTCTGCCGTGAAGTTCCCTGTGATGCACGGGGTGTATGATACAGATGTCCCATTTAGGGGTGAGCACTCTGAAGCCTCTTATTTTGCAGGATGACCAGGCGTAAGTCTCTGTAATTGCCCATTACTACAAGAATCTTTTCTGATGAGCGCTGAGAGACGCCCTAATATGTGAACATAGTAGTATGTTGCTAGGAGTCATTTTAATACCATCTCAATTTTGTAGAGCATTAGTTCCAGGTCTTGTTTTGAGACGGGTAACACAATGTGAACCTAGCTGGCCAGGAACGCACAGGATCTGCCTGTCTCTGCCTCCCAAGTCCTAGAATTGAAGACCTGTGCCATCATTCCCAGCCAACACTTCATTGCTAAATGAAACATTTGGGTCAAGGGGACTTCACGTGTACTTTTTGGATGCTACAAGCAGTGATAAAAAAAAGTTAAAAACTTTGAATTTCTTGTAATACGTAATTTTGCTACTGTCGTCAACAGTAGCTCAGGTTGGTATTTTAAATTGATCGCATCTTTGTTAGGAAAAAGAAAAAGCATGCTGGAGATGTAGAGCAGTAGTTGAGTTCCCTTGCGTTCCATCAGAGACACTTCTGCTATGCGGTGAATATGGATGGCAAACGGTAGGACACTGCTAGGATACCACTTGGATGAGCGGCGTGTAGGCTGTGTTCTGGACGTCACTCCATCCTCACAACCATCCTACGCGGTGTGGACCCGGTCTGGACCCTAGGAAGCAGGCTGGTCTCAGGAAGGGCGCGCACCAGCTCGGCGGGCTGCAGCGCCGCAGGGACTCCCTGTCCCCGCCCTTACCGCGCACGCGCGTTCCCCGCAGCTCCCGCTTGGCTCAGTTCCCGTCCTGCCTGAGCTTCCAGCGACCCGTCGCTCCGGTGACGTCACGGGTCCAGGGCGCTCTAATTGGTCCATTTCAATAGTCGCGGGATACTTGAACTGCAAGAACAGCCGGCGGCCGGCGCGCTGCTCGCGGCATCTGGGGTTCGTGTTCCTCCCGCCCGCAGCGCCTTGGCCGCCGCCGTGCTCCAGGCCGGCGCCGTGCACGCCGTGCCGCCGACGATCCGCCTGGAGCCGCGATGCCGGGCAGCGCGAGGTCCACGGGGCGCGAGGCGGGCTCGGTCCAACTTTCGCTGGGGCTGGAGGACCAGGAGAACGTCAACCCCGAGAAGGCGGCGCCCGCCCAGCAGCCTCGGGTGCTGAAGGCCGGGAACGCGCGGGCTGTCGCGCCGTCGCAGAGGCTCAAGACGCGGCGGGTAAAGGGGGCGGAGGGTCGGTGGGAGGGAGGGCGCGAGCAGGGCCGGGAGAGCCACCGACCCCCAGAGCACGCCCTGGCTTCCCGGAGAAGTCCCCGCTGCAGGGTGCGAAGCCCGGCTTCGGGTGTTGGAATGCCGCGGCTTCGCTTCCCTTCTCGCCTCCCAGCCCCGGGGACGGTACACGCTGCCTACCCGCGCTCCCGGAGGCCTTCTTGGAGCTGCCGTGGTCCAACCCAGGGCCAAGCCCGCGCGTCGACCTGGCCACCTCTGTGCTTTTCCCTCCACTTTTGAAGCCAGACATCACCATAGGCTCCAGATCCCTTCCCCCTCACCACCCGCTTCAGAAACGACCTGGACTTTAGGGAAGATTATTTGGTGAATTCCGCCATTTTAGCCACTTGCTCTTCTCCACCCTGGGCCAGAGCCCTGAGTCGGTACTTTTTCTTAAATTTGTCATCTATAGGCCTGAGGGTCCACGCTGCATGTAGCCTTGGTTAGTTCGGAATTCCGGTTCTATATAGTCTTTGTAGGAATGTCTGTGACCGATTGGTCATCCTCTTATTTAGATTAATCAAGTTATTCTTTGGGCTTTCTTTGCCTTATCAAGCTTCAGTTTCCTGGTAGACTATTTGGGCATAAAAGCAGAGGCCGAGACCCACAGGGGAAGTAGGCAAAACCTACCGGTAAGCTCAAAGGCATCACTGCCTTTCAGGTCGCACCGCTTAAGGATCTTCCCATAAATGATGAGCGTGTCACAGCTGCCCCTGTGTGGAAAGCAATCACTAAACAGCCTGCCTTCACTATTCATGTGGATGAAACGGAAGAGACTCAGAAGAGGACAGCTGAGTGTAAAGGAACCCAGGCAGAAGATGATCTGGGCTTTAATGCGGCTGTTGCTTTACCTGGAACAAGAAAAGCACTGGCACCTCTTGATTATCCAATGGATGGTAGTTTTGGTAAGGGTTTGTTTGATTTTTGAGACAGGGTTTCTTAGCTCAGGGTAACATGGAACAAAGATGTTCCACTTCTGGCTCCCAAGTGCTGGAATTAAAGGCACGCACCCCGCTGGGGCTAGTTTTAAACATTTTGATATCTGCCATCCCTTTAAAACCAATTTGAGGGGGCATATGATGGCAGAGTGACATCCTTTTGCAGGTCAGTAGCTCTGTCATGGCTGTTTGCCCTAACCCACATGGAAGGCAGCATACCTGCGCTTAGCCAGTCAGTCTTCTAACTTAATTTTTGAGACTGGCTCTCACTGAACCCATAGCTCCCTGGTTCAGCTGTACTGGCTAGTCAGCGAGCCCCATGATCTGCCTGGTCTCAGATCAGGGGGCTTGCTGACTAGCCAGTCCAACCACCTACCTAGGCACCACACAAAGCTTTTTCCTATGCTTTTTGTTTGTTTGTTTTGTTTTGTTTTTTGGTCTTTTCGAGACAGGGTCTCCCTGTAGCCCCAGCTGTTCTGGAACTCACTCTGTAGACCAGGTTGGCCTTGAACTCACAAAGATCTGCCTGCCTCTGCCTCCCAAGTGCTAGGATTAAAGGCGTGCGCCACCACGCCTGGCTTTCCTATGGGTTTTACGATAGTCTTGAGGTCACCAGTTGGGTGGCCTAAGCTCCAGAGAGCTGCCTGTTCTCACCCATCTACTCATTCACCCTCCCAGTGCTAGGGTTACAAACATGCTTTTACGTAAGGTGCTGGGATCTGAGCTCAGCTCCTCATACTTGTCCAACAGTCACTTTACTGACTGGGCATCCTTTTTGTTCTAATGATGGAGAGGAGTATATGAAAGTTTAATTTTAAAACAACTTTTTTTTTTAATCAGAGGGTACTCTCTGAGATGAAAAATAAAATACATATCCTTTGCCTCAAAAGATTAGTTTGGGGCTGGAGAGATGGCCTAGCGGTTAAGAGCCCCGACCGCTCTTACAGAGGACCCGGGTTCAATCCCCAGCACCCACATGACGGCTGAGAACCGTCTGAAACTCCAATTCCAGGAGAACTCCAGTTCCAGGGGAATCCGACACCCTCTTCTGACCTCCACAGCATTGCACGACATGGGCGCACAAACTTGCATGCAGACAGTACATTCATACACATACAGAAAAAAGTTTAGTTTAAGACAGGTAGTTCAGCTCACTATGGTGGGCCTGGAACTTACCATGGAGACCAAGCTGGCCTTAATCTCAGAGAGTCCCCCTTCCTCTGGAGTGCTGGGATTAAAAGTGTGTGCCACCGCCCCCAAAAGATAATTTAAATGATAAAATCTGGAGCTATAGAGATGCTCAGTGACTAAGAGCACTGGGTGCTCTTTCAGAGGGCTGGAGTTCAATTCCCAGCACTCAAATGGTGGCTAACAACCAGTTACACAGGCACACTTGCATGCAGGCAATGCAAAATAAAAATGAATTTTTAAAAAAAGGAAAAACCTAAAGCCGAGTATCTTAGCACTCAGGAAGCTAAGGTGGTTTTACCAACTGAGGCTACAAAGAGGTTAAGCCTGGACTATGGAGTGAGATTCTGTCTTAACAAAAATAAAGACAAACATTACTGATTACAGTTAGCCCATTTGAACTTCCCCGTTAGAATCTTGGTAACGTTAATGACATTTGTTACTACAAACCATTTACCTGATTCTAGTTATTGCCTGAATGTGTTTTGAATGTCATCTAAGGGGTCTGTGATCTCTCTTAAGGCATAAAGTATGCCAAAACTTGTAAGTACTGTGTCCTGATACAACCACCATATGCACCAACTACTCCTATCTCATGAAAGATCATTCTACTTTAAGGTAATCCCGAGTCATCTTAGTGTCAGTGTATTTCTTTTTTGTCATTAAGGTCATTCTACAGCTATGTGAGCAGAAATACTAAAACCATGATATGTTCTATACGCTTTGCCTTGAAATGTTCTTTTGCTTTAATGTACGTTAGAATCACCACATACTATGGACATATCTATTGTCTTGGAAGATGAAAAGCCACTGAGTGTTAATGAAGTACCAGACTACCATGAGGATATTCACACATACCTTAGAGAAATGGAGGTAAGTCTCTCTGTTCATTAACAATGGCTAAGTGTTCATTAGTGAGTTACTGTAATATTGCACTTAAGCCTATAGCATGTACCATTAGCATCTAGTATCATAATCCAATTGTGACTTTCACACTATAGAGTTTTTTCTCCACAGGTTAAATGTAAGCCTAAAGTGGGTTATATGAAGAAGCAGCCAGACATCACTAACAGTATGCGGGCCATCCTTGTGGACTGGCTGGTTGAAGTGGGGGAAGAATATAAGCTGCAGAATGAGACCCTGCATCTGGCTGTGAATTACATTGATCGATTCCTCTCTTCCATGTCTGTGTTGAGAGGAAAGCTTCAGCTTGTGGGCACTGCTGCTATGCTGCTAGCTTCGTAAGTCCAGCTTGATGCATTGGGTTCAAAGTACCACATAACTGCTTTTTAGTATCAGGAGGAAATTGTGGTTTCCACCTCTAAAATTTTAACACATTATACAGGAAAGTCAACGACTACTCTAGGGATGGCTGATGGGGCTAAGGGAGTAGAGAAGGACGGCACTTGTTTTCTACATTTGGATTCTAGGTTCTTTGAATGAACACAGACTGGCTACATTTTAGTATTGGATTACCAAGTGGCTCCTATAGTAAAATAAATGCTTTCTGGTGTCCCTGAGACTTAAGTTTTCAGCTACTTGGTAAACTTGGAAGTCTTCCATTTCCCCTCCATTTGTTTCCCTTGATTGTATGTGGGAAGACAATGGAAGTTCCTTTTAATTGGTGGCTAATCAGCTTAGCTAGAAAGGATTGTCATGTGTCAGTAGAAATGCAGTTGGTGTAACCGGGCGTGGTGGCGCATACCTTTAATCCTAGCATTCGGGAGGCAGATGCAGACAGATCTTTGTGAGTTCAAGGCCAGCCTGGTCTACAGAGTGAGTTCCAGGACAGCTGGAGCTACAGGGAGACCCTGTCTCAAAAAGACAAAAAAAAGAAATGCAGTTGGTGGGAAATGGGTTTTGGAGTCCATACAGCCTAAAGGATTTTAGAATTAGGGCAAAGAAGCTTGTTTCTCTTATGAAGAAACTTACTTAAAGCTCTTTTCATTATAGAAAGTTTGAAGAAATATACCCTCCAGAAGTAGCAGAGTTTGTGTACATCACAGACGACACCTATTCCAAGAAGCAAGTTCTGAGGATGGAGCATCTGGTGCTCAAGGTCCTTGCTTTTGACTTAGCTGCACCAACAGTAAATCAGTTTCTTACCCAATACTTTCTACATCAGCAGCCTCCAAACTGCAAAGTTGAAAGTTTAGCAATGGTAAGTTAACTATAGGTTACTCTTAGGTGGTAATCAGTCCTGGCTTCATTGTATAGCTTTGCTTAAGGGATTAAGGACAATTAATATTACAATACAAAAGACAGATAATATACAGTTGGCCCTCTAGATTTGTGAGTCCTACACTTACAGATTCAACCAACAGGCATTAAAAGTACCCAGGGAAAATTAACTTGCCTGCATGCTGAATATATAGATGTTTTCCTTGTTAGTCTCGATAAACAAATATATTAGGGCTGGAGAGATGGCCTAGCCGTTAAGAGCACCAGACCGAGGACCCGGGTTCGATCCCCAGCACCCACATGACGGCCAAGAACCGTCTGAAACTCCAATTCCAGGGGAATCTGACACCCTCTTCTGACCTCTGCGGCATTGCACGCACGGCATGGGTGCACAAACTTGCATGCAGACAGTACATTCATACACATACAGAAATAAATAAAATTAAAAAAAAAAAACAAATATATTACAGTAGGTGTTACAAGAACTCTAGAAATATTCAATACACACACACATATATGTACATATATGTATATATATGTACATATATGTGTGTGTGTGTAGGAGGCTGTGTGTAGTTTTGTGAAAAATGATACACCTTTTGTATTTGAGGTACTTGAAGGTCAGTAGGTATGAAAGACCCAGGGGTGACTGTTTCAGAAAAGCACTAACTAGTGGTTTGAGGAGAGTATCTCAATGGACAGTAGTGAAAAGAGATGTTTGGACAGTAGATAACGTTAAAGATGAGGCTGGTGTAGTTTTCTCGGGGCTGATGCACAGCCAATATCAAAGATGAGAAAATCAGGTTAGAAGGCAAGGACTTGAAGTGTGAATTGTAAGCTCTTGTGATTATAATTTCTCATTCCAGTTCTTAGGAGAATTAAGTTTGATAGATGCTGACCCATACCTGAAGTATTTACCATCACTTATTGCTGGAGCTGCCTTTCATTTAGCACTCTACACTGTCACAGGACAGAGCTGGGTATGTATTACAACTGAAAACTATCTGCTGGAGCTGGGCATGGTGGCGCACACTTGTAATCCCAGCGGAGGCAGGCAGATCTCTGAGTTCAAGGCCAGCCTGTCTACATAGTGAGTTCCAGGACAGCTGGGGCTACAGGGAGACCCTGTCTCAAAACCACCAAAAAACCCACATCTACTGGGCAGAAAGTTTAGTTGTAAATAAATGCACATTGAAAAGAATCCTTTAAGAATCGAGGCTATCCACCTGCAGCTGGTAGAGGAAGTAGTAAACAGAATAAAAGCGATCTAAAGAAAGCACGGAGGTCATAAGATTGGTGCCACATTGATACGACTTACATTTAAGGCCATCTGTGAACTTGTTTAGCTCCCATGCTATTACTATAACAAAACTCAGGGCTTCTCTACTCCCTTCTCTAGCCTGAATCATTGGTACAAAAGACTGGATATACCCTGGAAAGTCTTAAGCCCTGTCTCATGGATCTTCACCAGACCTACCTCAAAGCACCACAGCATGCCCAACAGTCAATAAGAGAGAAGTACAAAAATTCAAAGTAAGAATCAAATACTTAATAAGCTTTATTAATGGTTGTTCTATAGCCTCCTTTACCTGATGAATGTTGACTAAAAAAATGGTTCTCTTCTACTCACAGGTATCATGGTGTTTCTCTCCTCAACCCTCCAGAGACACTAAACATGTAGAGTGGAGGACTGCCTTTGTTGTCTAAAATGGAATTCATCCACTTTGAGCTGTATAATTTTAATCTTGGGTTTTAATTTCATAATCATTTCTGAATGTAGATGTTATGGCCACAGACAAAATTATGGTATCCATTGCTTTTTAAATGGTTTTAATTTGTATATCTTTTGTACATGTATCTTAGATATTTGGCTAATTTTAAGTGTTTTTGTTAGTATTAATGATGCCAGCTGTCAGGATAATAATAAACTGATTTGGAAAACCTTGTAAGTCAAAGTTAATTGGGGGTAAAAATGAGACTGATGATGTTACTTACAAAAGCTAACTTGGTTTATGTTTTATTATTGAGTGGGAAGCCTAAAAATGGAAATATTTTAGTGAAACAGACCTTCGAATTCTGTCATTGATTATCTTAAGCAAATGAACCAAAATGGTGACCTGGTCATGAAACAAAAGCAAAACATGCAATGAATCTATCTGTGTCTGGTGGAGACTCTTGGCTCATCTACCTCTACATATACTACAACATCTTGAGAAAAGGTGAAATATTTTTTATTAACTTTTACAAATGAGCTGGAAAACTTTTGTGTGACTGAAACATTATCCAAAGTTTATTTCAAAACATAATAAAATTTAACATTAAAAAAGTAGCTTTTATAATGGATTTTTGAATAAAAAATACCCACAGCTGTAGCACACTGAATAAATATCTTTTTAATAGTTATATATACAAATATATAACCAAATTTATAACCATGTCGCTTTAATTGGCAGTTCTCTTCTTTTTCCTCCTTTTCACTTGATTTCTATTTGGTGCTTTTTCTTGTTTTGCACTGGTGGCTTGAGCTCTGTGAATAAAGTATTTAACAGCTCACGGTGAGTTTTTGGACAAGATCACTGAAACAGGCCCATTTCTAGCTGCTTTTTTATGTATATATGAAAAAAAAAAAAACAGAACTGTTACCTTATTTTCTTTGGATTCTTGTTTGGTTCCAAAATGATCATTTCTTCTTCTTCACTATCTGACAGTACTATAGGGGCACCTTAAGGAAAATGTCAAAAAAGTCATTTAACTTTTGGAAATGTCCACACTTTATCTGTATCCACATCAGAGGTCCTAATACTCCTGTTTCCATGCTAACAGCTCAAGCTGTGTTCTTCCAAATCTTTCCTTCTCTGAAGTGGCTCCTTAGAGGTCTGGAAAATTCTTATTTTCTCTAATCTTTTAAAGAAAAGGACTCATACAGCCCAGGATGGCTGTTTGTCACTATCAGCTGACCATGAAAAATGTAAACAAGCTGTCTGTATTTTCTCTGAGAACTGCTTTGTATGCCTGTTTTTCTCTTGACATTAATTTTATATGTGTAAATAAACCATGTCAATTAACCTTGCCCAGCTGTCTGGCTATGTTCTTTGGTTTTGTTTCAATGTTTCTTCACATATTCTAGAAGGGCTTTACTTTACTTATATATCTGCATATATTACTCAATTGAATACATTACAAACTAAATACAATATGCTTTTTGCAGAGGATCTGGGTTCAATTCCCATAAGGCAGCCAACAACCATCTAATTCTAGTTCCAGTGAATATGCTGCCCTCTTCTGGCCTTCCCAGGCACTGCATGGCCACACAGGTACACTTAATAATCATTTAAAAAAAACAGTATAAGCTGACTATGGTGGCCCATGCCTTTAATCCTAGCACTTGGGAGGCAGAGGCAGGTGGATCTTTGTGAGTTCAAGGCCTGCCTGGTCTACATAGTGAGTTCCAGGCCAGCTGGGACTAAAGGGAGACCCTGTCTCAAAAAGACAAAAAGGTCTAGTTAGGAACCTTTGTTGAGATAATATTTTTGGCAAAGATACTAGCATGGTAATAGTGATGAAGTGAAGGTTTAGATTTATCAATGGTTAAATGTATACAATGAATAGTAAACAATTTATCAGCATTTAATAATAGTCCCAATTAAGATTTTTTTCCCCCCTCACATAACAAAAACACCCTAACCGCCTCTTCCCTCCAATGCAGCAGGCATTGTATATGTATAGTCTTTTGAGACAGGATCACCCTGGAACTCATTATGTAGACCAGGCTAGCCTCAATCCTGCCTCCCAAATGGTGGGATTAAAGTTGAGTACCACCAAGCCTGATCAACAGTCTCAGCACAGAAGTTCTATTGGCTAGTACTGTGTCAGTGTGGGCTGAGCATCTATGTCAGTGTACAGACATGCATATGCCGATGTTAGCAGAGGCCAGATCCAAACCATAGTCTGATATGACGTACACTCTTCATACAGAAACCTCTTGTACAAGTTGTATCTAGTTTATTTCAACTGTAGAAACCACTATATAACAGTATACACAAAAAGCCAGACCCAGGCTGGGCGTGGTGGTGCACACACCTTTAATCCCAGCACTCAGGTGGCAGAGGCAGGTGGATCTCTGAGTTCAAGGCCAGCCTGGTCTACCTAATGAGTTCCAGGACAGCTGGGGCTAAAGGAAGACCCTATCTCAAGAAGACCAAAAAAAAAAAAAAAAAAAAAGTCAAGACGTATCACCTACCTTGGCTCCCAGTATTGGAAACTTCTACTGCAGCTTCCATCTTTGTATCAAGAATGACAGCATCATCAATGCCATCTTCTTCTTCCTCCTCTTCCTTCTCAGAGTCTTCAAGATGACCCCAGGAGCTTTCTCTTCCGTCTCCAATCTGGGCAGTTCCAGGTGTCCACAGCACAGGTTTGGAAACACTTACCAAGTTAAGAGACTGAACAGCGGCTGCAGAGATGGCCTAGCTAAGAGTGCTGACCACTCTTGCAGAGGATCCGGGTTCGATCCCCAGCACCCACATGGCGGCTAAGAACCATCTTTGACTCCAGTTCCAGGGGAATCCGAGACCCTCTTCTGACCTCCGCGGCATTGCACAACACGGTGCACAAACTTGCATGCAGACAGTACATTCATACACATACATAAATTAATAAAAAAAAATTAAAAAACAAACAAACAAAAAAAAAACTGAACAGCAAAAACACTGCTATGAGATACTGAAGAAAGTCACATTTTCCTGTAAGATTTCATGTGCTCCACAAATTCTCAAGAGTAAAACTGCAGTTATACTATGGATTGCTAATAAAGAAAAACATAATAATATTAAGAATATCAGTAATGGCCAACTTTGTATTTGTTGAATAATTTCAAGAATATATAATAGTGCATAAAGAACCTGGCAATGTCATCAATATTAAATATTAAAGCACTTTTTTTTTTTCTGGTCTTTCTGAGAGAGGGTCTCCCTGCTGCCCCAGCAGGCCTGGAATTCACCATGTAGACCAGGCTGGCCTCTATCTTGAAGCCTCCCTCCCAAGCATTGGGATCAAAGGTGTGCACCATCACGGCTGGCTAAAAGCACAAATTTTAAAAGGAAAATGAATGCTGTAGTTTTGTACTTTGTACTTTTGTGTGGTGCATGTGGTAAGGTGTGATAATGGAACCCAGGGCCTTACACATGTAGGAAAGTGCACTACAACCAAGCCACTTCTCTAGCTTGAAGCTGACTCCTTTCTATTTAAGAAAAACTTATGGTTTTAGAGATAACAGCTTCTAAATGTTATACATCAACTTAACCTTTTTTTTAATTTTCTCACAGTATACTTCAAAAACAAGTTTCAGTATGCATACATAGCCTTAGTAAAGCAAAAGATGCTAAGAATCTTGTTACTATGAAAGCCATGTAATAAAGATACACTTCGGAAGGAGGCTCAGCTTCAGCAATGATTTCTTCGGCTTTCTCCCCAACATCGGAGGTATCAACAGGAGCCTTCTCCATTCTAAATGCTGTGATCCTTTGATTTGCTATGGACTCTGCAAAGCCAAACTTTCCACCTTCTTTCCTGTATGTAGGTTTTGATGTTGGTGGTTGTTTTCGGAGATGACCAATGAGGGAAAAAAAGACAAGAAGGGAAAAATGACTTCTGTCCTTGGGTAGGTGAGGACTATTGCTGGTCTGACTTGACTTAACCACCAGTCCTGGTTAGCATTGCCTGTCAACCTGACACAGCCTAAAGGAATCTAGGAATGGATCTCCCAGATCAGAGTGCCCCGTGGGGTGTCTGTGAGGACTGTCTGGACTGTCCATTGGTGCAGAAGGGCTCAGCTCACTGGTGGTGCCATCCCCTGAGCTACATGGAAAAACGAGCAAAGCAGGAGCCCGTGAGAGCACCTCTGATTTCTGCTGAACTTGGCTGTGTGTTTCCCGGTTACAATGCTGGGAGAACAGCAAGCAGTCAGGTTCCTCAATGGTAGACTGGGATTTGAAAGTATAAGCCAAATAAATCCCTTCCTCCCCTAAGCTGCTTTTGGTCAGAATTTTATCACAGCAACAGAATTCAAACTAGACACTAGTATAGCTATCATAATTACTTTGAACCTATGCTACATATATGCTAGTTACTTCAACTATATTTTCTAATTCTCACAGCAGCTGTCCCAGGAAGGCATAGCCTTGTTCAGGACAGATGCTGGGTATATACTGCTTAGGGTAAGAAGCAGAGCTGTTTCTTCTTTCCATTAATTTAAAGAAAAAAGTTCTATCGAATACAATGTAATCAACTTTCAAAAACCACTAGTATATTTGAGATTAACAAAGGAGAAACCAAGTATGAAATTGTTTGGCTGCCCTTGTATGAGGAAAGCCCTTAGAAATAGATTAAAAGACTATTTAGGGGCTGGAGAGATAGCCTAGCGGTTAAAGGCACCGACTACTCTTGCAGAGGATCCGGGTTCAATCCCCAGCACCCACATGGCGGCTAAAAACCGTCTGTAACTCCAATTCCAGGAGAACTCCAGTTCCAGGGGAATCCGAGACCCTCTTCTGACCTCCGCAGCATTGCACGACACGGGTGCACAGACCTGCATGCAGACAGTACATTCATACACATACAAAAAAAAAAAAGACTACTTAGTTCTGAAAAGTTAAACTTACCTAGCTCTCTGGTCACTCTCCAAAGCTTTCTGGATCAGCTCGGTAGTTTCTGCTACTTTCACACCAGCTATTTTACTGCATCTTAAAACCTGTTTGTAAATGTGAACTGATAGTTATAGACAACTCAAACCATAACAATTTTCTTCCTAGGCAATTTAAGTCTTTCTTTTCCCAAATATGAAATTAAAGTACCCTAAATACAAATTAGGACAAAACGTGAAAGTCATTTATCACATTAAGGGAACAGACTTGAGAACTTTCTTATGTAACTGTAGGACACTGCAGGGGAGGCCATTGGTAAACACATGCTTGGGAGAGCAGACTTCTTTTCCAGTCAGTAAGCCACAGAAACAAGAGTCAGACAAACTTTTGATAACAATGAAAGTAGCATTCATTGAACATTTCACGCATCTCTGACACTATACGATTCTGCACGTATTTATCCTTCAAACCCTTCTAAGGTGTCAGCAGTACAAGCATTCCCTACTTTACAGACAAGACAGGACCAGGGATACGAAGTCTTTTGCCTACAGGCAGTTAATACCAAGTCAGCTGAAATCTGGAGCAGCCCCCCATTCCTACTGCTTATGCTACGGCACTCTCGTTTCTAAAAGCTTTCATGCGGATCTGATAGGTAGTTGGGTCTGAGTATCATTGCTGACTGTATCTGAAGTCCAAAAGCAAAATTACTTTCCCTTTAAGTTCTACATTTGATGCTTTAAAAAAAAAATTATTTTTCTTCACTGAAAGAAAAAAAGCACTCCTCCAGATGGAAGAGTCAGACCCTGGAGGGCCAGACAAGGGAGGATCAAGAGGAAGAGACGGCAAAGTGGAATAACTAGACTGAAGTCGGACGGTAATACATCCTAGTGCCCCTACGATACCCTAGTGGCTTTGTTACAGAACAATATGTAAAAATTCTGAAGAGAGACCTGTTCTTACAGGGACACTAGTCAAGCACCAACCTGGTCTTTCAGCAGCATTATCCCACCACTGGACTGAATGGTACAAATTTCTCGATGCTTGTTCATGGCAATCACTAGTAAGCCATCCATCACTCGTTCTTCTCGCTCATTGGGATCCACCAATAAATATGTTCTGAAATGAATATTAAATAGTCCTCAACAAATCTGAAGCTGAATGCTAATTTTTTAGGATAATGGATTTTTTTTTTTTTTACTTTTTTGAGACAGGGTCTCCCTGTAGCTCCAGCTGTCCTGGAACTCGCTCTGTAGACCAGGTTGGTCTTGAACTCACAAAGATCCTCCTACCTCTGCCTCCCGAGTGCTAGGATTAAAGGCATGCACCACCAAGCCCAGCAGGATAATGGATGTATTAAAACCTAGGATCAATAAAATCAAGACAGTGTGGGTCTAAGCCTGTGGATGTGAGTCACTTTTTACTTACTTACTTACTTATTTATTTATTTATTTATTTATTTATTTATTTATTTATTTATTTATGTTTTTGAGACAAGGTCTCCCTGTAGCCCCAGCTGTCATGGAACTTGTTCCGTAGACCAAGCTGGCCTTGAACTCACAGAGATCCGCCTGACTCTGCCTCCCAAGAGCTGGGATTAAAGGTGCACACCACCACGCCCAGCCATGAGTCACAGTTCCAGGAATTAAGAGTCCATTGTGGCAGGGAGGCGTGGTGGCAAAGGCTGGAGCAGAAAGTATGAGTTACTTTATTAAGGGAAGAGTCAAAAGAACTGCTTTCTTTTTCTTTTTAATATTTTATGTGTATGAGTGTACTGTTTGCATGTAGGTTGGTGCACCCATGTTGTGTAATGCCAGAGAGGCTGGAGTTAAAGACAGTTCTTAGCCACCATGTAGGTGCTGGGAATCGAACCCAGGTCCTCTGCAAGAGCAGTCAACGCTCTTAACCACTGAGCCATCTCTCCAGCCCCAAAGAACTGTTTTCACCAACACAAATGGATGCTGAAAGGGATGTCTCTCTGGAAGTGTCAGCCAAATAAACCCTTTCCTCTCCTAGGTTGCTTTTGGTCAGACTTTTATCACAGCAACAGAAATCAAACTAAAACACCATGAAAGTTTTTGAAAGAAACAAAAGTCACTGTAAATATTTATTGACTGTGAAGGAAATCACATAAGTTCAGACTGAGATCTAAAAAAAAAAAAAAATCCACCCTATGGCTAATGCCATCTCTTTGATTAAATGACTTCTGGCTCATTAATAAAGACTGAAATAAACTTGATTTGGTTTAAAGTGGCCCCAAGGTTCTGTGCTCTGCTCCGGGTCCTGCCAATGGCCTCTCAGAAAAGGACGCCTATTTCTGCGCTGCCAACTGCCTTGGCTGACACTAGTGGCTACTGAGATAGTCTAAACTGAGGGTGTAAAATTTCAGATTTCAATGCTGGGCCTGGTGGTGCACACCTTTAATCCCAGTACTCAGGAGGCAGACGCAAGCAGATCTGGTCTACATAGTGCTACCCTGTCTCAAAAAAATAGAAAAAAAAATTTAAAAACCAGAACTTCAAATACTCAGTGTTTAAGTCCTGAATAATTTTTAAAATACAAATTACATAGTGTGGTGGTTTGAATGAGTGTCCCCCATAGGCTTTAAGTATTCAGACATTTTGTCTCCAGTTGGTGGCACTGTTCTTAGAGGTCTTAGAAGGTGTGGCTGTGCTAGAGGAAGTATGTCACTGGGGGCAGGCTTAGTGAGTTTAACAAGCCTTGTGGTCTCCAGACGTTCTCTCTGCTTCCTGTGCTCATTGCAAGATATGACCCTCAGCTTGCTGCTCCAGCCGCCATGCCTCCCGCCACAATGGACTCTAATTCCCTGGAACTGTCAATCATAAGCTCAAATAAACTCTTCCCTTTTATAAGTTCATTTGGTCATGGTGTTTTATCACAGCAACAGAAAAGTGATTAATACACATAGTAAAATAAAAATACTTTGCAAATATTAGATTAAATAAAATATCAAAAAAATAAAATTTACCCAATTTTGTTTTGTTCTGTTTTGGACAGGGTCTCACTATTTTTCTGAGGTTGATCTAGACTTTGCTGTGTAGCTTAGTTTGGCCTGACACTCACTGAGTCTTCCTGTTTCAGCTCCCCATTACTGGTATTACAAAATTGTTTGTTACTAGTTTCTTTTCACCTTTTAATTTTAATTTCTGAAAATTTTTAAATTGCTTTTGTGGCTTACATACTTTGCTTCTATTGGACAGTGGTGGTCCATTCTGATATAAAGGTACAAAATTTACACTGCAACAACAAAAGCTGCAATCTTTTCTCTAGTTTTTGTGCAAAAAAGTCTCTTTTTCTCCTGAGGATTAAGGATCAAGCCCAGTAAGATGCTACTATGTCACAATAAGTTAGTAACTTGTAAGTACGTTGTGAGGAGAAGCATGATGGAAGTGTGATTTTCACAGCTGGATGTTGTCACTTCTATCATGAAAACATAAGAAGATGGGAAAGAACTATAAGTATTTTTTTTTTTTTTGAGACAGGGTTTCCCTGTAGCCCCAGCTGGCCTGGAACTCACTCTGTAGACCAGGCTAGCCTTGAACTCACAGAGATCCGCCTGCCTCTACCTCCTGAGTGCTAGGATTAAAGGCGTGCGCCACCATGGCTAAAGTCGCCATGTGGTTGTTGGGAATCGAACCCAGGTCCTCTGCAAAGAGCAGTCAGCACTCTTAACCGCTGAGCCATCTCTCCAGCCCCAAGAACTGTAAGTGTTAAAGGAGGAATGTCTATGGACAGTTGAGCAAAACAATAAAAGTTCTTAGGTTGAGGATGTAGCTCTGCCTGTAGTGTTAGCTAGCATGCAGAGCCGGGGTTTTGATCCCTAGCACCAGGTAAACTAGGCAAGGTGGTACACGCTTGTAATCCCAGCACGTGGGAGATAGAGGCAGGAAGCCTACAAGTTCAAGTCATTCTTGGCTATGTAGGAAGTCTGAGACCAGCCTAAGATACAGAAGACCCTGTCTCAAAAAAATAAAATACAATAAGATTCCTAGCTGTACTTATTATTTCAGCCTATGATAAAGTAACACTCACCCTTGCTGGAAGAAAGCAAAGCTGACACAGATGGGCATATGGTGGATGCTCAAGGGCACAGGGTCGCGCTCCTCAGGTGTGTACTGTTTCAGAAGAAAAGGTCAGATTCTTAAAGTCAGTAAGTTAGGAAAATACAAACACAGAGAAAAAAATCACCCTGAGAACCAAACACTAAAATACATAATTCTTTGACTCTGAATGAGTAGCTAAATAATGTCTCTTCTAATTATGAATGTAATTTGGGGGCTAGAGAGATGGCTCAGTGGTGAAGAGCACGGACTGCTCTTGCAGAGGACCAGGATTCAATTCCCAGAACCCACCTGGTGGCCAACAACTGTCTGTAACTCCAATTCCAGGGGATCTGATGCCCTCTTCTAACCTCCCAGGGCACTGAATAACATGGATGCATTTATATACATGCAGGCCATACACTCACACATAAAATGAAAAATAAATAAAAATATTTTTTAAAAACCTCACCCAAAATAATGTATGCGATTATATGGCTTTGGCACTATGTTCTTCAAACCTATATACCCTTTTCAAAAACTTTCTTGCGGGGCTGGAGAGATGGCCTAGTGGTTAAGAGCTCCAACTGCTCTTGCAGAGGACCAGGGTTCAATCCCCAGCACCCACATGGCGGGTGAGAACAGTCTTTAACTCCAGTTCCAGGGGAATCTGACACCCTCTTCTAACCTTGGCGGCATTGTATGACACCGGTGCACAAACCTACATGCAGACAGTACATTCATACACATTAAAAAAAAAAAAAAACTTTCTTGGACTATAATTTATAACCCATAAAATCCACTCAAAGTATGAAAATCCACTCAATTTTCAGTAACTATATGTTTGTAACCATTACAACCATCCAGTTTTTTAATTAATTAATTTTTATGTTTATGAGGTTTTTTTTGTCTTTTCAAACAGGGTCTCCCTGTAGCCCTAACTGTCCTGGAACTCACTCTTGAACTCACAAAGATCCGCCTGCTTCTGCCTCCCTAGTGCTAGAATTAAAGGCATGCGCCACCAAGCCCGGCTGTTTAGGAGTATTTTGCCTGTATATAAGTGTACCTGTTGTGTATAATGCCCACAGAGGCCAGAGAAGGCATTGGATCCCCTGGAACTGGAGTTACAAATGGTTGTTAGCCTCCATGTGAATGCTGGGAATTGAACCCAAGTTCTCTGTAAGAGCAGCCAATGCTCCCAACTGCTGAGCCATATCTCCAGTCCCCATCCAGGGTTTTTGAGACAGAACGCCTCATTATAGCCTTGCTGGTTTCCAACACATAACAATATTCCTGAAACTCACAAAGCCCAGGCTGGCTTTGAATTTGCAGCAATCTTCCTGCTTCAGGCTCCTTAGTTCGTTGTTCTAGGCGTAAGCTACCGCTTCCAACTTTATCCTTAACTTTTTAAGAAACTTGTCCACCGGGCATGGAGGTGCATGCCTTTAATCCTAGCACTTGGGAGGCAGAGGCAGGTGGATCTTTATGAGTTCAAGGCCAACCTGGTCTACAGAGTGAGTTCCAGGACAGCTGGGGCTGCAGGGAGACACTGTCTCAAAAAGGCAAAAAAAAAAAAAAAAANAAAAAAAAAAAAAAAAAGAAAGAAACTTATCCAACTTTTACAACACGATTGTACCAGTGAACATTCCCATCAGCAATAACAACATACATTTAAGGTGATTTCATTTTTAAGTCTAATCACATCCTGCTTCTTTTTTACTGCCTTATCCTTTCTCTGCAGGAGCACTGTCCTTGCCTCTGAGCCTTTAGAGTCGGTCTTGGCATAATGTCTCAAAGTAGCATTATGAATGACTACCTAAAAACTTGGGCATTTGATGGTTCCTTTTGCAACTCAGGGCTCAAAGAATGCACATCCATTATTCTAGCACGCTAACTTATGAATCAAAATTGACATTCCTGGAAAAAGAGAAGGACAACGCAAACCACTGGGTCTCATAATGGTCCTTGGATCAGCAACATCAGGACCACATAAGCACTCTTAATTAGAAGTGCAAGTTCTTAAGTCCTACCTCCATCTTCCACTATAAGCAGAGTCTAGCAATGTGTGTAACAAGCCCTCCAGGCATTTCTGATGGACTTCTGTCATCTACTTTGCTTAATAAAAAAAGGACCTGAAGAAAATGTAAATCTGGTGAACCATAGTCCCTTTCAATACTATAGGCCCCTCAAAATAAGCACCTGATGGTGGCCCAAAACAGAAACTAACCATTTCATCTAATGTTCAATCCAAACAAGAGTCCAGTTCTGTTCTGGAAAACAAAGCTGGAATATGTTCTTTTTTTTAATTTTATTTATTTCTGTATGTGTATGAATGTACTGTCTGCATGTAGGTTTGTGCACCCGTGTCGTGCAATGCTGCGGAGGTCAGAAGAGGGTGTCGGATTCCCCTGGAACTGGAGTTCTCCTGGAATTGGAGTTACAGACGGTTTTTAGCCGCCATGTGGGTGCTGGGGATCGAACCCAGGTCCTCTGCAAGAGCAGTCAGCACTCTTAACTGCTAGGCTGTCTCTCCAGCCCGGAATATGTTCTTATTGGAGACATTTCTATTTGGAAAACTTCGGCAATTTCTAGGGCAATTTTGACCATTTGCTTTTTCTGTCTTATGAACAAATTCTAGAACCTGTCTAACTGCCAGCTACAAAACTCTCCGTTATTAACTAGCTGTTCTGTACATCCAGGATCCCCATTCCTTCATAGGAACAATCTTGGTTTGAAGCTTGAAAGCTTACCAGTGTTACTTCTTCTCCTTGGACAGAGACATCAGGCCTTCGAAAGTGACACAAGGCCACAATTGCTGCAATGCTGGCAGCATCAATAATATTTCCATCATGGTTTAATAAATGTAGGTCTACACGGATCTGCCAAACCTAAAAGTGAATTTAAGATTTTAAATTTATTCATGCGTCTATATGAGTCATTTGAGAACATGAAAATGTGTAAATAAATTAAGCCATTCTGACTCTTGAAACAAGTTCTGTTTTTATTGTTTGCTAATTTATAACACATCAACAGTACTTCACTGTTAGGAAGCCAGGTCATATTTCCTACCTTTTCACCAGCAACAACACAGAGAGATTCAGTGTCTATACACTTTGAATTTCTTAGACATCTTTCCAAGAGTCGATTCAACTTCACCAAGAGATCCGACTGCCTATGAAAGCAGCAATGAACAGACGTCATGGAATACAAACCTGTGCATTACAACAGCAGCTCACTGCTGTTAAGTTTTTCTATGGCTAAGTAAGCTCGAGAAAGACTGAAATACCTGCCAGGTTCAAAAGCTGGAGCAGCCATCTGAGAAAGCTCGAGATTAAAAAAGAGAATACCTTCTGTTGCCCGATTTAGTTTTGGAGAAACAAGTTCACAGGAAACCTGTCCAAGAACTCTGCAGAAATAAAGGAACAAAGCAGTTAAATAAACATTTCCTTTACAAATTGGAAAAGAAGAAATCTAAAACAGATCAAATCAATTTCAATCATTCTGAATAATAATAATGTGACTTAAGAGGCAGAAATTACATATAGAATATACTAGTAGACTGGTCTTGTGAGATGGCTCAGTGGGTAAGGTGCTTGCCCATGTAAGCCTGACAACCTGAATCTGACCTGCAGAAACCTTTTAAATAAAAGATTCCACAAAGTTGCCCCCCAACATACAACATGTGGACCCCCTAACTATAATAATAAAGTTAAAATATACATTAGATTACATGTAAAAATAAAAAATACATTGGCATACCTAAAAAATGGACAGAAAATTTATTACAGTATTTATTATTCCACAGACTTAAAGGAAATCAACCCTATTTTTTACATTTTATTTATTTTTATTTTATGTGAATGAGTGTATTGCCTGCATGTGTGTAAGTGCACCTGTGTCGTGTAATGCTCTACGAAGTTAGAAGATAGCTTGGATCTCTGAAACTTGAGTTACACATGGTTGTTAGTCACCATGTGGGTGTTGGGAGTCAAACCCGTGTCCTCTGCAAGAGCACTCAGTGCTCTTAATGGCTGAGCCATCTCTCCAGTCCCTCAACCCTGCTTTTTAAACAAACAGAAGATGAAAACTTGAACTTTCTTAAGGTTTTCATATGGCATGGTTTACCAACATTATCTTACCAAATACTTTCACAACTTTCAGATATTAAAAACCCAATTCTTATGTCATTCAAGAATAAAAGGAAAAATGGGAGTCATTAATGACAAGATATCCAAGATCTCTACTCTCTGGCATTAGAATGTGAGACATGCACTTAACAAATTCAGTGCAATCAATGTTTGCTGCCTACATGATTTATAAAGGCCATAAAGAAGTATGACGCTCAAAAAGAAGATTGCAAGTTTATGGTTAAAGTGTGAGCACAAAACTAAAAGGTTTTGCATGAAATTTGGTTTTCTGAGACAATGTCTCCCTGTAGGCCCAGCTACAGGAACTCAATGTGTAGACCAGGCTGGCCTTGAACTACAGAGATCCACCTGCCTCTGTTGGGATTAAAGGCGTGTGCCAAAACACCTGGCATGAAACGAAATATGTTTTTTCTGCAGCAAAACGAAGTACGGTCTGAACTTTTGACCTGCTTGGTAAACCACCAAGTCGGTATGCTATTTTCACATCCCCCTCTGTTGCATTATCCAACAAGAATCCCCTTACCTCGTTTTCCCCAGTTCCACAAAACAGCATCCATAATCTGTTCCAAATGAGATCCTGATGTTCCTGTAATCATAGGTCTGTCTGCCATCCAATCGCTGTAAACAAACATTGTTTCAACACAAATTTATGGGAAATAACTGTTTCTCTGGTCTTGGTCTTAATACCCAAGCAAAGTGGTTTGCTAACCACGCCACCGGGGCCGCGGGCACCGACCAGCGAAGAATACTGGAAGAGTTGACAGAATCCACGCAGGGGACCGCCCGAGTCCACACCACAGTCCACCCGAATCTACACCACAAGGCGCCGTGCCCCCACAGGCCTCACACCTTCTTCTCCTCGATGGCTCGGAGAAGGAAGCGGCGCTCGCAGTTGGAGAGCGGCGTTTCCTTCATACTGCCTGCTCACGCGCGATCCAGCACTGCAGTCTCTGGGAGGAAACGCGTCTCCGTCGCACCGCACACCGGCTTTTTCCGGGTGCACAGAATCGACGTCATCCAGGCGCCGAGCTGGGGGACAGAGCGCCGACCGGAGACCAGTAGTGTGCCGGCTCGAAGCTCAGCATGGGCGGGGCCAGCAGGCTGGAAGGGAGGGGTCAGGTGAACTAGGCACGGAAACGCTGGGCAGCAGGTAGAGGCTTGAGGTCCACTACCCCGCTGGGCCGAAGCTGGACTAGTGTTTCCTTTCAGCAGAGGACGACGATCTTTGTTTGGAAAAGCCAGAAGGATGTGGGCGGGTCCGTGAGGAAGTCCTGGAAGGGTTTGGGATGGACCGGGAAGAGGAAGCTGGGCTGGGAGGAAGGTGTGAGATCCGAGGACCTGACCAGCGGTGAGGCGTAACCACCACCGTGGACTGAAATTTCATTACAGCTTGCTTCTTATTGTGCACCAACCGGCTTATTCTTCAAGCGTAGAGAATTTACCCATCTGCTGCCTGGTGTCCTGGTCTATCCACGCAGAAACGCTAGAAATGCTAGACGCAATCGTAGGTTGCTAGAAGCTTGAGAGATGATGTTCCGGTGTTTGATTTCCCTCCGTCTTCTGCAACTGAGAGTGGAAGCGGTACGTGGTGTCCCTAGCGTGCACGCCTCTGTAATTAGGACCCTCACCTAATTACCTAAAAAAGTAACAGCTCTTGCCTAAGGCTAGGAAGCAGTGATTCCCAGTTCTTGCCTGTGGCTGGCTGGCTTCCTGGCAGACCCGGCCCTTCATACCAGTCAACTAATAACAGTTCTTGGCCCAGTGTCTGAGAACCTTTGGCCCAAAGACTTCACAGGTCCCTAGAACTTTCCGTGAATAGAGTCTCACAGCGACCTTTGCATCACCACTGCTCTTCTGTCTCAAAAGACCATCTGAGAAAAGACTTTTATCATGCCTGTTATTGCAACACCAGAGAACACAGCAAACAGAGTATGGCCCAAGCCACTCCCTTAGTGAGTCTGAGCAGCCTGCTTATGTGGCCCCATGGAAGGGTGTTTGAAAGGGTGTTTGATTCAATCTTAGCCTTGCCTCTTTAGCAACGGTCACTGCAGTGCCTCTACTAGGCCACCAGGGGGAGCAAGGCTCCTCTAGTCTAGATGAAAATAGTTCTAGGGTCATGCAGAGCGCAGCTTCTTAAAATGAATCCTGACCCCTGTGGGATCCTGTAACTAAATAGGAGCCAAGAAAAAATTGGCAACAGTAAAACACTTCTGGACAGATGATGACTAAGTTCAAAAGCAAATGTATAATAATGAATTGAAATAATTCTGGCAGTGCTCAGCTGTGTGGCTTCTGAAACTTGACAGCTTCACCACAGCCTTGGTTCAAAACACGCTGCAACCTGTGCAATGCGCTGAGCACGCCCTTGCATTATGTAATGCCAACCAACTCTGCTTGAAATACCTCAGCAAGATCCAAGACTATTGTATGTTATGAATGGTGTTGTTTTTTCTAAGAGGAAAAGGTTGGTCTCTTATAAAAACGTAATGGTTTAATTATAGAAAGCAAGGATTTTCAATATTTTCCCACCATCATTTCTCAATATGTTAATCTTTGGATTGTGTTGTATTAAAATGTTTGATTTTTAAAATTGCCATTTGAGTTGATGACTTGAATTTCATTTAAAAAATCATTCAATGAATTTGGCTTGGGATTAAGACAGAACTTCCAATGATGTCTGAATTGGTTCTAACCATATTTCTGCTATTTTATTACATTTTATTTTAGTGTGTGTGTGCACACAGAGGTCAGAAAACAACTTTGGGAAGTTGATTCTCTTCTTTCCCCCATGTAGACCAGGGAATCAAACTCAGGTCTTCAGACCTGGCAGGAGGCCCCTTTACCCACTGAGCCATCTTGCTGGCCACTCTGCATATCACATTTACCTGAAGCAGCATCCTTAGCCTTGATCATTAGAAATCAAAATATCCATCAGTTCTGAAAAACATGAAGATTCTATATGTTCAGCAGTACCCAATATTCAGCCAGCCAAGAGTTTTTTCATTTTTTTTTTTAGACAGGGTCTTACTGTGTAGACCTGGCCATGTACCACCACATCCAGTGTATCCAAGAGTTTTCTTTATATAAACTGAACACATAAATACATGTTAGTAATATTCAAGATTACTTTTATCTCAATAAATGATAAAATTATATGTTTACCAAGGAATCTTTTTTTTTTTTTTATTTTTGTCTTTTTGGAGATGTCTCCCTGTGGCTCCAGCTGTCCTGGAATTCACTGTGTAGACCAGGCTGGCCTTGAACTCACAGAGATCTGCCTGCCTATGCCTTCCGAGTGCTGGGATCACAGGCGTGCGCCACCACACACGGCACCAAAGAATCATTTTTAAAGTAAACTTCCTCACGATTTCTTAGCTGTAAACATTTGATTTGCCTGTTTTATACACCTGCTACTTGGAGGCACATACAAATTTCTGACAAGGAGCTAGAGTTCACTGAGTCTTGTAGTGGAAGGGAGAAAACCAGGCAGATGTTTCCACACCCTTAACTCATAATACACCAAATGGAAGGGTCCACCTTCAAATGAAAAGCTTAATTTCTTCTAGAAAAGTTTCAGCCAGAGGCTCAGATATAGCTCCCGAGACAAATGAGGTTTAACAAATGTTATTAAAGCAAAGGTATAATGGTTATTGAAGCACTCTTCACAAAATTAAAGTTATGGGATCAGCCTAAGTGCACATCCATAAATGAATGAAAGAAAATATAGGATGTATAAACGCACACAAAGACACACACACACCACAAACAACACGCAAAACACGAAACACGTTTGTTGTTTGGCCACAAAGAAAATGAAATGTCATCTTTAGGAAAATGGGTGGAACTGAAGTTTATCCTGTTACACAAAATAAACCAGAACAAGCAAAACAAACACATTTTCTCTCATATGCAGGATATAGTATTAAAAAAAAAAAAAAAAGAAAGCCGGGTGTGGTGGCGCATGCCTTTAATCCTAGCACTTGGGAGGCATAGGCAGGTGGATCTCTGTGAGTTCAAGGCCAGCCTGGTCTACAGAGTGAGTTCCAGGCCAGCCAGAGCGACAGGGAGACCCTGTCTCGAAAAGACCAAAAAATAAAAAGAAGAGAAAGGAAGGAAGGAAGGAAAAAATGGGACTGTCTGGGAAGAGGAAGAGAACCAAGAGGAGGGAAGACAAGAAAGTGTAATGGGGGTACACAACTAAAGCACATGGTGTACATCTATGGAAATATCATGATGAAGCCTGTACAATTAATACATGTGAATACAAAAGAAAATAAAAAAGTATATGGCACCCAAGAAGAAAAGACAATGGACAGCATAGAGCTTCCTAAAAACGATGAAGGGCAAAAATCCCGAAGTATGATATGACAAGTCTTTTTTTTTTTTATGTGTATGTGTGTACTGTCTGCATGCAGGTCTGTGCACCCGTGTCGTGCAATGCCGCGGAGGTCAGAAGAGGGTCTCGGATTCCCCTGGAACTGGGGTTCTCCTGGAATTGGAGTTACAGATGGTTCTTAGCCGCCATGTGGGTGCTGGGGATCGAACCCGGGTCCTCTGCAAGAGCAGTCGACGCTCTTAACCGCTAGGCCATCTCTCCAGCCTCTGATATGACAAGTCTTAAGTCAGATGAAGAAATCACACATTTTTTTTAAATGTAAATTACAAATTGGCCCAGATATGGGCTTTGATATCAGCCAGCTGTGGGTTCAGACTGGCTGGGGACGGTGAGGTCTGGGATACATCATCTTACCTCTGGCCTCAGGCAACTGGACTCATTGCCAAAGATGGGTGTCCTAATATTAGGCTGAAATGTAGTTCTCAAAGTTATGAAGCCTAAAAAGGAGAGAGAGAAGAAAGAGAAAAAGAGAGGAGAGGAGGAAGCAAGAACTCTTGTACCTCGTTTCATAAGAATACCCTCATGACCACATTCATTCTCAAAGGCCTCACCTTCCAACCCATCGCACTGGGGATCAGTGCAGGACTTTGTGGAGTCACATTTAGTTAAAAGCACTTCTCTAAAGTGGTGTGGTTGCAACTGAACACAGCAACTATTTTTATTTTTATGCTTCTATTTTATTTATTTTTAGTGGTAGTGGTGGTGGTGCTGTGTGGGCATGCGTGTGGAGTGGGGGTATGGGGGGGGCGGTGTCAGGACAGTTTATGAAGTTAATCCTTTCTTCCATCATGTGGGTTCTGGGTATTGAACTCAGGCATGGATCTTCTTCCGAGTGGACTGGCCCTGGACATCAAACACCTTCCCAAGGTTGTGAGTGTGACCATGGCTCTTCTGAAGGAAGGGAGGATCACATGATCCATCCCGGCAGCCAGCTCACCTAGGGGAGGGGATAACGGCTCATAATCCCAGAGTGCTAGGGGGCAGTGCTCTCTCTCTCTCTCTCTCTCTCTCTCTCTCTCTCTCTCTCTTTCTCTTTCTCTTTCTCACTGGCACCATCTTGGGCAGAGAGCATAGGGATCTGGGTGGGAGAACACACACACACAAAAAAAAACCCTGTTACCCCCCCCACCCATTTGCTCTGTGATAAAGCCCATTAAACTTGCTAGTCTCTCCTAAACAATAGTTTGGAGAGTTTTCTCAGTTTGTCTTTGGGATCATAGGGGCAGGAGGCAGGGTACCATGCTCATTTCTCCCAGGAAGAGACTTTTCTGAGATACACCCTTATCCCGTGGGCCCTTCAGGAGTATCTGGTGTGTGCTAGATGCTTTTCTAAGGAGTTTACATAACTTATTAACATCACACCCCCTTTTATGGTACTTATTGTTATTGTCACCCATTTCATAGATTAACAGAGATGAACAGGTAGAGAGGAGGTGACTTTCCCAAGCTCACACACTGTGATTTGGCAGGATTTCAGTGCAGGCAGCCCAGCTCTGTAGCTGTGTTCTGAGGCCTTCTGCCTTATGCCTCTTGATATAAAGATTTTTCCTTCAAGATAAATTGTATCACAAAAGAGCCTTTGGCACAGAAGAAGCACAATAAGTATTTGTTGGATGTTTGAGTTTGCAAAATTATATCCTTAGTAAACAGAATACCTGCTTATTTCAGTGATTAATTATTAGTTTATAATAACTACTTAATTATTTTTCATGGTTTTAGATTCCCTCCTGTGTATTATATGAAATTTGCCCAAATATATTTTTTTGCAAAATAACTTGGTTTTGCTAGAACATTAGGTTATCTCCAAAATTTGTTTCTTTTATTTAAACTGTTTAAGTGAATTTTTGCATATTTCATACAGACCATCCTAATCTTAATCTTCCCCACTGGACCTGCCCATACCCCCCACCGGAGTTCATCAATCACATTCAGTTAGTGTTCCCAGAAGCCCCTCAGTACAACCAAATCCAGTTCTAAGAGCAGGAAGACCACGTCCTTAGGAACCTGTTTCATTGCCTTCAAACAATGAGAGTTCTTTGCTCCCTTTAGTTTACAGAACTTCTGTTCTCTTTTTTTTTTTTTTTTGTCTTTTTTGAGACAGGGTCTCCCTTTAGTCCCAGCTGATCTGGAGCTCGCTCTGTAGACCAGGCTGCCCTTGAACTCACGGGAATTAAAGGCGTGCACCACCACACCTGGCCACAATTTAGTTTTTAAATGATATTTTAGCTAAAAAATACTTCCACTGGAGAATTTCAGTTCAACAGCCAGAATCAGGAACCACTTTGGCCACAGAAATTCTGAGCAGCTCTCTGTCCTATTTGGCATGTGGAGAGCTGTGAGCTGAATCGCAGAGCAGCCTAAAAGGCTGGGGGTGGAGGGAGAGCAGGGCACAGTCCTGGGACACTGCAGACAGCCCCATCCTGTGCGTGGGCTGAGTTCCGGAGTTGCCTTTCTTCTACCCATATGAGGCTCAAACTAACGAAACCCAGTCTTTTACATTTTAAAAAAATTTTATTTTTTATGTGTGTGTTTTGCCTGCATATATATATATAAGTGTATCACATATATGTAATACACAGAGGCCAGAAGAGGACACACGTGTCTCTGAAGATACCTTGGCTCTAGGAATCTGAATTTCCCTTGTTGTTGTTTTTTCTACATTTCTGGGGCTCCTTTTCTGCTTCCTTTGGGTATTTCTCTTCCCCACCTCATCTCTTCGGGTAGTGTTTCATGAGAGTCTGTCCTTTGAAGATTCTCTCTCCCTTATTTTCCACTCTGTCATCATTTATTTGTGGCCTGCTCATCACTTGCACATCTCTCAGCTGGACTCTAGATGTTTCCAGGTGTTCACCACATCCACAGTAGAACCTGTCTCCCCAAACTTCTTCCTTCTTGTGTCTTCTCTGGTGAATGACAACACTCTAGAAGCCGATTTTCACTGTCCCAGTATACCCTCCTTCCTCTTTAAACCACCGAGTCCGACTGAGGCCACCTTCTAAACGCAGAACTCCAGTTCTCCAATCTCGTTATCAGTACCGTAATTCAGATCAATATCCTCTCTTCCTTAAATTGTTGTACGAGCCTCCCATCCTCAGGCTGCCTTCTTAGAGTTCTTTTCTTTCCACACAATACATGAAACTTCTAAACCACAAATCTAACCACCATATTTTACATATTACATTTCTATGAATTCTCATCCCTTTAAAGATAAATTCCAACCTCTGTACCATGGCTAAGCATGGCTTTTATGATCTGATCCCTACTTATTTACCCATCTGCATTAACTTACTTGAGGGTAGCTGAGTTATTTTCAATAACTCAAAGGCACAAAGTTTTCTCTCCAGCCATTTCTGCTGGAATGCCAAATGGAACAGATTTCCTCCATATTTTCATAGCTTAGCACATAGCCATTCTTCAGGCTTCAGCTCAGAGAATCAGGGTCTGTTTCTGAAGCCTCGGCTTGGGCAGAGCCCTTAGTACACCTAGACTGTTTGATGCTTCTGCTTTCTTGGTACTTAAGACATCCACCTAAGCTCTGCGTGCCCATATATCTCATATGAAGCTCCGTAAGGAGCATCTGTTTTACCCACTTTTCTTTGCCCGGACCTTAACATGGACTTAGTAAATCCTGAGCAAGTGAATGATGAGTGAAAAACACATGAGGGAAGAGATGAGAAGGAGGGAGAGCGTTTCCCCAGCATGGCTTCTACCTAGCCACAGGAACTATCGCAGCCCGTTTGCCCTCCGCTGCACTCGGGCACTGCTTCCCTAACTTCTGTACATCGAATTTTCTCAACAACTCAAATAGAGAAGGATTCTGATGTTCAGATATGTGAGAGATCTTGTGGAGCACTGGACGCTACTGACTTGATGGCGGGGAGCTGTGGCCATTCACTCTGCTTAACCAGAAATCTTACTGATCTTTTAAAAATGTTTCATTTATTATTTTTATTTTATGTGCATGAGTGTATTGCCTGCATGTGTGTAAGTTCACCCATGTCATGCAATGCCCACGAAAGTCAGAAGAAGGCATTGGATTTCTCTAGGACTGGAGTTACAGGTGCTTGTTATTTGCCACATGGGTGCTGGGAGTTGAACCTGGGTCCTCTGCAAGAAGAGCCAGTGCTCTTAAGCGCTGAGCCACCTCTCCAGTCCAGATACCTTATTGATCTTGTTTTGTGTATAAATACTCCTAACATGATGATGATAGACTTCAAGGCTGAGGCTTTAGTATCTCTGAAACGAATACTTTAAGTCTGTAAATTACAAGGGATTTTCTTGGAGATGACCACACATCTGTGTTATGAGAGAGCTGTTCAATGAGATCACCTGCATTCCAGAACTCTGCTCAACAGTATGTATTATGGAATATGTAAGAAACGCAATCCTGGAGCTGGAGAGATAGCTCAGCAAGTTCCCAGCTCTGCACCCACATGGTGGCTCACTCCAATTCCAGGGAATCCAAACCACTTCTAGCCTCTGTTGGTGTTGCATGCATGTGGTACACTGAGCACTTGCAAGCAAAACACTCGTGCACACAAAATAAAAATAAAAATTTAAAAGTCTAAGAAAACAGCCACACAATCCAAAGTATTTTGGCAAGGCAAAAAGTTTGACTTCTGCGGCAGGGTGCAAAGCCATGCCAAGTCAAGCAGCAAGCACATCTGCCTGGGCCTGCTGGGTTTCTGATGCAAAAGGCTCCTGTGCCTCATTCCCTTTTTTTTTTTTTTTTTTTGGTCCTTATTCCCTTTGAGACAGGGTCTCCCTGTAGTCCTCCGGCTAGTCCTGGAACTTGCCTATGTAGACCAGGCTGGGCCTTGACTCACAAAAGATCCCCTGCCTCTGCCTCCCAAGTGCTAGGATTAAAGGCGTGCACCACCACAACCTGGCCCTGTGCCCTCATTTTGAGTGGTCAGGGCTCAGCCTCACGTTGCTATGCCTTTGGCTGACTTAAAAATGCAGTTTTTGAGCACACATTTTTATTTCAGAAGTGCTGACTGTGGAGGAAGTCGAATTTCTTCTAAGCAGCTTATTTACATTTTTATTTTTATTTTATTTTTTTCACAAGGTTTATTGATAGATAACAAGTCATAAAACAGGGCCCATGAAACATGATTTTGATAGATTTAAGTAGATTAATTTCAATAGTAATAATAAAGGAACATTCAAAATTCTCGCCATTTGTTCCACATCCACAAAAAACCACTTCGAGGGCATTAACGATCTCTCAAACTGATCAGTTTTGAGCAAGTAAACTATGTTTCTTTTCTTTTAATTTTTTTAAATTTATTTTTGTATATGTATGAAATGTACTGTCTGTCTGCATGTAGGTCGGTGCACCCGTGTTTGTGCAATGCCCGCAGAGGTCAGAAGAGAGTGTCGGATTCCCCTGGAACCGGAGTCTCCTGGGAATTGGAGTTTCAAGGAATGGTTCCTTGCCACACCATGTGGGTGCTGGGATCGACCCCGGGCCCCCCTCTCCAAAGAGTTTGGTGCTCTTACTGCTAGGCAACTATCCTGCAAGCCCCAAACCATTTTCTTTTTTTTTAAAAAGATTTGGCACACTTTCCTCCCAGGCTCAAGGATATTGAATCTAGCACATAAAGCCCATTACTAAGAGGTAGACAAACGAATACAAATACGACATTGAATACTATAGGCAACAAACCATCAGAATTAATGTTAAGGATTTTCCTGTAACAAAAACAAATGAGGTAATTAATAAGAGTATTGCAACAATTCAAGGGTTTCTAAGGAGCAAAGTGCATTTCCTTTTATAAATATTCAGTTGTTTCTATTCATTGTTTTTCCCTTCCCTAACTTTTAAAAAAAGAAACCTATGATAACTGAGCAGAGAGAAGGTCCTTGGAATAAACTGCCTCTGCTTAGAACCATATGATGTAATATAGCCATGCTACGCTAATAAATACTTACTAAACCATTTAAAGAATACTTCCTAAAATATTTGATGGTAGACTAATGATTTAAGACTTACATTACAAAAAAACAAAAAAAACAGACAAAAACTTATGGCCGAAAAGAAAACCTTACTGACAATGTTTCTTGTTTCTCTTCAAATATTGTGCGCCCTCCAAATGAAGTCCAGTTTAAGCACACTCCCCACCATGTACATGATCCCCCTGCCAATTTGGCACCATGATGCTGCTAGATGTAATCCAACATGTCCGTCCATCTCTGAGGAGGCTAAATTTCATTAGCTGCTTATTCACAAGACCAGTATCTCAGGTCCTCATCCACAATGGAAGGCTAAAGAGTAAAAAAAAGCGTATTCCATGTCGTTTGAGGAGTGCCTAAAACAGTGGCATCTACAGAGCATATGTACCTGCCTGTAAGAATTAAAATGTAGAAGCCAAACAACGTGCTCGTTTTTTTTTTCTTTTTGTCTTTTTATAAGTTTTTTTTTTCTTACTAAATCTCAAATTTTGTGTCCTCACATTACATTTCTCTTGCGTTATTATTTATGTTCTAGGTTGTAGCCTTTCCTTCTGGATGCCATAAACAGATAGCCCAGATTAAACCAGGTTCTTGTTTTTGTTTGGAGTCGGTTGAGGATCTTTGATCCCTCCAGGGTCTCTCCGGGTTTTTTTTTTTTTTTTTTGTTTTTTTTTTTGGTGGGGGGGGGTGGAGCCCCTTGCTTCTTTCACAGCTCCCTCATCCACACCAGTTCCATCCACATGAGGACAAAATCCACGGGTCTGCCCAGACCAGGCCTTCCTCATTTCTTGAAGCCAGACTTTCCTTCTTTTAATAGACTGGGACACTGGCAAATCCCATTAGTGGACTGCTCCAAAGACCCTCCCGAACAGGAGAATGGTGACCCACCCTCTGGTGGGACATTTTCAAGATGCCCCATGATAATCCCCCTAAGATATTGGTTGACTTTGAGGGCAAGGAACAAAGTTTTTGTCACCCCCAGGTCCCTTTGGTCAATTGGTAGGGACGTTCAGATATGGCCGTTAAGTAGCCCACGGAAAGCTTAAGTTGCACCAGCCTGTTTTACATTGACAGTTTATTCACATTGTATCCTTTGTGTATTAGCTCACTTTGTCTGCTCTTTGATAACCAACCATGACAAAGAATTTGATAAATAAAAGGGAAGAGTTTATTATTTGAGCTTACTATTGATGGTTCGCCAGGGAAATGCAGAGTCCCAATCTGTGTGCAGAGGCATGGTGGCCTTGGGGCGGGAGAGCAGCCAAGCTGAGGTTCAACCAGTAATCGCAATAGGAGCGCAGGAAGGAAGAGAGACGACTGAGACCACAAGGCCTGTTAAACTCACTAAGAACCTGCCCCCCAAATAACTACTTCATCCAGCCTAGCAGGCCAGACACCTTCTAGGAACCACCGTCAAGAACAGTTGCCACACTGGAGACAAAAATGTCTGAATACTTAGCAAAGCCTATGGGGGGGGACACATTCATTCAACGCACCACACTTTTTGGAAAACAAAACGTGTATAATTTAGTTTTCCATAGCATATTTCATTTGGATTACACATCTTTTCCATTTTAATCCCATATACTCTAAAAGATGCACACACGATTCATATAATAAGTCCCATCTGAGAATGCTGTAAAGAGTCACTGTAGAGGGGGGGCATCACGTGTGTAGGTATGTCCCAATACAAGAGCACAAGGTGTCTTTGAGATACATGAAGGAGTATAAGAATTAAAGTTGCTCCATGTGTTGTCGTACACCTAGGTACTGTGTTACTACTTGCATCCCACAGGTGAGGATAACCATTCAGTCTTTTGTTTTTTGTTTTCCTGGGACTGTGTTACGACTGTACTTTACCATAAAATCGTTCTAGGCCATAACAGTTACCTGGCAAATATTTAATTGGCATGGATGTCCACTGTTTCTTTATAAACCAGACGGCATATTAGCCCAGTGTGTAGAATGTACTATATTTTCCGTATCCGAACCCATCAGTTTAGGGCATCTGGGTGTTTGGTCCCAAGCCCTCCTTCGCTATTGTGTAAATAAGACAGACATACAAACATGGCTTTCTGGTTAATCAATCTTGCTGTAAGGAAAGAGTTCTGAATGGGTATAACCCAGAAGTGGTAAGGCGGGTCAGGTTGGAAGGGCTCATTGTGAGTCTTTTAAGGTGTTCTCCATAATGCTTTTCCCAAGTGGTGAGTGTTACAATGTTTTGCATTTCCCAACCCCAGCCAGTGGATACATGTTATCCCTTTTCCCCGCCGACCCCAAGCAGCTCTCCAGAATTTGTGGATCCATTTTGTTTTTACTTGATCCTGCCGTCTTTAAAAAATCATACGCGGGGCTAAATAGGAATGAGTGATATCTTAAAGTGGTTTTAATTATTGCATTTTGCCTGAATTATTAAGCGATGGTGAACACTTATTTTTAAGATGTGTTTCTCAGCCAATCCCATTTCCGTCCTCCTGTGAATTCTCTTTCTCTGCTCAGTTCCTTTACATTCCAACAATACTTACTCTTTTGAGTGGTCTATTTGTTTCGTGCTCCTTTTGTTTTTTTTTTGAATAGTGTTCAGCAATATTGTCGGAAGTTAATGCTCTGTACAGATGTAATACACAGTGGAAGGTTTTCCTCTCCCACGTATCTGTGGTTTTTCCTCTTCACTTTCCCGTATTTTTTTCTTTTTTTGTCTGTACAAAAACTTTTGGAGTTTAATAAGGTCCACACTTTGGTCAATTTTGTTGACCTAATTATCTTTTCCCATGCAGTGCTGTCCCTGATTAAGAAAATTCCTCTTCCTACACCTATTCTTTGTAAGTTGCTGGCAAACGTTTTTATCTAGCTAACACCTACAATCCAGGGTTTTAGGTTTTTAAAAAAAATTGAGGTCTTGATCCATTTGGAAGTTTGATTTTTGTGCAGGGTAGAGAGGTAGAGGTTTTATTTTCATTTTTCTATAAGCCAAGTGGGATTCCAGTTTTGGTTTCCGCACCACACTTTGCTGAAGACTGCTAGTACTTTTTTCTTTCTCCATTGAGTCTTTTTTTGTGTTTGCCCCCTTGTCAATATAAGGTGGCGAACTTGTGAAATGTGCTCCAAGTTGTTGTGATCTTCCGTATTTGTTTCCATGGGTTAACTTGGTCTGTTTTTTCTTCATTTCTTTATACCGAGGTTATGTTTTTAAAAATGCTAGAGCCCCTGTAGTATAGTTGTTGATGTCTGGTATAGAAATTCCCCCTGGTATTGCTGTTTTTTTCACTCAGGTTTCCTTTTGGCCTTTTTCAGGTTTATTATTTTTTTATAATCCATTAAAATGAATTTAGAATTTTATCCCCAAGCCTGGTGAATAATGTCCTGGGGATTTTTTTTAATTGGAGATTGTTCACTTGGAATGATGAATCATTAATGGTGGTCGCATGGAGACATTTTTACTATATTTAGGGTTTTTCTAATCCATGAGCATGGGAAGGTCTTTCCTATTCCAATCTTCTGATGTGTTTTCTTTCTTCATCTCCTTCTTTAGGAGTTTATAATATTTGTTTGTAGAGATCTTTGGTGTCCTTTGGGTTTTAGGTTTTATTCCTAGGTATATTTATTGGTTTGGGAGGCTATGTGCGTGAGGGAAGGTCTCCTTATATTCCTTCTTCGTTGCTTGTTCTTGGGGTAAATAAGGCTACTGGTTTTCTAGGTTAATTTTTGTAACCTGCCACTTTAACTGAAATACTCCTATCATTTCTAGGATTTTCTGGTAGAGTTTTTAGCATCCCTTAGGTAACTAGCATATCGTCTGCAAAAAGGGAAAGTTGATTTACTTCCTCTTTTTCAATCAGTATTCCTTTGATTTCATTTTCTTCTCTTATTGGCCCAGCCAGGTGTTTCCAGCACTATAGTGAAGAGGAGTGGTGGATAAGGGGCAGCCCTTGATGGGTGCCTACCTTTATGGGGCATACTACGTTTTCTCTATTTAGGATGATGATGGATGTGGGTGTCTTGTATATGGATTTGATTTATGTTGAGGAATGATCTTCCCACACCAATTCCCTCTAAGACTTTAATTATGAGGGATGCTGTATATTTGGTCGAGGCTTTTGCTGCATCATGTACCTTCAGTCCATTTAATGATGTTTTATGATATTGGACATTTTTCGTATGATTGAACCATCCTTGCAAATTATCTGGTTTGAATCCAACTTGATCATGTGCATGATCTTTTTGATGTGGGTCTGTAGACAATTTGCCAGTATCCTGTTTGAGAATTTTTGCATCTGAGGTTCATTATTGAGATGGTTCTGTAGTTCTCCTTTTTGGTTTGCATCGTTGTCTGGTTTTGGATTTAGAGTGATGCAGCTTCATAGAAGAAATTTGGGAGATTTCCCCCTCTTTCTTGTTCGTTCGTCTGAAACGGTTTGACGATATAATGTTGCAATCCTGTTAAATTTTTATAGAATTCTGCAGTGAAAACATCTGGGCCGGGCTGGTTTAGTTGGAAGTTCTCTTATTACATTTCAATTTCTTCATTATTATGGGTCGTGTAATTAAGCTGTCAGTCTCTTTTTTGTTTAGCTTTGGCGATTCCCTGGATTGCAAATATTCATCCATTTCCCTTAGGCTTTCAAATTTTGTATAGGTTTAGTGAAGTAGTCGCGTATGATTGTCTGGATCGTTTCAATGTCTATTAGTTATAATTTCCCCTGTCATCACGAATTCTATTGATTTGGAGTTGTTGCTCTTTCTTATTTTGGTTAACTGGGTCGAGGTCCTTCTCTCTTGCTATTCCGCTCTCGAAGAACCAACTTTGAGATTCATTGATTTTTTTTTTGTATTGTTTTCTTTGTTCTATTTTCATTGATGTCTGCTCTATTTGTTGTTATTTCTTCCTGTCTGTTTAAATCGTTGGGGTTTCATTTGCTGTTGTCTTTCAAGTTTTTTTACTGCAATGTTAGCTCATTTATTTGTGTTCTTTCTTTTTTTTAATTGGCACCCAGGGCTAGAAACTTACCTCTTAGTAGGACTGGCTTTTTAAAGTGTCCCATGGGTTTTGTCATGTTTAACTGTCATTGTCGTTTAGTTCCAGGAATGTTTTTTTTTTTTTTTTTTTTTCTTTATTTCCTCTTTGACCATTCATTATTCAGGAAGTTGTGTTGTTTAGTCTCCAATGTGTCCTGTAGGTAGCAGGACTTATCATGGTGTTGATAGTGAGCTTTTTTTCACTATGGTCTGATAGAATGCATGAAATTATTATAATCTTTTTTGTGTTTGGCAAGGTTTTTTTTTCTGGTGTCAAAGTAGGGTGGTCAGTTTTGGAGGAATTTTCCAGGGGGTGCTGGTAGAACATAGATTCTTTGGTGGTTGGTGGAATAAAAAAAAAAAAAAGGGTTTTGTTTTTTTTTTTTTTTTTTTTTTTTTTTTTTTTTTTTTTTTTATTTTTATTGTTTTTGTTCAGTTCAGATGTCTCTTCTGTTTATTCTTTGGCCTGGTNGTGGTCAGGGCTCAGCCTCACGTTGCTATGCCTTTGGCTGACTTAAAATGCAGTTTTGAGCACACATTTTTATTTCAGAAGTGCTGACTGTGGAGGAAGTCGAATTTCTTCTAAGCAGCTTATTTACATTTTTATTTTTATTTTATTTTTTCACAATGTTTATTGATAGATACAAGTTCATAAAATCAGGGCATGAACATGATTTGATAGATTAAGTAGATTAATTTCAATAGTATAATAAAGGAACGATTCAAATTCTCGCCATTTGTTCCACATCCACAAAAACCACTTCGAGGGCATTATCGATCTCTCAAATCTGATCAGTTTTGAGCAAGTAAACTATGTTTCTTTTCTTTAATTTTTTAAATTTATTTTTGTATGTGTATGAATGTACTGTCTGCATGTAGGTCTGTGCACCCGTGTTGTGCAATGCCGCAGAGGTCAGAAGAGAGTGTCGGATTCCCCTGGAACCGGAGTTCTCCTGGAATTGGAGTTTCAGATGGTTCTCGGCCACCATGTGGGTGCTGGGGATCGAACCGGGGTCCTCTGCAAGAGTAGTTGGTGCTCTTAACTGCTAGGCTATCTCTGCAGCCCCAAACCATGTTTCTTTTTTAAAAAGATTTGCACACTTTCCCAGGCTCAAGGATATTGAAATCTAGCACATAAAGCCCATTACTAGAGGTACAAATACAGGCAATATACTATTATGGCAACAACCATCAATTATGGTTAAGGATTTTCTGTAACAACCAAATAGGTAGTCTAATATTGCAACAACTCAAGTGTTACTGAGCAAAGTGCATTTCTATAATATTCAGTGTTTCTATTCAGTTTTCTAAGTTTAAACAGCCTATGATAACTAGCAGTAGAGAAGGTCCTTGGAATAGTCTGCCTCTGCTTGAGAACCTATGATGTAATTATTGCATGCTACTAATATACTATCTAAACATTAAAGATATTCCTAAAATATTTGATGGTAGACTATGATTAAGACATTACATTACAAAAAAACCTTATGCAGAAGGAAACCCTTACTGACATGCTTCTGCTTTAAATATTGTGCCCCCAAATGAAGTCCAGTAAGCACACGTCCTGTCATGATCCCCCTGCATTGGCCTCCATGATACTGCTGAGGTAATCCAACAATGTCAGTCCATCTTCTGAGGAGGCTGAATTTCCATTAGCTGCTTAGTTCATAAACTGAGTATCTCAGCAGTCCTCAGTCCACAATGGAAGGCTAAAAAGTAAAAAAGCTGTATCTCATGTCTTTGAGGAGTGCCTAAAACAGTGGCATCTACAGAGCATATGTACCTGCCTGTAAGAATTATAGACAAGCCAAACAACGGTGCTCATTTTTTTTCTTTTTGTCTTTTTACTAAAATCTCAAGTTTTGTGTCTGCATTACAGTTTCTCTGGTCTTATTATTTATTTCTGGTTGTACCTTCCTTCTGGATGCCATACAGATAGCCCAGATTAACCAAGGTCTTGTTTTGTTGAAGTCGGTTGAGGATCTGATCCTCCAGGGTCTCTCGGGGTTTTTTTTTTTTTTTGGTGGGGGGGGGTGGGAGCCCCTTGCTTCTTTCAGCTCCTCATCCACCAGTTCCATCCACATGAGGACAAAATCAGGTCTTGCCAGACCAGGCTTCCTTTTCTGAGCAGACTTTCTTCTTTATAGACTGGACACTGGCTGAAGTCCCATTAGTGGCTCTCCAAGACCTCCCTGAACAGGAAGAATGGTGACCCACCTCTGTGGGACTTTTCAAGAGATGCCCCCACATGTAATCCCCTAAGACTTGGTTGACCTTTGAGGGCAAGGAACAAAGTTGTCCCCCAGGTCCCTTGGTCAAATTGGTAGGGACTTCAGATATGGTCGTTAAGCACCCAGAAAGGCTAAGTTGCACCAGCCTGTTACATTGTACGTATATTAACATTGTATCCTTTGTGTATTAGTCACTTTTCTGCTGCTGTGATAAACCACCATGAGCAAGAGAATTTATAAAAGGAAGAGTTTATTTGAGCTTACTATTGATGGTTCCAGGGAATCAGAGTCCATTGTGTCAGGAGGCATGGTGGCTGGGGCTGGAGCAGCAAGCTGAGGGTCACATCTCGCAATGAGCGCAGGAAGTCAAGAGAGAGCGACTGGAGACCAAAAGGCTTGTTAAACTCACTAAGCCTGCCCTCAATAACGTACTTCCTCTAGCATGGCCACACCTTCTAAGACCTCCAAGAACAGTGCCACCACTGGAGACAAATGTCTGAATACTTACAGCCTATGGGGGACACTCATTCAAACCACCACACTTTGGAAACAAACTGTATATTATTTCCATAGCATATTTCTTGATTCACATCTTTCCATTTTAATCCCATATTACTCTAAAAGATGCACACATGTCCTCCATCATATACTAAAAGTCCAAGGTCTGAGAATATGTGTTAGGTCAGCTCTAGAACCTGTGTAGAGATTCCCAATACAAGAGCACAATTGTCTTTAGATCATGAGGAGTATAATATTAATGTTGCTCATTTTGTCTTACACCTAGGTACTTGTTACTAGCATCCACAGGTGAGGGATACCATTCATCTTTTGTTTTTCTGGGACTGTGTTACTTCACTTAGCATAAAATCTTCTAGTTCCATACATTTACCTGCAAATTTCATGATGTCATCTTTCTTTACCACTGCATATTACTCCATTGTGTAGATGTACTATATTTTCTGTATCTACTCATCAGTTGTAGGGCATCTGGGTTGGTTCCAGCTCTTCGCTATTGTGAAGAGAGCAGCAACAAACATGGCTGTACATGTATCTCTGCTGTAGGAAGAGTCTGATGGGTATATACCCAGAAGTGGTATGGCTGGGTCAGGTGGTAGGCTCATTTTGAGTCTTTTAAGTGTTCTCCATACTGCTTTCCATAGTGGTTGTACAAGTTTGCATTCCCACCAGCAGTGGATAAGTGTTCCCCTTTCCCCACAGCCTCTCCAGTATTTGGTATCATTTGTTTTCTTGATCCTAGCCAGTCTTATCGGGGTGAGATGATATCTTAAAGTGGTTTTAATTTGCATTTCCTTAATTATTAGCGATGGTGAACACATTTTAAGATGTTTCTCAGCCATCTCCATTTCCTCCCTTGTGAATTCTCTGCTCAGTTCTTTACTCCATCTTTTGAGTGAGTCATTTGTTTCCTTGCTCCTTTGTTTTTTGAATAGTTTACATATTCTGGAAGTTAATGCTCTGTCAGATGAATCAGCAGTGAAGGTTTCCTCCCACTCTGTGGGTTTTCTCTTCACTTCCCTTATTGTTTCTTTTGCTGTACAGAAACTTTTGAGTTTAATAAGGTCCCACTTGTCAATTGTCGACCTTATTTCCTGTGCAGCTGCTGTCTGATTTAGAAAGTCTTTTCCTATGCCTATGTCTTGTAGGTTGCTGCCAACTTTTTCTTCTATCACCTTCAGAGTTTTGGGTTTCACATTGAGGTCTTTGATCCATTTGGAGTTGATTTTTGTACAGGGTAAGAGGTAGGGGTTTAATTTTATTCTTCTACAAGTGGTGATCCAGTTTTGCCAGCACCATTTGCTGAAGATGCTGTCTTTCCTCCATTGAGTCTTTTTGGCCCCCTTGTCAAATATGAGGTGGCTGAAATTGTATGTGCTCAAGTTTGGATCTTCAGTTTTGTTCCATTGGTCAACAGGTCTGTTTTTGTGCCAGTACCAGGCTGTTTTTATGACTATAGCCCTGTAGTATAGTTTGAAGTCTGGTATAGAGATCCCCCCTGTGTAGCTCTTTTCACTCAGGGTTGTTTTGGCTATTCGGGGTCTTTTGTTTTTCCAAATGAATTTAAGGACTTTTTTTTCCAAGCCTGTGAAGAAACTCTTGGGGATTTTGATTGGGATTGCATTAAATCTATACAAGAGTTTTGGTAAAATGGACATTTTTACAATGTTAATTTTCCCAATCCATGAGCATGGGAGGTTTTTCCATCTTCTGAGGTCTTCTTCAATTTCTTTCTTTAAGGGTTTAAAATTTTTGTTGTAGAGGTCTTTGGTGTCTTTGGTTAGGTTTGTTCCTAGGTATCTTATTGTTTTTGAGGCTATTGTGAGTGGGAAGGTCTCTTTGAATTCTTTCTCCAGTTGCTTGTTCTTGGTGTAAAGAAAGGCCATTGATTTTTTAAGGTTAATTTTGTATCCTGCCACTTTGCTGAAGCTGTTAATCGTTTCTAGGAGTTTTCTGGTGGAGTTTTTTGCATCCCTTAAGTAAACAATCATATCATCAGCAAATAGGGATAGTTTGACTTCCTCTTTTCCAATTAGTACTCCTTTAATATCCTTTTCTTGCCTTATTGCTCTAGCAAGTGTTTCAAGCACTATATTGAAGAGGAGTGGTGATAGGGGGCAGCCTTGCCGAGTTCCTACCTTTAAAGGGAATGTTTCCGTCATTTCCCCATTTAGGATGATATTGGCTGTGGGTTTCCTGTATATGGCTTTGATTACATTGAGGAATGATCCCTCCAATCCAATTCCTTCTAGGACTTTAAGCATGAAGGGATGCTGGATTTTGTCAAAGGCTTTTTCAGCATCAATTGAGATGATGGTGTGGTTTTTGTCTTTGATTCCGTTTATGTGTTTGATGATGTTTATTGATTTTCGTATGTTGAACCATCCCTGCATCTCTGGTATGAATCCAACTTGGTCATGATGGATGATCTTCTTGATGTGGGTCTGTATGCGATTTGCCAGTATTCTGTTTAGAATTTTGGCATCTGTGTTCATGAGGGAGATGGGTCTATAATTCTCCTTTTTAGTTGGATCTTTGCCTGGTTTTGGTAATAGAGTGATGTTGGCTTCATAGAAGGAATTTGGGAGAATTCCCTCTGATTGTATACTTCTAAACAGTTTCAGAAATAATGGTTGTAGGTCTTTTTGAAATGTTTTATAGAATTCTGCTGTGAAACCGTCTGGGCCTGGGCTTTTTTTAGTTGGGAGGCTTCTTACTACATCCTCTATTTCTTCATATGTTATGGGTCTGTTTAAGCTGCTGGTCTCCTCTTGGCCAAGCTTTGGTGATTCCCAAGATTTCAGATATTCATCCATTTCTTCTAGATTTTCAAACTTGGTAGAATATAGGTTCTTGTAATATTCCCATATAATTTTCTTGATCTTTTCCTTGTCCGTTGTGATATTTCCCTTTTCATCACGGATTGTATTGATTTGGAGTTGTTCCTTCTTTCTTTTTGTTAACTGGGCTAGAGGTCTGTCTATCTTGTTTATTCTTTCAAAGAACCAACTTTTGGCTTCATTTTTTTTTTTTGTATTGTTTTCTTTGTTTCTATTTCATTGATTTCTGCTCTGATTTTTGTTATTTCTTCCTGTCTGTTGCGTTTAGGGTTCATTTGCTGTTGTCTTTCAAGTGTTTTTAGCTGCAGTGTTAGCTCATTTATTTGTGTTCTTTCTGTTTTTTTAATGTGGGCACCCAGGGCTATAAACTTCCCTTTTAGGACTGCTTTTAAAGTGTCCCATGGGTTTTGTCATGTTGTACTGTCATTGTCGTTTAGTTCCAGGAATGCCTTTATCTCTTTCTTTATTTCCTCTTTGACCCATTCATTATTCAGGAGTGTGTTGTTTAGTCTCCATGTGTTCCTGTAGGTAGCAGGACTTATCGTGTTGTTGATATTGAGCTTTATTGCACTATGGTCTGATAGAATGCATGAAATTATTTCAATTTTTTTGTGTTTGTCAAGGTTTTTTTTCTGTGTCCAAGTATGTGGTCAGTTTTGGAGGATGTTCCATGGGGTGCTGAGTAGAAAGTATATTCTTTGGTGTTTGGGTGGAATATTCAGAAGATGTCTGTGAGGTCCATTTGCTGTATTGTATTGTTTAGTTCAGATGTCTCTCTGTTTATTCTTTGCCTGGTTGATCTGTCCAAATGACTGAGTGGGGTATTGAAGTCCCCTGCTGTGAGTGTACTGGGGTTAATCTGTGCTTTAAGGGCCTGAAGAGTTGTGTTTATAAAGATCGGTGCACTGGAGTTTGGTGCATATATATTCATGATTGTGAAGTCTTCATGGTTAATTTTCCCTTTGATTAGGATGTAATGGCCCTCTTTGACTCTTCTAATTGCTTCTATGTTGAGGTCTATTTTGTCTGATATTAAAATAAACAACTCCTGCTTTCTTTTTGATACCATTTGCTTGGAATATATTTTTTCCATCCTTTCACTTTAAGTTGGTACCTATCCTTAAGGGTGAGATGGGTATTTTCTAGGCAGCATATAGACGGGTTCTGTTTCCTAATCCATCCTCCTAATCTATGCCTTTTGATTGGAGAGTTTAGTCCATTAATATTTAAGGTGATAATTGAGAGATGTGTGTTGCTTCCTTTCACCTTATTATCCATTTGCAGTTTTAGTCTAGGTTTCTACTTCTGCAGTTCTGCTTTTATTAATTTCTGTTTTGAGGTGTCTGGGGGTAGTTGTTTTCCTCCTCTGTCCTTTGAATTGCTTCAAGTATTCTCTGAAGGGTTGGTTTTCTAGACATGTATTCTTTCATATTGTTTACATCATGAAGATTTTTCTCTTTCCTTCAACTAGAATTGACATTTTTGCTGGGTATAGTAACCTGGGTTGGCATTGATAGTCATTTAGCACTGGGAATGCTTTGGTCCATGTTCTTCTTGCTTTCATAGTTTGCACTGAAATGTCAGCTGTAATTCTGATTCCCTTTATATGTAATTTGTAGTTTTTCTTTTGTGGCTTTCAGAATTTTGTCTTTGTTTTGGGTATTAATGTTTTAACTATGATATGGTGAGGGGAGTTTCTTCTCTGGTCCATTCTATTTGGTGTCCTATATGCTTCTTGTATTTGTATGGGTTTGTCTTTTTTTAGTTTGGGGAAGTTTTCATCTATTATTCTTTTGATGATCTGATCAATACCATTCTCTTTGGATTCTTTTCCTTCCTCTATCCCTATGATGCAGAGGTTTGATCTTTTCATCATGTCCGACATTTCCTGGTTATCCATTCTTGTGTATTTTTAAACTTTTCATAATCTTTACTTGAGCTTTTTAGTTGTTCTGTGTTATCTTCTAGGTCTGATATTCTTTTTTCTGCTTCCTCCATTCTGCTTCTGAGGCTTTTTCTCATTCTTTCCTGTTGATTGGATGAGTGTTCCATTTCTTTTTTTATTTCATCTTGTATTTTCTTTATTATTTCTATGTCCTTTTGGAGCTTCTCAATCTTTTCTTGTAGATCCTTGTTTCATTCATTGGTTTCCATTTTCATTTCAGTATGGGTTATTTTCAGTGTTTCCACTTCCTTCTGGAGTTTCTCATTATCTCCTTCTAGGTCCTTTCTGAGTTCTTCATTCTCTCTTCTTAGTTCTATGATTTCTTTGAATATATCTGTGATTGTTAATTTACATTCAGTATCATAGGCTATCTCTACAGAGGTTCCATTGAAGGGGTCCTCCACAGGCTCTGTAGAGTTTGGTGTGGGGTTATTCTGGGCTTTTCCCATATTGTTTTTGCATTGTGCTTTTGGCATGTCCTTTACTTTTTGCCTGTGTTCTGGTGTGAATCTCTAGTGTCTCTTCACTGTGTTGGATGATTGCTTTCCTTGATTCCTTCAGGTGCCTGCCTTGTAGTCTCCTTATTTATGGAGTTTTGACTTGCTTAGGTTTTGGGTTTTCAATTTCAATTATATATTGGAAGGTATAGTTCACTCTTCCCTTTCCGTTTCTCAAGAACTGGGTGGGCAACAGTCCAAATGACANTTAATTTCTGTTTTGAGGTGTCTGGGGGTAGTTGTTTTCCTCCTCTGTCCTTTGAATTGCTTCAAGTATTCTCTGAAGGGTTGGTTTTCTAGACATGTATTCTTTCATATTGTTTACATCATGAAGATTTTTCTCTTTCCTTCAACTAGAATTGACATTTTTGCTGGGTATAGTAACCTGGGTTGGCATTGATAGTCATTTAGCACTGGGAATGCTTTGGTCCATGTTCTTCTTGCTTTCATAGTTTGCACTGAAATGTCAGCTGTAATTCTGATTCCCTTTATATGTAATTTGTAGTTTTTCTTTTGTGGCTTTCAGAATTTTGTCTTTGTTTTGGGTATTAATGTTTTAACTATGATATGGTGAGGGGAGTTTCTTCTCTGGTCCATTCTATTTGGTGTCCTATATGCTTCTTGTATTTGTATGGGTTTGTCTTTTTTTAGTTTGGGGAAGTTTTCATCTATTATTCTTTTGATGATCTGATCAATACCATTCTCTTTGGATTCTTTTCCTTCCTCTATCCCTATGATGCAGAGGTTTGATCTTTTCATCATGTCCGACATTTCCTGGTTATCCATTCTTGTGTATTTTTAAACTTTTCATAATCTTTACTTGAGCTTTTTAGTTGTTCTGTGTTATCTTCTAGGTCTGATATTCTTTTTTCTGCTTCCTCCATTCTGCTTCTGAGGCTTTTTCTCATTCTTTCCTGTTGATTGGATGAGTGTTCCATTTCTTTTTTTATTTCATCTTGTATTTTCTTTATTATTTCTATGTCCTTTTGGAGCTTCTCAATCTTTTCTTGTAGATCCTTGTTTCATTCATTGGTTTCCATTTTCATTTCAGTATGGGTTATTTTCAGTGTTTCCACTTCCTTCTGGAGTTTCTCATTATCTCCTTCTAGGTCCTTTCTGAGTTCTTCATTCTCTCTTCTTAGTTCTATGATTTCTTTGAATATATCTGTGATTGTTAATTTACATTCAGTATCATAGGCTATCTCTACAGAGGTTCCATTGAAGGGGTCCTCCACAGGCTCTGTAGAGTTTGGTGTGGGGTTATTCTGGGCTTTTCCCATATTGTTTTTGCATTGTGCTTTTGGCATGTCCTTTACTTTTTGCCTGTGTTCTGGTGTGAATCTCTAGTGTCTCTTCACTGTGTTGGATGATTGCTTTCCTTGATTCCTTCAGGTGCCTGCCTTGTAGTCTCCTTATTTATGGAGTTTTGACTTGCTTAGGTTTTGGGTTTTCAATTTCAATTATATATTGGAAGGTATAGTTCACTCTTCCCTTTCCGTTTCTCAAGAACTGGGTGGGCAACAGTCCAAATGACACTTTATGAGCACTGTAGGTCCTCTGCTGCCAGCCAGTTCTTCTGGGTTGGTTGAAGGACTTATCGGAACCTCTATCTGGAGTTCCAGTTGGAGGGGATGGAGTTGTTCGCTTACCCTGCACACCAACTCTCTGCTGTGGCCCAGGAGCAACCTCTATCCAATTCAAGTTAAAGTCTGTGCACCTCACCTCCCAGGCTTCTCTGCTCCCGACTAGCCCACCTGTCTGCAGTCCTGCGCCCCAGCTCTCTGCTGTGGCCCAGGAGCAGGCCTGAGGACAGACGGGCTAGTTTTATTTTTTTATCCCTTAGTTTTGTTTTTAATTTTATATGTACTAGTGTATTGTAGGTAGATGCACCTGTGTAGTGCAATGCCTATGGATGTCAGAAGAGGGTGTTGGATTCCCTGGAACTGGGGTTCCAATGGTTGTTGGCTGCCATGTGGGTGCTGGGAACCAAACCCGGGTCCTCTGCAAGAGCAGCCAGTGCTCTTAAGCACTGAGCCAACTCTCCAGCCCTATATTTTTAAAATGAGCTTTTGTCTTATTTAACCCTTTGATAGAAAGACAGTGTATTTCTTTTATACACCCCACAGAAAATTTCAGTGAAACTTTCCTCTTTTATTCAGCGTGGTTCCAAAGCCTCTTTAAGAAAGACAGATGGAAGCCCAGTGTGTGGCCCACACGTTTAATCCTAGCACTTGGGAGGCAGAGGCAGGCGGATCTCTGTGAGTTCAAGGCCAGCCTGGTCTACAGAGTGAGTTCCACGCCAGCTGGGGATATAGGAAAACCCTGTCTCAAAAAGACAAAAAAAAAAAAAAAAAAAAAACAAAAAAGACAGATGGGCTGGGAGTAGTGTGTGGTAGTGCATGCCTTTAATCCCAGCAGAGGGAGGTGGATCTCTGTGAGTTCAAGGCCAGCTTGGTCTATAGAGTGAGTTCCAGGCCAGCAGGGGCTACAAGGAGACCCTGTCTCAAAAGACCAAAAAAAAAAAAAAGAAGATGGTATATTCGCCTCCTTCACAGTAACATGAAGGACATCATAGCTGGGATGAGGTGAGCCCTGAAGACTACCAAACCAGCAGGTGGTTTAAGATTCATAAAGACATTATTCATCCAGCAATCTAAAATGTGTTTCACAAGCTCCTCCATATACTCAATTTATCTTGAAAATATTAGTCAATATTTTGATAACCAGGCTTCCAAAAATCAGCTTACAATTGTTTTTCCCAGAGAAGAGACCAGTGTGTTTGCTGCTGGGGTGGCTTTAAATGGAAACACTCAGGCTTTCTCCTGGTCCACTAATATTGCATAAAATAAATAATTGCGGGGCTGGAGAGATAGCCTAGCGGTTAAGGCATGGACTGCTTCTTGCATGAGGGCCTGGGTTCGATTCCCCGCACCCACATGGCCGGCTGAGAACGCTCTGAATACTCCAAATTCCAGGAGAACTCCAGTTCCAGGGGAATCCGACGCCCCGCTTCTGACCCTCAGGCAGCTTGCATGACCCGGGTGCACAAAACCTGCATGCAGACACATAAATAAAAATAAAATCATACGAAATACTAAAATCAGAGAAACACGCAAGAAACGAAAGTAGATATAAGAAGCTGCCAAAGAGAGCGAATAATCAGTGGTAACAAATATTACAATTACGAAATGTATCCTGAGAAAAAAAAAATATAAATATATATATATAATATATCTATCTATATTATATCTATCAAGCCAGTGACTAGTGGGATTTGTTGGGTTGATGTTTTGGAGATGTGTGCACTGTAGATAAAACCTGGGAAGGAATACAAGGTCTGCTTAGGAGCTCATACTGGGACCAGAGGTAACATTTGGCTCCCATCTGAGTGGACTCCACGGCCTGGGGGCAGTAGGTAGGTGGCTTCATTTTGTGGCAGCTTTTCTTGGGCTTACATGTCCTTAGGATGTGTATGTGGGGTAGGTGCATGCTTGTGTGTGTGTGTGTGTGTGTGTGTGTGTCTGTGGACCCTGACACTGGGTCTCTTACTGGCTTAGGACCCACTGCTTAGGCGAGGCTGGCTGACTAGAGAGCCAGGAATCCACCTATCTCCAATTCCTCAGCAGTGGGACCACAATCAGGCCACTAGGCCTAGCTTTTTTTTTGGTCTTTTGAGACAAGGTTTCTTTGTAGCCCCAGCTGACCTGGAACTCACTATGTAGACCAGGCTGGTCTCGAACTCACAGAGATCCACCTGCTTCTGCCTGCCAAATGCTGGGATTAAAGGTGTGAGCCGCCACACCCTGTGACACCTAGCTTCTTTTTTTTAATATTATGTGTGTTGAGTGTTGTGTTTCATGTAAGTATATCACATATATGCAATACTCAGAGGCCAGAAGAGGGTGTTGGATCCCCTGAAACTAGAGTTAAAGATGGTCATTAGCCACCATGTGGCTGCTGGGAATGGAACCTAGGTCCTCTGCATGAGCAGTCAGTGCTCCCACCACTGAGCCATCTTACTAGCTCCTCACCTAGCTTTAAAACAGTTCCTTTTTTGTCTTTTTGAGACAAGGTCTCCCTGTAGCCCTAGCTGGCCTGGAACTTGCTCTATAGACCAGGCTGGACTTGAATTCACAGAGATCTGCCTGACTCCGCCCCTGGAGTGTTGGGATCAAAGGTGCGTGCCACCACCCCCAGCTAAAACAAATTATTTTGCCTGCAGGTATTTAAGTGCACCATGCTGTAATGCCCACAGAGAATCCAGTTACAGTCAGTTGTAAGCTGCCATGTGGGTGCTAGGCACTCAACCTGGGTCCCTTGCAAGAGCAGCCAGTGCTCTTAACCACTGTGTGTGCCATCTCTCCAGCTCTCCAAATTTATGTGTATCAGTGTTTTGCTTATATGTATTTCTGTGTAACACATGTGTGCCTGGTCTTCACACAAGGCAGAAAATGGTGATAGATGCCCTGGATTTTGAGTTACGGGTATTTGTGAGTTGTGAGTAGGAGTTATAGGTAGTTGTGGGTGCTGGGAACCAAAGTTGGGTGCCCTGCAAGAGCAGCCAGTGCTCTTAACCACTGAGTCATCTCTCCAGCAATTCATTTTTGAAAAATTGTTGGTCTTTTTGAGACAGGGTCTCCTGGTAGCCCCAGCTCACCTAGAACTTGCTATGTAGACCAGGCTGGGCTTGATCTTATAGAGATCCACTCGCCTCTGCCCCAGGAGTGCTGGGCTAAAGCCGTGCATGCCCAGCCCCACACCTAACGTTTATGTGGGTGTTGAGGCTTACCAACTGTGATATCTCCTCAGCCCTTGTCTGTTTTGACTGTACACTTGAGGCATCAGTTAGCCTCATTCTGTCTCAAGGCACAAAGTAAACTGTGACTGTTGATTAGCCCAAGCGCTATGCTTAATAGCACAGTCCTGTGTTCGCACTTAGAGGTTACATACTGGGTATTGAACAGCCTGCAGGGGTTCCCAGAAGCACACAGAAGGATCCTTCCTGGGGCCAAGCTGACTCCCACCCTCTATGTGGGTGTAACACTGCTCAGGAGGAAGCAGGGGGGAGCAGCTGGAGAGAAGCAGGGCCACTGGCAGCAGAGCTGGCGTCAGAACCCACTCAGCAAGGAGCATCTGCTGGTAGCTGCACAGGGAGCGCCAAGACTTTCTGAACTGCCAAGAAAAAGTGACTGTGCACGGATGGGAGAACAGAGGCGAAGAGAGCCACACCAGCCTGTCTCTGAATACGAATGGGAAAGAAGCATGGAGACGATGGCCTCAGCGACAGGACGCGATTGTCAGTGGCCTTGGCTGGAGGACATGGTCTATAATAAGTGAGTGACAGGCAGGGAAGGGAGAGGAATGGCTTCAGGATTTGTTCAGACACCCAGGGAGAAACCCCCCAGGAAGCCAAGACGGGAAGCATGGCTGCCAGCACCTCAGCAACAGCACATGACTGGCCAGGACCCCAAGGCTGGTATGGCTTTGGGCCTAGAAGAGGCCTTCCTGTCGGGGCTGTCAGTGGCATTCTAGGGATGACCAGGATTCCCCCCAAAAGTTCCCCAATCCAATCTACCAGAGACAATCCCTTGAGTAACCCGTGTAAACATAATGCTTGTTCATAGTCAGTGTGTTGACCCTGAATCCGTGCTTAATCACCATTCCTTTTGCCCTTTGTTCTACCCATAGTCCTTTCCTCTTGAAAGTTGGAAAATAGTGTTTATTTCCCAAAGGAAACAGAGGCCCAACTAGGAAACATTTAAGTGTTTGTCTCAGTCTTTCCTTATTAATCCCACCTCATTCTACGTGTTTATTCAGTTGTATACATATATTGTATACATATATTAAATTTTGTAGCCACTTTCCAGATTCTCTGCAGTTGTTACTCTTTTGTTTTATCTGAATTTAGTCACTTCCTAATAAGAAAATGTAGCCAGGCATGGTGGCTCATGCCTTTAATCCCAGCACTTGGGTGGCAGAGACAGGCTGATCTCTGAGAGTTCAAGGCCAGCCTGGTTTACATAGTGGGTTCTAGGCCAGCTAGGGCTTCAGGGAAACCCTGTCTCAAAAAAACAAAAACAAAAACAAAACAAAACACCCCACACAAAAAAAGAAAATGTGATGGTCAAATTAGGAGTCCTTTATTAGCTGGTGGTCAGAGAATTCTGAAGGCTGAGGGGAGGCATAGTTGGGTTTATAAAGCTTAAAACCACAATTACATCATGCCAGGAACAAAGGCAGCACGCCACACAAGGGTAGGTTAGTTAACAGAGAGGTTTTCAGTTAGACTGTTTCGGGGTTAGAAAAAACAAGTTTCGGGGCTGGAGAGATAGCCTAGCGGTTAAGAGCACCGACGCTCTTGCATAGGACCCGGGTTCGATCCCCAGCACCCACATGGCGGCTAAGAACCATGTGTAACTCCAATTCCAGGAGAACTCCAGTTCCAGGGGAATCCGACACCCTCTTCTGACCTCCGCGGCATTGCACGACACGGGGCACAAACCTGCATGCAGACAGTACATTGATACACATACAAAAATAAATAATAATAATTAAAAAAATTTTTTTTAAAAAAAAGAAAAAACAAGTTTCTCAGAATTGCAGAAACAATGGGCTCTATGGGGATGAAGATAGAGCTGGGCAGGAGGACTGGCCACCCAGTAAGGTAAGGTTCCCAGTATTGTAGAAAAAATGTACTCCCGGAATCCACAGTGCAGCCTACTTGGGACCTGTTCTGGCTGGCTGGTGCAGGTAGAGCGGTGGGGAGGGCGGCAGCGTAGAGACATTGGGTAAAGCAAGGACAGTTAGGACAAAATGGAGTGAGCTTTGCCATTTCAACCATAATTACATAAATTAGTTACTATAATTTTGAACGAAGAAGCAGATGCTCGCTCCACTTTCAGCTTCTCTCTGCTGTGACCTTATCAAGGTATGTGACCTCTCCCAGTTCAGCTCCAGATCTCCCTTTTTTATGATATAATAATCCCCCCAACTTAATTATAACAAAATACATTTGATTTGAGATTTTTTTTTTTTGGTCTTTTCGAGACAGGGTCTCCCTGTAACTCCAGCTGTCCTGAAACTCACTATGTAGACCAGGCTGGCCTTGAACTCACAGAGATCTACCTGCCGCTGCCTCCCGAGCGCTGGGATTAAAGACATGCACCAGCATGCCCAGCTTTGATTTGAGAGTATTTGAAAATAATTCCAAATAACTGTTTGGATTTTTGAATATGCTTGTCTTTGAAAACAACCCAGAAAAAAAAAAAAAAGAAAACAACCCAGAAGGTTCTGCCTACAGCTCTGTATGTTCTTGGAATTGGATCACTAATGATAATGATTGTATTTCTCTGCAAATACAATCATTATCATTAATGATGATGGGAGTCATGAACCAGGAAAGCAGGAGCCTCAGTTGGTAGGGCTGTCACCCACAGGATAGCTAGACATCTTAAGTCCCATAAGTCTAATGCGTGAAGACAGATATCTTCATATACATTGGAATTGCCTGGATAACTTGGTAAAACTTTTCTTCTGATTCTAAAGCTTAAAGTCAGGTCTAAGTGTAGCAATTATTACTCAATCACAGAACAATAAATAACATAGCTGTAAGTTTTTGTTAAAGTTGCTGTTTAGAAAGAAGGTTAGAGACGATAAAGCCAGGGCTTCACTGCTTGGAGTGACGACTACCCATGATCCACTATCATAGCAGAAAGAGCAAATATCTTTAGAGTCTGTTTTCCCCGCTTTCTATTTCTTTACATTTATTTACTTTGTGTGTGTGTGGGCATGCACACGCATACACATACACTACTGTGGTGTGGAGGTCAAGGACAATATGTAGGATTTGCTTCTCTCCTCCATCGGTGTCAGGCCCACCTCCTGCCATCAGGCTTGGTGGCAAGTGTTTCTACCACTCGCTGAGCCATCTCCTTGGCCAGCTCTCCTTCATGCTACATTTTAAATACTTATTTTACTATTCAATAAGTTGATTTCAAGAAATATTTTTTATTTTTATTTTTTTGTTTTTAAGAGGGTTCTCAACTGCCATATGGGTGCTGGGAATCGAACCTGGGTCCTCTGCAAGAGCAGTCAGCGCTCTTAACTACCAGGCCATCCCTCCAGCCCCTCAATAAACATTTTTTTTTTTTTGTCTTTTTGAGACAGGGTCTCCCTGTAGCCCCGGCTGTCCTGGAACTCACTCTGCAGACCAGGCTGGCCTTGAAGTCACAAAGATCCACCTGCCTCTGCCTCCCAAGTGCTAGGATTAAAGGCGTGCACCACCATGCCCGGCGGCAATAAACATTTTTAAACAACTCTAACGATAGTTGTGCTCATTTTATAATTTTTTTTGTATTTTTGAGACAGGGTCTCCTTTTAGTCCCAACTGGCCTGAAGCTTGCTCTGTAGATCAGGCTGGCCTTGAACTCACAGAGATCCACCTGCCTCTGCCTCCTGAGTGCTGGGATTAAAGGCATATTATAAAATTCTTGTACTTTGTATCTCAAATGCATGCACACATGCACACACACTCACATACACACACCTAGAAGGGGCTGAATAATTTCAACCAAGTAGGAGGGTGGGAACAGGTACTGGTTATGTAGGGGTGCTGTTCAGGATTTTAAAATTGCAGTTCCCCTAAAAGTTCTTTTTAATGGCATATACTCCTAAATAGTTTAAAACTGATATCTAAAATAGTTGATCATAAATTCATTCACTTAGTGGTACTGGGACTTAAATACAAGCCAATGCTCTCACACCTGCGCTCTGAATTACACCTCCAGTCCTCTTTTAACTTTGAGACAAATCTTTCTTAATTGCCCACGGTGGCCTTAAACTCACTCTATACCCAGACAAACCTTGAATGTGTTTCAGTACATCAGCGCCCCTGCCCCCTGTCCCCAGCTAGGTTCACAGCCTAGTGCCTGCCCCTATGCCTGGTTCATAAGTTTTAATAATTTCAGAGGCTGTTTATGGTGCTTTCAAATATTAATAAATTTTTACTTATAACATTCATTTCAGCTACAATAACATATTTATGTATTTTCTTATTGTTACATGTGGAGATAAAGTGAAAGTAACAGTAAGAATTCTCAGGTTGCACTGGGAAAAGGAAGGGGCTGGCAGGCCTGCTAGAGTGTCTGCCTAGGGGCAGATGGGCTCTATCATCCCGCAGGGAAGCTGGGGCCTGGCAGAGTAGTTTTAGACCTGTAGAAAGTGACAAGCTGCTAGGATGGCATTTTCAGGGGCAGGTCAGGCAGGAGGCAAGGCCTTTCCAAAGCCTGACAGTCTTATATAGTGCAAGTCAGTCTTGCAAAGGAAGGAGGCCCTGACCATGCCACGATACAGAGGGCTCCACAATGCTCGATGAAACCAACCGGGCACCCGGGAACCATGACGGCACCTCTGTGAGGTTGCCAGCAGTGCCAGTCACAGAGGTAAAAGCGAAAAGGAGTGCACTTGACAGGGGCAGCAGCCCTTAACAAAGGCAGATTCTCACTTTTTCAGCATGACGGTTGTGGCCACGAGTGTTGGCAGTGATTGCTAACAGACAGTATGAACTCCACACCTAAAATGGTTAGTATGGTAAATATTTCAGTATGTGTATTTTCCCACAGAAAGCATTTCTTAAAGCTTCTCTGAGACAGTTGAGTAGCGCGTGGAAAGCTGAAGCCGCCAACCGCATTCCTGAGTGAAGAGCCCGCGTCATCTGGAGGCGTCCATGGAGGGCTCGCCTCCACACTCTGTGGGGCAGCAAGTCCCCAGCACGCTGGCACCCCTGTGCAGGGTGGCTGGGAACTCATCGGGAACAGGAGTGGTTTCCACTCCCCCATGCATAGTCTGAACGTCCACTGGGAAGGGCATGAGGTCTCCCGTGGCAAGGTCCCAGGTGCAAGGGACCACAGAGAACTGGGTGCTGGGACTGTGCTGTCAAACTGTATCTTGCAACAAGGAGACGCCTACCATGATGCACTGCTGTGATGTGAGAGCTTTGTCCCACTACACGCTCTACCACGATGCACTGCTGTGATGTGAGAGCTTTGTCCCACTACACGCTCTACCACGATGCACTGCTGTGATGTGAGAGCTTTGTCCCACTACACGCTCTACCACGATGCACTGCTGTGATGTGAGAACTTTGTCCCACTACACGCTCTACCACGATGCACTGCTGTGATGTGAGAGCTTTGTCCCACTACACGCTCTACCACGATGCACTGCTGTGATGTGAGAGCTTTGTCTCCCTATACGCTCTACCATGATGCACTGCTGCACAGCAGGCTCCAAAGCAGAGAGGCCAGGCAACCAGAACTGACACCCCCAAAACCGTGCGCCAAAGTAAAACTCTTTTCTAACTGGTGTGCTAGCTTTTTGTTGATGGGACAAATCTGAGATGTAAAGAAGAAGAGATTGATTTCGCCTTGTCCATTTTGCAGACAAGGCAACCCAGTCATAGAGAATTTTGGACCCCTGCCAATTAAGAGTAGCACCAAGGACTCCAGGGAGACACATAGTTACCACACTCTAATGGGAGTAATGTTTCATTTTATGTGCTTTTGACATTCTAGGTTAATAACATTAAGATACTAAATTGCAGTGATAAACTTAAACAAATTTTTTATTTCCTTTAGAGACAGGTATCTGCATCTAACAATTCACTGAAAAACTTATTATTGTTTTACTCTTTCTGTATATTTCACAACTAGAGAATATAGCTTATCTCACAATTTAATTTAACATATTAAGCATAATGCAGCATAAAGAAAACTCTTAGGCACACTGTCACTGTGATTTAGTTACTTTCACAAATATCAACAGTTTATCACAGTTTTTGTCAGAGAAAATAATTATTCTTTTATTAACCTTCTGCTTGTGATGAAGCTGAGAGCAAATGTTTTTCTTTGGCATAGTAACTTTGTGACCCTCACTAGAAAGGCCTGGTATGGATAGCTTGTCAGATGTGCTAGCTTCCTAAGGCGCTGCAGAATGATTATTGTGATGCAAAAGAAGATATGAATGAAAGGTCACCAAGTGCTTGATCAAAATGCTCTGTAAGCATTACTTGGTGTTTTAGAAGGAATCTGTAAGATGAAATGAATTTTTACTCAAAATTAGCTGAAGACTAAGAGTAGATTTTTCTTTTAAAATATTTTATTTCTTTACTCCCTTTTTATTTTTTAAATTTATTTATTTTTGGTCTTTTTTGAAACAGGGTCTCCCTGTAGCCCCAGCTGGCTTGGAACTTTCTATGTAGACCAGGCTGGCCTTGAACTCACAGAGATCTTCCTGCCTCTGCCTCCTGAGTGCTGGGATTAAAGGATTGTGCCACCACATCCATCTTAAAAAATATTTTATTATTTTTATTTTATGCGTATGAGTGTAGTGCTGGCATGTATGTAAGTACACCCATGTCATGCAGTGTCTGCACATGTGTAAGTGCACCCATGTCGTGCAGTGTCTGCACACGTGTGTAAGTGCGCCTGTGTCATGCAGTGTCTGCACGTGTGTAAGCACGCACATGTCATGCAGTGTCTGCATGTGTGTAAGTGCATCCATGTCATGCAGTGTCTGCATGTGTGTAAGTACACCCATGTTATGTAGTGTCTGCATGCGTATAAATGTACCCATGTCATGCAGTGTCTGCATGTGTGTAAGTGCACCCATGTCATGCAGTGTCTGTATGTGTGTAAGTACACCCATGTTAGGTAGTGTCTGCATGTGTGTAAGTTCACCCATGTCATGCAGTGCTGGTGGAGGTCAGAAGAGGGGATCCGATTCCTCTGGAACTGGACTTATGACAGCTGTTAGCTGCCATGTGGGTGCTTGGACTCCAATCTGGGTCCTCTGCAAGAGCAACCTACGTTCTTAACTGCTGAGTCATCTCTCCAGCCCCAAGAGTGCTTTCTTTGGGTGATAAGAATGCAGAAAGCCTCCTTCAGTACATTTACATGGCCAATAAAAATGGCAGGTAATAAATTCACTGCAGCCATGTCTGCCTGTACAAGACTTGCACAGGATTGGATCCATCAACATTTCATGTAGGATGTATGTTGTGACAATGTCCACCCTCTCCTTATAAGTCAAAAAGACAAACCGAAGTACAATTCCACCAAAGTTTACCCTGGAGAATTAGTGAGTTTATTGGGCTTATTTACAGATCATGGGTGAAGGGTTACTGGCTGGTGACTGCAAAGCAGTCACACAGGAAAGTCTTTACCTGGCACAGATGATGGCTTCCTTATAGTAGCCTAGAGCCCCTTGCTGCTAACCTCCTGGGTCCTATGTACTCTGGCAACTTCCAAGACCCTGAGGTCACATGCAATTAGGGTAGAAAAGGCTGGAGCAGCAGATGGAGTCTCAGATGAGGGTCCAATCATCCTCCCTACCCCTTCCTTCCAGGAGGGACTATTGACAGCCAACAACTGGATGGTGATAGACTCCTGCAAGCAGGCACAGCTGACCTGTTGAAGAGAGTGGCAGGTTTCCTCAGAGGAGCACAACAATCTACAGCAAGGAGGGAGACCTCGAGGCCCCGCCCCTCCTGGAGGGACTGTTGGCAGTTAATTATTATTGAGGAAGGAGGAGTCACTTTCTTTAGTGGTATAGCCACTGATCATTTCCCATTCTCCAGTAAATAACCTCACACTACTCTAATTAAACTGAGTGGGTCACACACAGAGGCCGTGAAAGCAGAAGAGGAGCTTACTGGGGATGAAAGGATTTTGGGGGGACAGAAGAGGATGAGAGAGAGGAAACGGTGAAAACAACTAACATTCTTTATATTCACATATGAAACTGTGAAAGAATAAAAAAAAAGAGAAAGATAAAGATAAAAATAAACCCCTTGGCCGGGTGTGATGGCAAGTGCCTTTAATCCCAGCACTTGGGAGGCAGAAGCAGGCAGATCTCTGTGAGCTCAAGGCCAGCCTGGTCTACAGAGTGAGTTCTAGGCCAGCTGGGGATAGAGGGAAACCCTGTTTCAAAAAGATAAAAAAAAAACAAAAAAACCTAGACAATATTGTTTACAGAGCTCTGTTCTCAGCAAGCAGCCAGGGGATCTTATTAACATGGCTGTCTTTTTCATGCTCTTTCCAAGTAGGAGATGATTTGAGCCCAATAGAGAAGTTGAAGAGTTCTGTGCAGCAGCTAAAGAACTCCTACAGGCAGAGGCTATTTGATTTCAAAGAGAATTTGATAACCCTACAGGTGGCAGCTAGCTCAAGGTGAGTGAAATGCCTGTAGAGGCCAGAAGAGGGCACTGAATACTCTGGAGTTGGAGTTACCTTTACAAATCATCCGATAGGTGGTAGGAACCAAACTCAGGTCCTCTAGACAGCAGCCAGTGCCCTTAACTGCTGAGTTCTCTCTCCAGCCCCCTTTACTTTTTTTTTTAATTTTATAAAGATGAAGTTTTCTGTATGATAAAGGAAGCACAGGAAGGGAGGTGATGGTTTCACTGAGGAAGAAGAACACATACTGATGGTTCTTAGTCCTACTTCATGGTTTGCAGTGATAAGTGGCTGATTATGAGCAGCTGGTGGGTATGTTACACTTTATTTAAAGTTAAAGGAGTCATGTCTTGCCTGGGGTGGACAGTAGTGATGTAACCTCTTCTGTTTTGCTTCCAGTTTCCTGAAGCAAACTGTTTTGAAAGAAGGAACTTTGGGTTCTAACCTTCCCCCATTGTCCTAGCAGCTGGGAGCAATTATCCTGAATAATCTCACTCTCCCACTTCTGGTTTTGTCAGTAAAGGTGAAAGCTATCACCTGCATTTTGGAATAGGAAGAGTATAGAGAGAACTGTGAATAGACAGCAGAGGCAGGGAGGAGCAGACATGGTGGTGGCACGGGGTCTTGCCAGCAGGAAATGGGAATAACCCTGGCCTCTTAAACCTCCAGAACTTCAGAATCTCTGTGGTAAATCAGAATCTCTACAACACTTCAGAATATCTGTAACAACACTTCAAAACCCAGAGGAATTCAGAAGAGGGAGAATCACACTGGCAAGTGATGAAGACATTGACAAAATGACAAAGCTGATACCTAGTTGTTTTCTTCTTTAAACAACTTTTTCAGCTGATAAAATACAGAAGAAAGGATAAACTGTGAAGTACCGAGGCGCCAGGCCCTAAGTATTAGAAAATGAGGGGAGTACCTCTCATCTCTTCTCATAAGGGAGAAATGGCCCCAGCACAGACAGCTGGGGTGGGTGGGAGGCATAATTCTTGAGATGTATAGCCCACTAGCTCAGCCCATAGTCAAGACCATGGTTATAAGGGCACATGGGCACCAGATGGTGCTTGTAGACAAGCAGCACATGGGATGGACCATCGGAGCCGGGAGCAATCAGTCCGATGGGAACAGGGAGAAGAGTAGGTGGGCAGGGATTCAGCAAGAAATGACACACAGACACCAAAAGGCTTGAGTCTGAGTGTGCTTTACTTTTTCATAAGCATTAGTTTTATACAGAAAAAGTTGGCAAGAGGATTACGTTGTTTATTCATGCGATTAGCAAGATTATACAGAACTCTTGAAATCAATCATTTTGAAAGTGATAGAACTATTCATAGGAAATTAAAGATTTATGTTGTTTTTGTGCCCTGATGTGAGACTGCAGTTACCAAGTTTTGCAATGAACTTTCTTGGCTAGCTTTTTGTCTTGTGATGACCTTTAGATATGAGTACGGTTTCTTTTTAACTTATAAGAGTCCTTTTCTTTTGATTAATTTCTTTTTAATCTGGTCCTAACATTTCCTCCTTTGTTTGAAACAATGGTTGTGTTTAACAGCTCGGAGCCCCTTGGAGAGTAATGGGCTCCTGAGGGGGTGAGAAGCACTCCTACAGGGCTGGGAAAGTGCACCCTGACCTCAGGTAGCTCTGGAAACTAACAACTCCAGGTGGGAGGGAATAGCTATGGGAACCAGACCTGTTTCAACTAGAGAGTTGCTCCTGGACGGTTAACCGTTTCCTTTTTGCCATACATCATGGTCCTTATAATACCATCCTAACCAATATTCTAAAGTCTGCCTAGAAATAGATGGTGTCAATTTTAGTTTGTTCCCTGTAATTTCAGGGGCATCTAAAGTCTATTTCCTATAATGAACCATTCTTAGTCATAATTGTGGGCTGGATTTTCCCGGGGATCATTTTATTAGCTAATTTAAGAAACTCCTTAACCTTATTTGGATTATAAGGTACAAATAACTTTTGCTGCTTCTGCAGTTGGTCCCATGGGTTTATATTTTTGTAGGTTATTTTTTTTTGGTACTTTAATCAAAGCTTGGAGGACAGGTGGAAAGTTTCTGGGAGGCACCTTCTCTGGAAACTCATCCATGTCCAAGTTACGACTCAGGTTTCCTGGAACTGCAAAGGACTTTGAAAGACCATGTCCCAGGACTGCGATACCAGAGCACATGATAATAATCAGCAAAGTACAACCAGGACCTAAAAAAGGGCTAGGAGCACACTCCACCCCAGGAGGCAACTTCCTTGAAGCCTGTGCCTCCATCTGGTGAGCAAGTCACGCAGACGCCACTGGGGACAGCATGGCAGCCACACATTTCCTTTGATGACGAAAGCCTTATTTTCATTATTAAGTAATTGCTGTAATAGTCATGTAGTTCAACCAATAGTATTTCAGAGCAAGCAAAACCTACAATAGATATTAGTATTCAAATGCCATTCGGTTCACAAACACCTTCAGCATTTCCTTTTTACATGTTTTATAGGTCATAAAGGAAATAACAGGGTAGTCTCTTTATCACTAAATTTATAGCCCACAGTTTTTGGACTTAAGGAAAGAGGAAAGGCTTTCATGCCTGCGATACCTAGGATGATCCACACCTTGGTATCAATTATGATAAAGATAGCATATATATGATTGAAATGATAAATAACCCTTGGCCACCCCAAGCCTGCAATCTGCTGCAGTAAGTTCTGTGGGGAGGCCTAGAAGTCTCCTGAGATGGAGTCCCACTGGATTACAGGCTTTTCATGTCAGACTCTGAGGGAAGATGAGGAGCAGACATTTTGTTGTCCAGCTGGGATGACAAATTTGTTTCCAAGTGGAGGTCTTCGGGTCCCACACCAAGAGTTCCTGTTGTAAATTCCAGCTGGGAATCATGACAGGGGGCCTCCTAACATGAGAAAGGATGGAGAAAGATCAAGCTGATCCCTTCACAGGAACTTGCCTGTGCAGAGCAGAACCCTGGACAGGAACTCGGGCACATTACAAAGCGGCACTCTGGCTTTCTGTACTTGTATATTGAGATTCCATAAGAAAAGGCTCTTGAGGAGGCCTGTGTAGACCTTCCCAAAGCCCAGGGCCAAAGTTGATTAATTAAATGGTTTAGATTATATGTTACATATACAAGCTTTGCTCAATGAAAAATACACCGTAACAGTGATGTATGCATAAAGAATATGTATTTGTCTGGAGAGAGAGACAGAACCAATGGGGCCGTGGGATAAACATGTACATGTAGGTGCGTGTATGTGTGTGCATATGCATGCACACATACCAGAACCAATGGGGCCATGGGATATACATGTAGGTGCATGTATGTGTGTGCATACGCATGCACAGGTACCAGAACCAATGGGGCCGTGGGATATACATGTACATGTAGGCGTGTGTATGTGTGTGCATATGCATGCACACGTACAAGAACCAATGGGGCCGTGGGATATACATGTACATGTAGGTGTGTGTATGTGTATGTGTGTGCATATGCATGCACACATATCAGAACCAATGGGGCTGTAGGATATACATGTACATGCATGTGCATGTATGTGTGTGCATATGCATGGACACATATCAGAACCAATGGGACCGTAGGATATACATGTACTTGTATGTGCATGTATGTGTGTGCATAAGTATGCACACATACCAGAACCAATGGGACAATGGGATATACATGTACATGCATGTGCATGTATGTGTGTGCATATGTATGCACACATATCAGAACCAATGGGATGTACATGCATTTGCATGCATGTGTGCGCATATATATGCAAACATATCAGAACCAATGTGACCATGGGATATACATGTACATGCATGTGCGTGTATGTGTGCACATGTATGTAAACATATCAGAACCAATGGGATCATGGGATATACATGTACATGCATGTGCATGTACATGTGTGTATATGCATGCACACATACCAGAACCAATGGGACCATGGGATAAACATGTACATGCATGTGCATGCATGTGTGTGCATAGACAGTGGGATATACATGTACATGTATGTGCGTGTATGTGTGTGCATATGCATGCACACATATCAGAACCAATGGGACAGTGGGATATACATGTACATGTATGTGCATGTATGTGTGTGCATATGCATGCACACATATCAGATCCAATGGGACAGTGGGATATACATGTACATGCATGTGCGTGTATGTGTGTGCATATGTATGCAAACATATCAGATCCAATGGGACAGTGGGATATACATGTACATGCATGTGCGTGTATGTGTGTGCATATGTATGCAAACATATCTCCTCTTCATGCTTCACACATTATCTCATATAGTTATAAGTCTCTTATTCAATACTAGATGCTCTTATAATACTATTATCCCCATTTAACAGATAAGAAAGAATGCTTTTGAATATACTAGGAAGGTACTCCCAGAAGTACCAGATTAAAAATAATGGGATATATTTATATCCAAAATAGGATTTGCAGATGCAGGCAAGGTTGAATGGTGAGCCTGACAATACCACTAAGGACGTAGGCTCCGTGTGCTCTGCTGTGGGCTTATCAAGGGAGCTTTAGTCTGTGGCCAGTGTTTGAGGTGCAAGCCATCTGTGCCTAGGATCATATTCTGACTTGCTTATATTTGGAGAGAGGGAGAAAGTGAAGGAGGGAGACAGAGAGAGACAGAGGGACAGAGGCAGACACAGAGTCAAACACAGAGTCACACACACACACACACACACACACACACACACACACACACACACATCAGGGACCAGGGAGAGACTGGGAGAGAGCCCTCCTCAACATGTGGACCACATGAGTTATCTGAGCAGTCTGAGTTTTCTGTTTCAAGTCTCTTCTTTCCTGTAGGGAGCTCCAGGATTCTCTGCCACTCAACTTCCTGTTAGAATCCACCCACAGGCATTGATGGAAGATGGGAGTCAGGAAGGTCTTGTGTTGGTGCTGTGGGAAGTGGCTAGTGACTGTGTCTCTTCGGCCCTCCAGGGAGGTTCAGCTTCTCCAGCACAGGGCACAGTGGCTGCTTTGCTGAGCTTCCTGACAGTGACCCCAGGCTCTGTAATACTGGTCCTTCCTTTGCTCCTGCAGCCCGGGGCAGTGATCTTTGAGGCATGGTCACTTGATGCTATTTCAACAGCCTTGTAGTCAATTGGTGCCTATAGAATCCTTGTTCTCCTTCTGGGAAGCTGACTCATATACTTAGATTAAGTCAGTGTAGGTCATAGGCTTCCTCCTGGACCAAAAACATGAAACCATCGTACCCACAGCATTTTAGACCATTCAGCAACCACTTTGCTGGATCCATTTTTTTCCTACTTTCCAAGGAGAAGAGGATTTCTGAGTGAAATCAAGATTCTGATTATAGAAGAAAGGGATTTGGAGCTCTGTGGGCAAACAAAGGTGTCCAGGCTACTTAGATGGCAAGACATGAAATTGGGTCCTACATGCAATCCAAAGCACTCAAAATGCCGACTGCAACTCACAACATTATGTAGCACAAGACAAGGTAGAAGCAGGGGCAGGGGCTTGGCTTCAAGCCTGGCTGGCTCAGTGTCCACCTGTGACTGTCCACATGACGGCTTGGAGCACCAGATGTGGATCCTCAGGCTGCAGCTGTCAGAGTGGCCAGATGTGATAAGCTGCTCATTCACCAGTGAAGTAGGAACCCAGACAATGTGTCCTTTCTTCCTAGGTCTTTGTCCTGTTAGGGTAGTCCATGTTAGCTGCGTGCTTGTGTGCATGTGTGTGTCCTCAGCTCCTGTGAAGTGTGCAGACTTTCCATTAGAGTCAGCAGCAGTCTCACCACTATTATTAAAGTTGTGCTGAATAAAGGATAATGTTCAGATAATTTATTTTGCTACATGACAGTATTGATCAAGTCTCAGGTTAACGACAGTCATATTGATTTTTTGTTTTCTTTTTTAAGTCTTTTATTTATTTATTTTTTAGTCATATTGATTTTTCCCCCAATGTTCTAGCTTACTGGAAAGAGTGTAAATTATAGAAACAATGTCCAAGATCACAATCTGTCACTTAATATTTTTCTTTGGTAATGGATTTGATACATCTTTGATTGTGTTTAAGATGTTCTAAGCCCGACAGACTCTAAAGTGTTTTTTACAGAAATATTCTTTTTTTTTGGGGGGGGGGAGTCTTTTTGAGACAGGGTCTCCCTTTAGTCCCAGCTGGTCTGGAACTTACTATGTAGACCAGGCTGGTCTTGAACTCACAGATATCTGCCTGCCTCTGCTTCCTGAGTGCTGGGATTAAAGGCGTGCCACCATGCCTAGCTCAGCCTGCTTTTTTTTTTTTTTCTTTTTGAGACAGGGTCTTCCTGTAGCCCCAGATGTCCTGGAACTCACTATGGATACCAGGCTGGCCTTGAACACACAGAGATATGCCTGCCTCTGCATCCCCAGTGCTGGGATTAAAGGCAGGTGCCCAGCTATGAATATTCTCATAGATTTTCTAACCCTTATCTAGGGATAAAAATAAGTGTAATAAAGGCAATTTCAAGAAACCCTGGGTTGTTTCTTAGAAATGAGCTGGTGGGTGAGGCAGAAGCAAGAGAAGTGTGTTTATTAGAAGTATGTGTATGGCACGGCTGGAACACTTCTGAGATGCTAATGGTCACCAGGATTGGGGCTCCCCTCCCTTCCCTTCTTCTCTGCCCCTTTCCGCCTGCGGGCTGCTGGCTTATTGGGTCCACGCAGGACTTTACTTCCCCTCACCCTTGCGCTGCTCGGTGGATGGGTATATTTTATTGTCCGTTGGCTTTCCCTTTCCTTGTTTTGCCCCCGGCTGCTTTACTTGCTTTTCCTCTGTTTGCACCGCACGCCTGCCTCTCTGTGCTGCACCCCCCTGGCCCTGCTGAGCTTCTCTTTGCTTAGGGCTATGGGATCTGTCTGTCTTTGCCCGTCTACCTGTTTTCGACCTTTTGGCCTACTGTGTTCCCATGCGGGTCGCTGGGTCTCTCCTTCTCCTTTTCAGTTGTCTCTTTGCCTGGTTTTGGTCCTCGCCGTGCTGCTGAGCTTCCTCGCCGCCTTTAGGGCGCCTTCCTCTGCTTTGACTCCTTCTTCCCCCGTTTTCCCTCCGTCCTCCGTTGTGTCGGTACCTTGTATGACCTGTTTTCTCCATTCATTCTGCTGTGCCCCGCCTCGGGCCTGGGCTTTTTTTCGTAGGGCAGGCTCTTCCTCCCCTCCTCTCTTTTTCCTCGGTTCTGGGATCTGTTTCCGCGGCTGATCTCTTCTTGGTCGCGCTTTGGTGATTCCCATGATTTCAGATATCCATCCCTTTCTCAGGTTTTCACCCGTGGTCGAATCTAGGTTTCTTGCCCTATTCCCAATCTAATTTTTCTGGCTCTTTTTCCCTTGTCACGTTGTGCTAACTTTCCCTTTTTTCCTCATGGCTTGGCTTGCTTTGGCGTTGGTTTTCCTTCTTTCTAGTTTTGTTCCCTGGAGCTCGCGGTCCTGTCTCTCTTGTTCTTTTCTTTCCCCGACCCCCCTTTTGGCTCCTTGCTGTTTTGTATTGTATTGTTCCTTTGGTGTCGCTTTCCTTGCGTTCTGCTCTGCTTTTTGTTCGTTCTCTCTTTCTTCCTGTCTGGTGCTGGCAGGGTCCCTCATGTGTGGCCCTCTCCAGTGCTTTTAGCTGTACTTGGTTTCCTCCTTTCCCTTGTGGCTTTTTTTCCGTTTTTCTCCTGTACGGCACTCCGGGCTCTCCCCGTTCCCTACTTCGGCACAGCTTTTCCGGTCATCCCCAATCGGTTTTTGTTGTGTGTCTTGTCCTGTCCTTCAGATTCCCGGCCTAGTTATTCTTTCTATTCTTTATCTCTTCCTTGCCCCCTTCGTCTCCTATCTTCCCTGTGTGTTGGTTGCGCTCCCTGTGTCTGTCGGCCGGCAGGCTGGTCATGGTTTTGATTTTGAGTTTTATTGAACTGTGGACTGATTGCATGGAATTCTTTCAATCTTTTTGTATTTAGGTGCGAGTTTTCTTCTTCTTTCTCATCTTCTGTGTCCCCAGTATGTGGGTCGATTTTGGAGAATGTTCCAATGGGGTGCTGGAGTGAAAGTTTATTCTCTGGTATTAGGAGGGAATGTTCAGTAGCGGGTACATGAGGTCAATTGGATGTATCATATCGTTCAGTTCCGGTGTCGCTCTGTTTTATTCTTTTTCTTTGACCTATCCAAGGACTCAGTGGGGTAGTGAAATTTCCCACTATGAGTGTACTAAGGGTTAGTTGTGTCTTGAGGTCCTGAAGGGTTGTTTTTATGAAGTTTGGTGCACCAAAATTTGGGGCATATATATACATAATTGTGAAATCTTCTTGTGAAAATTGTTTTCTTTGATGAAAATGTAATGGCCGTCTATTGTCTCTTCTGATTTCTTTTACTTTTGAGTCTATTTTGTCTGATTTAAAACAGCAACACCTGCTTTCTTTTTGTACCATTTGCTGGAATAAGTTTTCCATCCCTTCACTTTAAGGTGGTGCCTGTCCTTGAGGGTAAGATGTGTGTTTCTTGTAGACAGCAATATCGATGGATTTTCGGTGTAATTCCTAATCACCATAGAGACTGGATTTTTCATCCCTCGCAACTGCCCACCTGTACCCAGTTCTAGTTCTGGTTCTTTCTGAACTCTAACTTCCTTTTCCTTCTCCAAAAATCTGACACATGGCGCTGAAACCCAGGATAGAGAGGTGTATTTTCCCTCTTACTTGGAGCCACTCTCTCTCCTCTCCTGTTCACCCTTTCTCCCTCCTTCTCAAGCTTTCTGCACTCCCCTTTCTCTCAAGAGCTAGCCTGACCTCTGAGTAGGAAGCCACTTTCCATATTGCTCCCTGCCTGTGCATCCATCACACCATTGGAGACAAGGTAATACACCAGACCTGACTTAGGGACATCACTGGTCAGAGGGTCCCAGAGCCCCCCACCAGTTGTCTTAAGACTCAGAAGCTTGGGGGCCTGGAAGGGCCTCATATGGGGCCCTGTAATTGGAATGAGACTCTGAGATCTTCCCAATAAACTTGGCTGTGGGTTTGAGATCCTGAAAGGCCCCCCTCCCTGACCCCATGGGGCTCTGAGCTCTTTGGTCACCCTGCCAGTTAGGGGGCTTGGGAATGCTCCATCCTAAACACCAGGCCTGTCCATGTTGGTCCCACTCGCAGGGGACTTCTTGGGGGATTTGGCACTAAACTGCGTGTCTCTTTTCCTTGTCTCCCCCCACTCAAACCTAGGGATTCAAATTACTGCGGTTTTTAGGTTTTCGTTGACTAAAAGGGGGTGTCCAGCAAGGCTTCAGAAAAACCCTCCCATTGTGCTTTCCCATCTGGAACCCAGCCTTTGAGAAAGCCAAGGAGGTGTCTGGATACCTGCTTATTGTGCCAGGCCTCCACCAGACATCAAGAGCTTTGCAAGAATTAAAAAAAAACTTGAGCCAGGCACGTTAGACACTTGGGAGGCAGAGGCAGGCAGTCTCTGTGTAGTTTCAAGGCCAGCCCGTCGGAATACATAGTGAGTTTTCCCAGGACAGCCTGGGCTACAGGAAGACCCTGTCTCAAAAAGAGTAAAAAAAAAAAAAGAAATAAAAAAACTGAACTGACCAAACTCATTTAACTTTCAGTCCAGATCTGGTCTCAGTACCCAGAGTATTGGCTATCATTGGTCCCAATATGGGACCTTTGACATTTGGATTTTAACCAACCTAGGAACATTCCAGAAAATGGAAATGGGGCGAGAGAGAGCCCCTTCCTCTCCTTCTGTTCTTTGGCTCCGGTAGACCTCCATTAAGCTCCCCTCTGTTTCCTCCCCTGTGGAGTCTGGTCCTTTCCTCTGAACTGGGTGGATTTGGTCAAGAAACAAAAGACCTTCTACCTAGTCTTCCCTGCTGTGCCTCTTTGCTCTGTGAGGCTTAGCTACAAGTTTCTGCATCATTATCTGTAAATGAGTGAATGGTGTAATGGTTAAGGAGACTCACTGCTGTAACAGAGGGCCTAGGTTTGACTCCCAGTCCCTCCACTTCATTGATTTTTCTCTATTCTTTACAGATAATTCTTTTTTTTGGGGGGAGGGATCTTTTTTGAGACAGGGGTCTCCCTTTAGTCCCAGCTGGTCTGGAATTCTATGTAGACCAGGCTGGTCTTGAACTCACAGATATCCCCCTGCCTCTGCTCCAGAGTTGCTGGGATTAAAGGGCGTGCCACCATGTACAATTTAATTCTTACCTCTTACCTTCATTGCGCTCAGCTACTCACTGGCCTTTAAAGAAATGGTTTTAGATTTTTCTACTTGTTAGGTCTGGTTCTCCCAGCATTCCAAGGCACACAGATTGGCCCACTCCCCCAAACCCCTCATAGGTTCTAAGTATTTGAATACTTGACCTCGGTTAGTGGTGCCATTTGTGGAGGTTTAGGAGGTGCGGCCATTTTTGCTGGAGGAAGCTCATCATGGGGTTGTAAGAGCCCATAGGCCATATCCCTTTGCGGTGTCACTGGCCTGCTTTAGTTCCTGCTTGAAGATGTGAGAGCTCGGCTTTCTGTTCCAGCTGCCTGCCACCATGACTCTGCCACATGATGAACTCTTATCCCTCATGGAGAGCCCCCATGCCTGTGCCAGTGGTCTGAGGCTGGTTTCCAAATTTTCCTTTTGCCTTCATATGCTAGCTTTATACAGCTTTGTGCAAGGCCTTCTGGACCTTACCCTCTATCCTAATCTCCAGCCTCATCATCAACAGACTTTCAGAAGGGCTGTCTGGAAGGGGCTCACAAGGTTTCAGAGTGAAGGATTCTTTTTTTTTCTCCAAAGGATTAGTGATATATTCAACAATTTCACAATCGCTGACAATTCAGGTGTCTTGAAAACACTGAAGAATGTTGAACTGTGGTAATAATTAGGAGAACAAAAAGTGAAATGATAGTAAATCATCTATTTCAGACAGTTAAATATTTAAAGTTGGTTAATAGCAGCTCTTAGGGGAAGGAAGGGATGAGGGCCTCATACACATTGGTGGGAATACAAATGGCATGACCAACTGGAGATGGAGATGTTTTGGTAGTACCTGGTGACATAGAAATTGGTCATATCGTATGATCCAAAAGTTATCTTTTCAGATAAATACCTGTATAGAGGATATATACAGGGACAATTCCTGGACCATAATTTCCAATATGAAAAACTGGGCATTACTTAAATATTCATCAGCAAAGTAATGGATAATAAAATGTGGTGTATTCATGTAGTAGTTCAATGGAAACTTATTAGATGTAAATAATCAAATATAGAGATTGGTGCTGGAGAGATTACTCAATAGTTAAGAGCACTGACTACTCTTGTAGAGGAACTGGGGTTCAGTTTTTTCAGCACTTCACGTGGTGGCTAACATGTCCATAACTCCAGATTCGGGATATGATATCCACTCTGAACTCTGACAGACATGTCATGAATGGGGTAACAAAACTTACATACAGTCAGACACATAAAATAAAAGTAAATAAACAAAAATTAATGTACAGAGCTAGCTAAAAGAAATGAGTAGAAAAAGTTCTAAAGTAAAAATGTTATCATTCATATAAATATTAAAAGATACTATTTTATTTAGTTATTTTTGGATTTAGATTTAATTGGAATTTTTTTTGAGAAAAGTTCTTCCTTTAGTCCCCCAGCTGGCTGGAATCTGCTCTGTAGACTAGGCTGGCCTTGAACGCAAAAAGATCCACCTACCTCAGCCTCCAGAATACTGAGATTAAAGGTGTGCTCCACCACGCCCGGTTTTATATTTATTTTTATTTTTTGTTGCTACAGGTCCAAGAGTAATATATTCCTGGGCTTTACGAATGCGTTCCTGACAGGTGTGGTGGTACACACCTTTAATCCGGCACTTGGGAAGCAGAGGAAGGTGTTTCTGTAGTTCAAGGCAGCACTTGTCTACATAGTGAGTTAAAAAAAAAAAAAAAAAAAAAAAAAGCGACCTTGTCTCAAAAAGACTAAACCAACCCAAACCAAACCAAAACAGAGTGGCTTCACCTCAAATGCACAGGGCCCTGGGTTGCTGTTGGCACCAGTGTGTGGGTAGGGGATAAAAAGGAGATTCCAGTGTTCAGTCTGAGAACCTTCATTTTAAACAGAAGCCCAGGTGATAACCTACTCAACCCTGGAATTTCTCTGGTTCTTTGTAAGTCTGAGGTCTTAATGTAGTCGAGGGTGTTTGAACTTAAACGTTGCATTCTCCTAGCTCACCGCCCAGTACAGCCCCACTAACCAGGCACCCATTGTCCTTTGAAAGTTCACCAACAATGTAGTTTTTATCATGAGGTCACATCCAACTCTTCACTCTGACCCCTTTCAGATTCATCTCCCCTTACCCTCTCTCAACTTCTGTCCTCGTTCGATTTGAACTGCCTATANGTTCTTAATCATTGAGGCATCTCTCCAGCACCAAGAGTGCCTTTCTTTGGGTGATAAGATGCAGAAAGCCCTCTTCAGTACATGTACATGCCATAAAAATGGCGTAAGAATTCATGCAGCCATGGCTGGTTGCCTGTACAAGACTTGCACAGGATTGGATCCATCAACATTTCATGTAGGATGTATGTTGTGACAATGTCCACCCTCTCCTTATAAGTCAAAAAGACAAACCGATGTACAATCCACCAAGTTAACCCTGGAGAATTAGTGAGTTTATTGGGCTTATTTACAGATCATGGGTGAAGGGTTACTGGCTGGTGACTGCAAAGCAGTCACACAGGAAAGTCTTTACCTGGCACAGATGATGGCTTCCTTATAGTAGCCTAGAGCCCCTTGCTGCTAACCTCCTGGGTCCTATGTACTCTGGCAACTTCCAAGACCCTGAGGTCACATGCAATTAGGGCAGAACTGCATACAAATGGCTCAAAGGAGCCAGTGGAGTCTCTCAGGTGAGCTTCCCTCTCCTGATTCCACCCTCTTCTAGACAGAATGTCAACAGTCAACACACCTGATTGTAATGGTCTTTTGCAAGCAGGCACAGCTGACCTGTTGAAGAGAGTGGCAGGTTTCCTCAGAGGAGCACAACAATCTACAGCAAGGAGGGAGACCTCGAGGCCCCGCCCCTCGGGAGGGACTGTTTGGCGTTTAATTATTATTGAGGAAGGGGAGTCACTTTCTTTAGTGGTATAGCCACTGGTAAGTTGCTCATGCTCCTGTAAATAACCCTCACCCATGCCCATGTAGGCAACCTTAATTAAACTGAGTGGGTCACACACAGAGGCCGTGAAAGCAGAAGAGGAGCTTACTGGGGATGAAAGGATTTTGGGGGGACAGAAGAGGATGAGAGAGAGGAAACGGTGAAAACAACTAACATTCTTTATATTCACATATGAAAGGCTGTGAAAGAATAAAAAAAAAAGAGAAAGGTAAAGATAAAATAAACACCTTGGCGGGTAGATGGCAAGTGCCATTTAATCCCAGCAACTTGAAAGGCCAGGAAGCAGGCAATCCGCTGGTGAGCTCAAGGCCCAGCCTGGTCACAAGTGAGTTCTAGGCAAGCTGGGGATAGGAGGGAAACACTGTTTCAAAAAGATAAAAAAAAAACAAAAAAAACCTCGACAATTTGTTTACAGAGCTCTGTTCTCAGCAAGCAGCCAGGGGATCTTATTAACATGGCTGTCTTTTTCATGCTCTTTCCAAGTAGGAGATGATTTGAGCCCAATAGAGAAGTTGAAGAGTTCTGTGCAGCAGCTAAAGAACTCCTACAGGCAGAGGCTATTTGATTTCAAAGAGAATTTGATAACCCTACAGGTGGCAGCTAGCTCAAGGTGAGTGAAATGCCTGTAGAGGCCAAGGGGCACTGAATACGCTGATTTGGAGTACCTTTACAATCATCCGATAGGTGGTTAGAACCAAACTCGGTCCCTCTAGACAGCCCAGTGCCCGTAACTGCTGAGTTTCTCTCGTCCAGCCCCTTTAACTTTTTTTTGTTTTTCAATTTATTATGAATTATTTCGTATGATAAAGGAAGCACAGGAAGGGAGGTGATGGTTTCACTGAGGAAGAAGAACACATACTGATGGTTCTTAGTCCTACTTCATGGTTTGCAGTGATAAGTGGCTGATTATGAGCAGCTGGTGGGTATGTTACACTTTATTTAAAGTTAAAGGAGTCATGTCCTGCCTGGGGTGGACAGTAGTGATGTAACCTCTTCTGTTTTGCTTCCAGTTTCCTGAAGCAAACTGTTTTGAAAGAAGGAGCTTTGGGTTCTAACCTTCCCCCATTGTCCTAGCAGCTGGGAGCAATTATCCTGAATAATCTCACTCTCCCACTTCTGGTTTTGTCAGTAAAGGTGAAAGCTATCACAGGCATTTGTGGAATAAAAGAGTAAAGAGAGACTGTGAATAGACCAGCAGAGGCAGGGAGGAGGCGACAGGGTGGTGGCACGGGGTCTTGCCAGCAGGAAATGGGAATAACCCTGGCCTCTTAAACCTCCAGAACTTCAGAATCTCTGTGGTAAATCAGAATCTCTACAACACTTCAGAATATCTGTAACAACACTTCAAAACCCAGAGGAATTCAGAAGAGGGAGAATCACACTGGCAAGTGATGAAGACATCGACAAAATGACAAAGCTGATACCTAGTTGTTTTCTTCTTTAAACAACTTTTTCAGCTGATAAAATACAGAAGAAAGGATAAACTGTGAAGTACCGAGGCGCCAGGCCCTAAGTATTAGAAAATGAGGGGAGTACCTCTCATCTCTTCTCATAAGGGAGAAATGGCCCCAGCACAGACAGCTGGGGTGGGCGGGAGGCATAATTCTTGAGATGTATAGCCCACTAGCTCAGCCCATAGTCAAGACCATGGTTATAAGGGCACATGGGCACCAGATGGTGCTTGTAGACAAGCAGCACATGGGATGGACCACGGAGCCGGGAGCAATCAGTCCACGGGAACAGGGAGAAGAGTATGGCTGGGCAGGGATTCAGCGAGAAATTACACAGCAGGACACCAAAAGCTTGAGTCTAGTGTGCTTTACTTTTTCATAAGCATTAAGTTTTACTACAGAAAAAGTTGGCAAGAGGATCTACATTAGTTTATTTCATGCGATTAGCAAGATTATACAGAACTCTTGAGATCAATCATTTTGAAAGTGATAGAACTATTCATAGGAAATCAAAGATTTATGTCCTTTTGTGCCCTTGATGTGAGACTGCAGTTACCAAGTTTTGCAACTAACTTTTCTTGGCTAGCTTTTTTCTTGTAAGACCTTTAGTATGAGTACAGGTTTCTTTTAACTTATAAGAGAGTCTTTCTTTTGGTAATTTCTTTTAGATCTTGGTCCTAACATTTCCTCTTTGTTTGAAACAATGATTGTGTTTAGCAGCTAAGTCCGTGAAGTCCCTTGGAGAGTAGATGGGCTTCTTACGGGGTGAGGAAGCACTCCTACAGGGCTGGGAAAGTGCACCGACCGCAGGTAGCTACTGAGAAAAACTAACAACCCAGGTGGGAGGGAATAGCTTATGGAAACCAGACTGTTTCAACTAGAGAGTTGCTCCTGGACGTTAACTAGTTTCCTTTTTGCCATACATCAGTGGTCTTCATAATACCATATCTAACCAATGTTCTAAAGTCTGCCTAGAAATATATGGTGTCAATTTCAGTTAGTTTCCCTGTAATTTAATGGGGCATTATAAGTCTATTTCCTAAATGAAATGGACCATTCTTAGTCAAATTGTGGGCTGGATTTTCCCGGGGACCTTTTATTAGCTAATTTAAGAAACTCTTAACTCTTATTTGGATATATAAGGTACAAATAACTTTTTTTTTTTCTGCTGTGCTGCAGTGGTCCCATGGGTTAAATTTTTGTAGGATTTTTCTGGTATTTAATTCAAATGCTGGAGGACGAGGTGGAAAGTTTCTGGGAGGCACTCCCTGGGAAACTCATCCATGTCCAGTTTACGACTCGGATTTCCTGAAACTGCAAAGGACTTAGAAGACCATGTCCCAGGACTATGATACCAGAGCACATGATAATAATCAGCAAAGTACAACCAGGACCTAAAAAAGGGCAGGAGCACACTCGCACCCCAGGAGGACAACTTCCTTGAAGCCTGGCCTCCATCTGGTGAGCGAGTCACGCAGACTGCCACTGGGGACAGCGATGGCAGCCACACATTTCCTTTGATGACGAAAGCCTTATTTTCATTATTAAGTAATTGCTGTAATAGTCATGTAGTTCAACCAATAGTATTTCAGAGCAAGCAAAACCTACAATAGATATTAGTATTCAAATGCCATTCGGTTCACAAACACCTTCAGCATTTCCTTTTTACATGTTTTATAGGTCATAAAGGAAATAACAGGGTAGTCTCTTTATCACTAAATTTATAGCCCACAGTTTTTGGACTTAAGGAAAGAGGAAAGGCTTTCATGCCTGCGATACCTAGGATGATCCACACCTTGGTATCAATTATGATAAAGATAGCATATATATGATTGAAATGATAAATAACCCTTGGCCACCCCAAGCCTGCAATCTGCTGCAGTAAGTTCTGTGGGGAGGCCTAGAAGTCTCCTGAGATGGAGTCCCACTGGATTACAGGCTTTTCATGTCAGACTCTGAGGGAAGATGAGGAGCAGACATTTTGTTGTCCAGCTGGGATGACAAATTTGTTTCCAAGTGGAGGTCTTCGGGTCCCACACCAAGAGTTCCTGTTGTAAATTCCAGCTGGGAATCATGACAGGGGGCCTCCTAACATGAGAAAGGATGGAGAAAGATCAAGCTGATCCCTTCACAGGAACTTGCCTGTGCAGAGCAGAACCCTGGACAGGAACTCGGGCACATTACAAAGCGGCACTCTGGCTTTCTGTACTTGTATATTGAGATTCCATAAGAAAAGGCTCTTGAGGAGGCCTGTGTAGACCTTCCCAAAGCCCAGGGCCAAAGTTGATTAATTAAATGGTTTAGATTATATGTTACATATACAAGCTTTGCTCAATGAAAAATACACCGTAACAGTGATGTATTTGTCTGGAGAGAGAGACAGAACCAATGGGGCCGTGGGATAAACATGTACCTGTAAGGTGCGTGTATGGGTGTGCATATGGCATGCCAATACCAGAACCAATGGGCCATGGGATAACATGTACATGTAGGTGCAGGTATTGTGTGATACGCCATCACAGTAACCAGAAAAACCAATGGGGCCTGGGATTACATGTACATGTAGCGTGTGTATGTGTGTGCATATTCATGTACTACACGTAAAGAACCAATGGGACAGTGGGATATACATGTACATGTAGTTGGTGTGTATGTGTATGTGTGTGCATATGCTGCACACGATATCAAACCAAATGGGGCTTAGTAGACATGTACATGCATGTGGCATTATGTGTGTCATATGCAATGGACACATATCAGAACCAGGGGGAACCGTAGGAGATACATGTATTGATGTGCGTGTATGTGTGTGCATAATTATCACACAAACCAGAAACCAAGGGGACAATGGGATATACATGTAAAACATGCATGTGCATGTATGTGGTCATATGTATGCACACATATCAGAACCAATGGGAGTGTACATGCATTTGCGATGCATGTGTGGCGCATAATATATGCAAACATATCATAACCAATGGACCAGGGGATAGACATGTAATCATTTGCGTGTATTGTGTGTGCACATGTATGTAAACATATCAGAACCAATGGGATCATGGGATATACATGTACATGCATGTGCATGTACAGGTGGTGTATATGCATGCACACATACCAGAACCAATGGGACCATGGGATAAACATGTACATGCATGTGCATGCATGTGTGTGCTAGACAGTGGGTATATCATGTACATGTATGTTGTGCGTGTGTGTGCATATGCATGCACACATATCAGAACCAATGGGACAGTGGGATATACATGTACATGTTAGGTGCAGTATTGTGTGCATATGCTGCACACAAAGAACCAATGGGACAGTGGGATATACATGTCAGCAGTGCATGTATGTGTGTGCATATGCACAACCATATCAGAAACAATGGACAGTGGGAGATACATGTACATGCATGGGCGTGTAGATGTGTGTGCATATGTATGCAAACATATCTCCTCTTCATGCTTCACACATTATCTCATATAGTTATAAGTCTCTTATTCAATACTAGATGCTTTTATAATACTATTATCCCCATTTAAAGATATAGGAAAAAATGCCTTTTGAATATACTAGGAATGTACTCCCAGAAAGTACCATATTAAAATAAATGGGATATATTTATATCCGAAATAGGATTTGCAGATGCAGGCAAGGTTGAATGGTGAGCCTGACAATACCACTAAGGACGTAGGCTCCGTGTGCTCTGCTGTGGGCTTATCAAGGGAGCTTTAGTCTGTGGCCAGTGTTTGAGGTGCAAGCCATCTGTGCCTAGGATCATATTCTGACTTGCTTATATTGGAGAGAGGGAGAAATTTGAAGTAGGGATACAGATAGAGACAGAGGGAAAGAGGCAGACACAGAGTCAAACACAGAGATCCACAACACACACAAACACACACACACAACACACACCCAACACACATCAGGGACCAGGAGAGACTGGGTAGAGCCCCCCCTCAACATGTGGACACATGAGTTATCCTGAGCAGTCTGAGTTTTTCCGGAAAAGGGAAAATGATAAAGGAAGGTCTGTTTCAAGTCTCTTCTTTCCTGTAGGGAGCTCCAGGATTCTCTGCCACTCAACTTCCTGTTAGAATCCACCCACAGGCATTGATGGAAGATGGGAGTCAGGAAGGTCTTGTGTTGGTGCTGTGGGAAGTGGCTAGTGACTGTGTCTCTTCGGCCCTCCAGGGAGGTTCAGCTTCTCCAGCACAGGGCACAGTGGCTGCTTTGCTGAGCTTCCTGACAGTGACCCCAGGCTCTGTAATACTGGTCCTTCCTTTGCTCCTGCAGCCCGGGGCAGTGATCTTTGAGGCATGGTCACTTGATGCTATTTCAACAGCCTTGTAGTCAATTGGTGCCTATAGAATCCTTGTTCTCCTTCTGGGAAGCTGACTCATATACTTAGATTAAGTCAGTGTAGGTCATAGGCTTCCTCCTGGACCAAAAACATGAAACCATCGTACCCACAGCATTTTAGACCATTCAGCAACCACTTTGGCTGGATTCCATTTTTTTTCTACTTTTCTAAGGAGAGGAGGATTTCTGAGTGAAATCAAGATTCTGATTATAGAAGAAAGGGATTTGGAGCTCTGTGGGCAAACAAAGGTGTCCAGGCTACTTAGATGGCAAGACATGAAATTGGGTCCTACATGCAATCCAAAGCACTCAAAATGCCGACTGCAACTCACAGCATTATGTAGCACAAGACAAGGTAGAAGCAGGGGCAGGGGCTTGGCTTCAAGCCTGGCTGGCTCAGTGTCCACCTGTGACTGTCCACATGACGGCTTGGAGCACCAGATGTGGATCCTCAGGCTGCAGCTGTCAGAGTGGCCAGATGTGATAAGCTGCTCATTCACCAGTGAAGTAGGAACCCAGACAATGTGTCCTTTCTTCCTAGGTCTTTGTCCTGTTAGGGTAGTCCATGTTAGCTGCGTGCTTGTGTGCATGTGTGTGTCCTCAGCTCCTGTGAAGTGTGCAGACTTTCCATTAGAGTCAGCAGCAGTCTCACCACCTATATTAAAGTTGTGTCTAAATAAGGATAATGTTCAGATTAATTTATTTGCTAGCATACAGTATTGACAAGTCTCAGGTTTAACGACAGTCATATGGATTTTTTGTTTTCTTTTTTAAGTCTTTTTATTATTTATTGTTTGTAGTCATATTGATTTTTCCCCCAATGTTCTAGCTTACTGGAAAGAGTGTAAATTATAGAAACAATGTCCAAGATCACAATCTGTCACTTAATATTTTTCTTTGGTAATGGATTTGATACATCTTTGAGTGTGTTTTAAGATGTTTCTAAGCCAGACAAGACTCTAAGTGGGTTTTACAGAATTTCTTTTTTTTTTGGGGGGGGGGGTCTTTTTTTTTTGAGACAGGGGTCTCCTTCTGCTGGTCTGGACTTCTATGTAGACCAGGCTGGGCTTGAACTCACAGAATCCCACTGCCTCTGCTGACTCCCAAGTATGCCTGGATAAAGGGCGTAGCCACCATGCTAGCTCAGCCTGCTCTTATTTTTTTTTTTTTCTTTTTGAAGACAGGGTCTTACTGTAGCGCGCCAGATTCCTGGAAACTCCTATGATACCAGGCCTGGCCTTGAACACACAAGATATCTGCCTCTGCATCCCCAGTGCTGGGATTAAAGGCAGGTGCCCAGCTATGAATATTCTCATAGATTTTCTAACCCTTATCTAGGGATAAAAATAAGTGTAATAAAGGCAATTTCAAGAAACCCTGGGTTGTTTCTTAGAAATGAGCTGGTGGGTGAGGCAGAAGCAAGAGAAGTGTGTTTATTAGAAGTATGTGTATGGCACGGCTGGAACACTTCTGAGATGCTAATGGTCACCAGGATTGGGCATGATTTCACCCTGCCCTGGCTTCTTTCTATGGCTGTGATCAAACTCTAACCTAAAGCAGCTGGAGGGGCAGAGTTTATTTGGCTTATACTTCCTCACCACAGTTCATCACTGAAGGAAGTCAGGGCAGAAACTCAAGCAGGAACCTGGTAGGAACTGAAGCAGAGACCATGAAGGCATGCTGCTTACAGGCTTGCTTGATTACCCTCCTTATATGGCCCAGGCCCACCTACCCAGGGATGGCAGCACCCACAGTGGGCTGGACCCTCCTGCACCAACTGCCATTTAAGAAAACTCCTTACAGACATGGCAACAGGGTATCAGAAAGAGGAAATCCCTCAGCTGTGCTGTTACTAAGCCAACATCATAATTCCCTAAACAAATAGCCTAACTCTTAAATTCATTTTTTAGGAGTGGGCCCCTAGATATCCTTTGGGACTACTGGCTGTCTCCTGGAACTGTGCTGATGGAAATGTCTTGCTAGAATTCTGTCCCTGGAACTGTGTTCTGGAGCCTGACCCCAGTCATAATTTTATTCAAAATGGATTCTTCATCTTCAGTTGGAGAGTACAAGCTTGGCCTCACCCTAATCTTAACAGACCATGTGGCCTTTTTATCCCTAGTTCTAGACTATCTCATTCATCCAAGGTCACATGTCCTTCCCAATCTTCAGGGTAAGCAAAGGAGATGGCCATGCAGCCTTTCAGCACTCTCAAACACACCTACATTCGTGGAGTACTAAATTGAGTCTGCCTGGGAAACCAGGTGCCCAGTCACAAGACACAAGAGCATATGGTTTTGGTGAGGCTAATTAAAAGTCATTAGTGGAGATTATGTCTGTATTAGTCACTTTTCTGTTGCTGTGATAAAACCACCATGAGCAAGGGAACTTATAAAAGGAAGATTTATTTGAGCTTATGATTGACGGTTCCAGGGAATCAGAGTCCACTTGTGGTGGGAAGCATGGTGGCGGGGCTGGAGCAGCAAGCTGAGGGTCACATCTTCAATGAGCACAGGAAGCAGAGAGAGGGAGAGGCTGGGAGATCACAAGGCTTGTTAACTCACCAAGCCTGCCCCCAAACGTACGTACTTCCTCTAGCAAGGCCACACCTCTAAAACCTCCAGAACAGTGCCACCCACTGGAGACAAAAAGTCTGAATACTTAAAACCTATGGGGGGACACTTCATTCAAACCACCACATTCCACTCCCTGGCCCCCATAGGCCATATAAAATGCAAAATGGCTTCTTTCATGGGCTGACAGTTTGTCCAGAGAATAACCTTTCGATCCTACTAATGAAGCACAAGCAATTAGATATATAGGATATTTAAACAGCATTAATGTTATGGTAGGTTACTTTGGTATGACACATATGTTTAGATGATATGTGATCCATGATTACATTTTTTTCCGTGTTAAATATGACAGGGTTCTACTGTGGCTTATGAGATCTCCTAACCTGTAGAGGATGTAAGCTTGTGCATCAGCCATGGGTTATTCCTCCAAGGAGAGCCAATAGCCAATTAGATTTGGGATATACAGGCATATGGCTGCCTCTGCTGCACAGTATTTCCAGGCAGGTGAGGTGTAGCTGGTGCTGACAGTGGAGTCCTGCTTGACTCAGGAGGACCCGTATTTGCTTTATTGGTTTAGTGGCCTTGTGGTAACACTCTCTGGTGTTCCAGAGGCCATCTGTAGTCAACTTGCATGTGTGGTCTCAATATCTTTCCCATGTTAATGTCAGGTCTTCAGCAGCAGGGCCTTATCGCCCCTCTTCTTTGCAGGTTATCCAGTTTGAGGCAAGGAGCCTTTACTTTTGTGGGGGTCTTAGATCCCCTGCCAACATCTCCCGGTAGAATAATCCATTCGTGTCAGAGTTCCTGTATTGATTATTTTGCTTAAGTGCATAGTTTATTATATTTGGTTTCTGAACAGGTAATAATCCTTTTTACACAGTTCTTATGTCTAATTAGTCAATTAAAGAAGGCATTAGGCAGTTTACATTTTTATAAGAGATTACCTCTATAATAGCTGTCTCCAATTTACGTGGAGAGGACCTCAATTCATCATATTTCTCAGCCCATGAAAGGAAACAGCCAGAATTGACCAGAGCCCAAGACAACAGCTCCAGAGAGATGGACTGATCTGCTTCTCCTCCACCGTGCCCCTTTTCTAAGCCCAGGAATAATCTGCGGAAGAGGGGTGTGCGGAGTAGGTAGAATGTGAGGGCTGCGATTGGGGTGAATGGGATGAAACAACAGCATGTATCTGGAACCCTCATTTGTCAACCTGATTGAACCTACAACCTCACCCCACGCTGGATGGTGGGGCTGTGGGGGTTTTGGGCACACAAGCCTGCAAATTGGTTTTACATGAAGGATGCTTGTACTCATGGATTATCACTTATAGTAAAAAAATGAAAAAAAAACTGTAGAAAAATATGCAGGACAGTTACGGCAAGAGCATGATCTCAGTTGGGGTGGGGGTGGGGGGTAAGGAAAGGGAAATATGCCTGAACTGAATTGGAAAATGATGTATGAAACACACAGCCATCAATAAAAAAAATGTTAAAAAATAAAAAAATAAAATGCAAATGCATTAGTCCCACCTTAAAAGACCCTATAGTCTTTACCAGTCTCCATTCTATTCAAAAGCTCTATGTCCAAAACTCTTTCTGAGACACAGGCCCAATCTCTTAACTGTATGCTCCTGTAAAATCAAAAGGGCAAATTACAAACTCCCAACCATACAGCAGAACTGATACACATTCCCATTCGAAAGAGAGGAATAGAGGCATAGTGGGGAAATACTGGACCAAAACAAGACTGAAAACCAGCAGAGCAAAAACTCAAGTCCAGTAGCTCCTGTGTGACTTCTGGGACTTTATTTACAAAGGGCTTAGATGGCTCAGCTCTTCCAGCTTTGCTTGCAACATACATCTCTTTCTTAGGCTAGTACCACTTCCTGTATGCAGCTCTCCTTGGCAAATATCTCACAGGTCTGGCATCTCGAATGTCTTCTTGGGGTCTTCCTACCAACCAGGCTTCACGTCACAGTTTCACGCAAATGGCTATTCGGGCCCTTCTTTATTTTATTTTATTTTATTTTTACATAAATTTATTTATATTTTACACAAATCTAGACCCGTGTGTTCCCCCCATTCCCCCACCCCGCAAAGCGCATGCATTCTGCCAAACATGCTTTTCATCTCTTTTCTGTCTTTCTCAATATTCTCTAATGAGGAAGTTGACTGTTTTGAGCAGAAGTTCACTGTTTCAGTCAGTTTTTGATGCAGTCCTTTCTGTTGTTGTTGTTGTTTCAATATGCATACGCCCAACTGCTTCTAAAAGCTCAGGGGGCCCCACAACAAGAAATACTTACAACTGATATTGGCACTAGCATCCACAGAGAGGGATACCATTCATCGTTTGTTTTTCTGGACTGTGTTACTTCACTCAGCATGATGTCCTCTAGCTCCAGCCATTTTCCTGCAAAGCTTGTGATGTCGTCTTTCTTTACGCTGTGTAGAACTCCATTGTGTAGATATACCACATTTTCTCTATCCATGTCAGTTGAGGGCATTTAGGTTGGTTCCAGCTCCTTGCTATTGTGAAGAGAGCTGCAATAAACATGGGTGCATGATCTCTGTGGTGGGTGAGTCTTGAGGGTACATGCCCAGGAGTGGATGGCTGGGTCGGTGGCAAGTTCATTCCAAGTCTTCCAAGGGTTCTCCACTGCTTTCCATAGTGGCTGTACGAGTTTACATTCCCACCAACAGTGGATGAGTGTTCCCTTTTCCCACAACCTCTCCAGCACTTGTTATTTGTTTTCTTGATCCTAGCAAGTCTTATTGGAGTAAGATGATATCTTAAAGTGGTTTTGACTTGCATTTCTAATGATTGTGATGTTGACACTCTTAAGGTGTTTCTCAGACATCCTAATTCCTCACTTGTGAAGTCTCTGTTCGTTCTTTGCTCCATCTATTGAGTGGGTCATTTGTTTTTCTTTTTTTTTTTTTTTTGAGTAGTTTATATATTCTGGAATCAATGCTTTGTCAGATGTGTTTCTGTGGTGAAGGTTTCCTCCCACTCTGTGGGATTTATCTTCACTTCCTGATTGTTTCATTGTTTCTTTGATGTACGAAGCTTTTGAGTTTAATGAGGTCCCATTTGTCAATTGTTGACCTAATCTTGTGCAGCTGTCTGTCTGATTTATGAAGTCTTTTCCTCTGCCTATGTCTTTGTGTCGCTGCCAACTTTTTCTTCTATTTGCCTTCAGAGTTTGGGGTTTCACGTTGAGGTCTTGATCCATCTGGAGTTGACTTTTGTACAGGGCAGAGGTAGTGGTTTATTTCATTCTCTACAAGTGGTGATCCAGTTTGCCAACCCACTTGCTGAAAGATGCTGTCTTTTCTCCATTTAGTTCTTTCCCTTGTTTTTATTTTATTTTTTTTGATTGTTGTGCGTCGCTTGGATTTGGATTTTGTTCATTGTGCAACAGTCTGTTTTTGTGCCAGTACACAGCTGTTTTTATGACTATAGCCCTGTAGTATAGTTTGTAGTCATAGTGACTTATAGAGATCCCCCCGTGTAGCTCTCTTCCCTCAGGGTGGTTTTGGCTTTCGGGGTCTTTTGTTTTTCCAACATGAATTTAAGAACATTTTTTTCGCAAGCCTGTGAAGCAAACTCTTGGGGATTTTGATTGGGAATGCGTTAAATCTATACAAAGAGTTTCGGTTAAAATGGACAGTTTTACAATGTTAATTTTCCCAATCCATGAGCATAGGAGGTTGTTTCCATCTATGATGTCTCTTCAATTTCCTTTCTTTAGAGGTTAAAATTTTTGTTGTAGAGACTTTGGTTGTCTTTGGTTAGGTTGTTGTTCCTTGGTATTTATTTGTTTTTGAGGCTTATGTGAGTGGGAAGGTCTCTTTGAATTCTTTCTCCATTGCTGTTGTTGGTGAAAGAAAGGACCATTGATTTTCTAAGATTAATTTTGGTACTTCCTGCCACTTTGCTGAACGTTAATCATTTCTAGGAGTGTGTCTGGTGGAGTTTTTTAGCACCTCCTTGAGTAAACAATATCTCATCAGTGAATGGATAGTTTACTCCCTCTTTTCCATTAGTACTCCTTTAATATCATTTTTTGTCCTTATTGGTCTAGCAAGTGTTTCAGCAACTTATATTGAGAAGAAGAGTGGTGGACAGGGGGCAGCCTTGCCGATTCCTACCTTGACAAGGGGAATATTTCTGTCATTTCCCCAGTTTAGGAGGATTATTGGCTGTGGGTTTCCCTTCTATGGCTTTTGAGTACTTGAGGAATGGATCCCTCCAGCATCAAATTCCCTTCTAAGACTTATAGCATGAAGGGATGCTGGTATTGTCAAAGCTTTTTCAGTATCAATGTGAGATATGCTGTAGGTTTGGGTCTTTGATTCCTTTATTGGTGTTTGATGATGTTTATTGATTTCATATTTGAACCATCCCTGCTCTCTGGTGATATGAATTCCAACTCGTCATGATGGATGATCTTCTTGATGTGGGTCTGTATGTGTGATTTGCCAGTATCACTGTTTAGAATTTTGGCATCTGTGTTCTGAGGGAGATGGGTCTATAATTCTCCTTTTTGTTGGATCTTTGCCTGGTTTTGGTTAATAGAGGGATGCTGGCTTCCATAGAAAGGAATTGGGGAGATATCCATCTGTTGTATAATACGTCTACACAGTTCAGTACATCATGGTTTTAGGTCTTTTTGAATGTTTTTATAGAATTCTGCTGTGAAACCGTCTGGGCGGCTTTTTGTTAGTTGGAGGCTTCTACTACATCCTCTATTTCTTCATTACGTATTGGCTGTTTAAGCTGCTGATTCTCTTCTTGGACCCCGCAGCTTTGGTGATTCACAGGATTTCCAGTATTCATCCATTCTTCTAGGTTTTCAACCTGTGTAAATACAGGTCGTCTTATTCAGGATTTGTTTAGCCCCTCCCCCCCCCAGGGGGCTGCACTCTGCTGGCCTCTGTTGGCTCTGGAAAACCGTGGAGAAAGAACTGATGACCCTGTCACTCTTGCAAACTTCATGCCTCTAAAGCCAGTCACCACGTGAATGAAATTGCAAGTTTGGCTGCAAGTTCCAGCGATGGATCTCTCCTACGTTACCCACATTTGCAAATTTGCTCTGCTCTGACTTGTTGGAATAGAAACGCTTTCAGTATTTTCCTTTCACAACTTGGAGCGTTACTGGGTGTGGTTGTGCCCTGAAGTACTGATTTCTGTTGTTTACTATTAACAGCCTCTCCTAATCACTTTAATCGCACTTTTCCATTGTTTACTTGTAAATAGCTAGGCCTCTCCTTAATCACATTAGTTCCCTGTGAAGGGGCCCAGCCTTGTGAAGGAACCGGCCTTGTGAAGGGGCCGGCCTTGTGAAGGGGCCGGCCTTGTGAAGGTGCTGGCCTTGTGAAGGAGCCGGCTTTATAAAGGTGCTGGCCTTATGAAGGAGCCGGCCTTATGAAGGTGCTGGCCTTATAAAGGTGCTGGCAATCTCCTGCTCTCCCTTCTCCCACTTTACCCTGGTAAAGCTGCCGCCATCTTGCAGAAGCCCCCAACAGGGGAGCTCAGGCAGGATTCGCCCTGGGACTGAAAACTAACCACAGCCCCTACTGGTTGCCCTCGGAGTTTAACTCCTGGGTATGGGGTCACCCACTGGAGTGTGGTTGATGTACCAAGGGACATACCCTTAAGGAAAATTGACTCTCCTCCCATAAGCCATCAACTATCTATAGCTCTTCAGTTAGTTCAGCTTATGAGTCTTTCCCTTCTCCATACTAGGATTTTGAGTGGTTTGATATTGTGAAAGTCTTATGCAGGCAAGCACAGCTTCTGTGAGTTCATGAATACAAGGATCCTGTCCTGTCCAGAAGACACTGTTTCATTCTGGCCCTCCCTGACTTCTGGTCTGGCTCTTACAATCTTTCTACCCCCTCTTTCCCAATAGTCCCCAAACCTTGTGGGGAGAGGGTGTGATATAGAGATCCCATTTGTGGCTGAGGACTCCACTGACACTTATTCTCTGAACTTTGAGCAGTTATGAGTTTCTGCATTAATCACCATCCACTGCACAAGGAAACTTCACTGAAGAATGATAATAGGTCTAATCTATGGGTTTAGAAGGCATTTTGATGCTATGTCCATTTATGGAATAAAGGTAGTAGGTTCCAATCTAGGGCCTTTGAGCTCCCCAACATTAGGATCTTTGCCAGATTTTCAGTGTTGGGCATGAGTTTCCTTCTGTGGAACGGGCCTTAAATCAATCAGAAAGCATCTGGTTACCCCCATAACATTAATAATATTGCATCCATGAGCATAGCTTGCAAGGCCAGGCATTATTGTAGCTCACAGGGTTCACAGCTGTGTAAGAGGATCGATGGCTTCCCCCAGCAGCCTACATTGTACCTTCCAGCACTATGAGGCTAGCTATCAGGGAGGAAACTTCCAAGTCAGTACCAGCTTGATTTCTCCATGTCCTCTAACCAAAGTGTGTGGTGGTGTCAGTAAAAGGGTCTTACCATCAAGTTCTGGTGGGCAATGGAGAGCAACTGTGGTGTCACTGTGCCACATGTGGAGGTGGATGCATGAACCTCATCCACTGGATGACAGGGACAAGGGAAAATGCAAGGCAGCTACCAGCAGCTGTCCTAATCCTTGGGGCCAAAGGCTTATAACCTTTCCACTGCCCACCTGTCTCATCTAAAATCTACACCAGGCAATGCCCTGTTGGCACTCCCATATCCTCCAGAGTGCTGCCTGATAGGTACTCTACAGCCTAATTCAAAATTGTCACCTGATGCCTAATAGGCGCTCTACAGTCTAATGCCAGACTGTCACCTGATAGGTGCTCTACAGTCCAATTCCTGCCCTGGTACTCATTCACCACACATCACAGCTGGTGACCTGATAAGTCTCCTTCCAGCCCCACACCAGATTCCCAGGTTGGTGGTCTGATGGACCACTGTGCAACCCACCAGCCACGACTACACAAGCCTGATGGGCTAAAATTACATATGCAAAATAACAGCCAGGAGTCCCTGTCTGATTGTATGAAGGACTAGTCTTTTTATTCACAGCATTCCGTTTTTATGCCCAGAGTGACATCATATCTCAGGGCCTGGTTTCAGACCCCATGCCTCATGTTCTGTAACATCAGTAGTTACTAACATCAGGAGTATGAGAGCTCATGAGTGCCTTTGATCTCAAGGCAGGCAAATCCTGCCTGGGGCCAGGTTTCATTGTAAACAGTCAAGCAGGCAATTTAGCACAAAAGGAGCCACAGGTGGCCTCCTTCTCCCTAGGAGCAATGACAATGCCCTGTATGTTCTGGGGGTCTCTGTGAGCCCTCTGACCAATAACTTGAGGGAAGCTATCCTAAACTTAGCACTGGCTAAGTTTTTATTTGGCGATTTATGACTTCTTTTTTAATTAAAAAAAATAAAAGTAAATAAACAAAAATTAATGTACAGAGCTAGCTAAAAGAAATGAGTAGAAAAAGTTCTAAAGTAAAAATGTTATCATTCATATAATATTAACAAGATACTATTTTATTTATTATTTATTGTGATGTCTTAATTTAATTGGTTTTTTTTGAGAAGTCTTCCTTTAGTCCCACCTGTGCTGGACTGCTCTGTAGACTAGGCTGGCCTTGAACTCAAGAAGATCCACCTGCCTCTGCATGCGATACGAGATAAGGGTGCTCCACCAGACGCCGGTTTTATTTTATTTTATTTTTTTGCTTCAGGTCCAGAGTATATATTCCTGGGCTTAAGAATGCTTCCTGACAGGTTGGTGGTACACACCTTAATCCTGGCACTTGGGAACAGAGGAAAGGTGATTCTGTAGTTCAAGGCAGCACTGGTCGACATAGTGAGTTAACAAAGCAAAGGAAAAAAAAGCGACCTTGTCTCAAAAAGACTAAACCAACAAAACCAAACCAAAAACAGAGTGGCTTACCTCACAATGCACGGGGCCCTGGGAGTTGGCTGTTGGAGCAACCAGTGTGTGGTAGGGGATAAAAAGGAATTCCAGTGTTCATGTCTGAGAACCTTCATTTTAAACAGAAGCCCAGGTGATAACCTACTCAACCCTGGAATTTCTCTGGTGCTTTGTAAGTCCCTGAGTTTAGGTAGTCTGAGGATGTGTTTAGAACTTTAAAACTTTCATTCTCCTAGCTCACCGCCCAGTGCAAGCCCACTAACCAGGCACATTTCTTTGAGAAGTTCACACAATGTAGTTTTATATGAGGTCACATCCACTCTTCACTCTGACCCCTTTCAGATTCATCTCCCCTTACCCTCTCTCAACTTCTGTCCTCGTTCGATTTGACACCCATAAACTCCTGGGTATGGGGTCACCCCACTGGAGTGTGGTTGATGTACCAAGGGACATACCCTTAAGGAAAATTGACTCCTCCTCCCCAAAGCCCATCAACTATCTATAGCTCTTCAGTTAGTTTCACGCTTATGAGTCTTTCCCTCTCCATACTACTAGGATTTGAGTGGTTTGATATTGTGAAAGTCTTAATGCAGGCAAGCACAGCTTCTGTGAGGTTCATGAAATACAAAGGATCTTCCTGTCCAGAAGACACTGTTTCATTCTGGCCCTCCTGACTTCTGGTCTGGCTCTGTACAATCTTTCGTCCACCTCCTCTTTCCCAATAGTCCCCAAACCTTGTGGGGAGAGGTGGTGTGATGTAGAGATCCCATTTGGTGGGCCTGAGGACTCCACTGATCTTATTCTCTGAACTTTGAGCAAGTTATGAGTTCTTCTGCAGTTAACACAATCCACTGACAAGGAAACTTCAGTGAAGAATGATAATAGGTCTAATCTATGGGGTTAGAAGGCATTTTGTTTGATACTCTGTCCATTTATGGAATAAGGTAGTAGGTTCCATCTAGAGCCTGTGAGCTCCCGAACATTAGGATCTTTGCCAGACTTTCAGTGTTGGGCATGAGCGTTCCCTCCTGTGGAATGGGCCTTAAATCCAATCAGAAGCATCTGGTTACCCCATAACATTAATAACATTGCATCCATGAGCATAGCTGCCACGCTGTTCCCCGTGGAGTCTGTGATTCCGCTCACCAGATGGAGGCGCAGGCTTCAAGGAAGTTTGCTTCCTGGGGCGGAGTGTGCTCCTGGCCCTTTTTTAGGTCTTGGTTGTTCTTTGCTGATTATTATCATGTGATCTGATATCTTGCAGTCCTGGGACTGGTCTCTCTCTAAGTCCTTTGGCAGTTCCAGAAATCCGATCTAAATTGGACATGGAGTGATTTCCTGGGAAGGTGCTTCCCACAAGACTTTCCCCTGTGCTCCAAGCTTTGATTAAAAGTACAAGATAAAAAATCCTATAAAAAATATAAACCCATGGGACCAACTGTCAGCAGCAGCAGCAGCAAGTATTTGTACCTTATAATCCAAGTAAAGTTAAGGAGTTTTCTTAAATTAGCTAATAAAAGGTCCCGGGAAAATCCAGCCCACAATTATGACTAAAAATGGTCCAGCTTTCATTATAGGAAATAGACTTTAGATGCCCCTTAAATTACAGGGAACTAACTGAAATTGACACCATCTATTTCTAGGCAGATTTTAGAATATTGGTTATTGGATGGTACTTATGAGGCCCATGATGGCTGGCGAAAGGAATGGTTAACCATCCAGGAGCAACGTCTTCTAGTTGAACAGGTCTGTTTTCCATAGCTATTCCCTCCCACCTGGAGTTGTTAGTTTCCAGAGCTACTGAGGTCAGGGTGCACTTTCCCAGCCCTGTAGGAGTTTTCTCACCCCCGTAAAGAGCCCATTACTCTCCAAGGGGCTCCGTGTGTTAAACACAATCATTGTTTCAAAAAGGAGGAAATGTTGGACCAGATAAAAAGAAATTAATCAAAAGAAAAGATCTCTTATGAGTTAAAAAGAAACTGTACTCATATCTAAAGGTTATCACAAGACAAAAAGCTAGCCAAAAAAGTACGTTGCAAAACTTGGTAACCACGGTTTCGCATCAGGGCACAAAAGTGACATAAATCTTTGATTTCCTATGAATAGTTCTATCAGTTTCAAAATGATTGATCTCAAGAGTTCTGTATGATCTTGCTAATCGCATAAATAAACAACGTAATCCTCTTGCCAACTTTTTCTGTATAAAATTAATGCTTATGAAAAAGTAAAGCACACTCAGACTCAAGCCTTTTGGTGTCTTGTGTCATTTCTCCCGAATCCCGCCCCACCTACTCTTCTCCCTGTTCCCGTTGGACTGATTGCTCCGGCTCCCTGTCCGTCGCACATAGCTTGCAAGGCCAGCATTATTGTAGCTCACAGGTTCACAGCTGGTAAGAGGATCGATGGCATTCCCCAGCAGCCTACATTGCACCTTCCAGCACTCGGAGGCTAGCTATCAGGGAGGAAGCTCCAAGTCAGTACCAGCTTGCTTTCCCATGTCCTCTAACCAAAGTGTGTGGGGTGTCAGTAAATGGTCTTACCATCAAGTTCTGGTGGGCAATGGAGAGCAACTGTGGTGTCACTGTGCCGCATGTGGAGGTGGATGCACGAACCTCATCCACTGGATGACAGGGACAAGGGAAAATGCAAGACAGCTCCCAGCAGCTGTCCTAAACCTTGGGGCCAAAGGCTCATAACCTTTCCACTGCCCACCTGTCTCATCTAACATCTACCCCAGGCAATGCCTTGTTGGCACTCCCATATCCTCCAGAGTGCTGCCTGATAGGTACTCTACAGCCTAATTCAAAACTGTCACCTGATAGGTGCTCTACAGTCTAATGCCAGACTGTCACCTGATAGGTGCTCTACAGTCCAATTCCTGCCCTGGCACTCATTTATCACACATCACAGCTGGTGACCTGATAAGTCTCCTTCCAGCCCCCACCAGATTCCCAGGTTGGTGGTCTGATGGACCGCTGTCCAACCCACCAGCCATGACTACACAAAGCCTGATACACTAAAATAACATATGCAAAATAACAGCCAGGAGTCCCTTCTGATGGTAGAAGACTTCTTTTTATTCACAGCATTTGTTTTTATCCAGAGTGACATCATCTCAGGGCCTGGTTTCAGACCCCATCATGCCTCATGTTCTAACACCAGGTATACTAACATCAGAGTATGAGACTCTGAGTCTTTTGATTCAAGGCAGGCAAATCCTGCCTGGGGCCAGGTTTTGTGTAAACAGCAAGCAGGAATTTAGCACAAGAAGCACAGGTGGCCTCTTTTTCCCTACAAGCAATGACAATACCCTGTATGTTCTGGGGGTCTCTGTGAGCCCTCTGACCAATAACTTGAGGGAAGGTATCCTAAACTTAGCACTGGCTAAGTTTTTATTTGGCAATTTATGACTTCTTTTTTAATTAAAAAATTTTTTTATGTGTATGAATGTACTGTCTGCATGTAGGTTTGTGCACCCATGTCATACATGCATCTAGAAGAGGTGTGTTGGATTCCCCGGAACTGGAGTAAAGCAGTTCTCAGCCATGTGGATACTGGGGATTGAACCTGGTCCTCTGAAGAGCAGTCAGCATCTTAACGTAGGCTGGCAATCTCTCCAGCCCTGGCAATTATGACTTCTGAGAGTCTGAGAGTACCATATTCCCTGTGTAGGGTAGCTGTAATTAATCTGTGTGTGTGTGGTGTGTGTGTGTGGTGTGTGGT
>VZQC01002623.1:1208234-1218668 GCA_009823505.1 Rhizomys pruinosus
ATGAAGGTTAGACTTCAGGCCCACAGAGTCCAGGGACTCACTATCCTGCCTCACTGACCAGAGCAAAAGCAGCTGACGTTGGCTGAAATGGAAAGGTAAGAAACAGTCTGTGGGTTGAAGTGGCTCCAGCCGCTGCGTGGCCCCACTCAGTCTTTTCTCTCCATCCACTGCAAGTAAACAGAGCCCAAATGATTCTTTTTCCCGGTTTGGCATTCCAAAATTGTTGTTATTGTTGTGGTTGTTGGTGTGTGTGCATGCTTATGCGTATTCGTGTGTGTGTGTGTGTGTGTGTGTGTGTGTATGTGTGTGTGTGTGGTGTGCCTGGCTCTCTGTCACTTACACCTTATCCTCTTGAGATAGGGTTTCTCACTGAAATTGGAGGTAGGCTGGCAGGCAGTAAGTTGTTCTCTGTCTCTGCCCCTTATAGTGCTATGGTTTTAGGCACATGTGGCCATGCTTGGTTTTTTAGGAAGGTGGTACAATTTGACACTCAGGTCCTCTCATGCTTGCACAGCAATGCTCTCCATCTACAGAGCCTTCTTTCCCAGTCCAATATCCCAAATTATTATTGGGGTTTTTAGGGTCAGAGGTCAAGCTCTGGCAGATCCAGTAAGCTAAGCTTTGCACTCATGCCCAATACATCAATTAAAGAGACAAGCCAGGCATGGTGTCCCACGCTTTAATCCTAGCACTCGGAAGGCAGAGGCAGGCGGATCTTTGTGAGTTCAAGGCCAGCCTGGTCCACCAGAGTAGTTCCAGGACAGCTGGGGCTACAGGGAGACCCTGTCTTGAAAAGACAAAAAAAAAAAAAAAAAGAGGTAGGGGACAATAGGTAGAAACGGGGACGGAGATTCATTCATTTTGTTAACATTGGAAAGAGGAATAAAATAAGAAAGTAAAGTCCTAGTGACCGATCTGCGCCAGAGTCCATACTCTGGGGTACTGGTGTAGAGCTCAGGGTGGCTGGGGTGAGTGTGGTTAATCCCGGGTGTCAACTTGGCTGGACTAAGGAACAAATAAGAGAAAAAGGGTCTTCTGATTGGACCACCTCAACCCGGATGGCCCACCCCAAATGTGGGCGTTACCTTCTGCCAGCAGGCAGTATTTAAAGCCACGGCAGAGGGAGCTGGTCCCTTTTCTCCTGCGGCTTGCCTCTCTCATCTGGTGTGCTTGTCTTGCTGCTGTGATCAACCTTTCAGATCCCAGCTTGTACTGATACCGGCAGATCTCCTGGAATCCATTCGGGCCTTCAGCACTAAATTGGGACTACTGAGACATCCAGCCTTGTGGACTGAGCAGTTCCCTGGATTCTCGGCCTTTCCAGTGTGGTGCAGCTACTGTTGGACTCCTTGAACTCTGTCATGTGAGCAAATCAATAAATTGTATATAGCTATGTATTCTCGTCCCATTGCCTCTGTTTCTTTAGAGAACACTGACTAATACAGAGGGCTTTCTGCTTGATCATGAGGACCAGAGTTTGGATCCAGCACCCATCTAATGTGGGTCATAAACATGTTACTCCAGCTCCAGGGGATCCAATGGCCTCTTCTGGCCTCCTAGAGCAACCCCCACGACATGCACACACATGCACATATTCCTCCTACTTTGCTGTAACTAGTCCACATTCAGTTTCCACCAGGATATTTTAAAAGTGTTTGAGACCATAGAGATGGCTCAGTGGGTAAAGGAGTTTGTCTCCAAGTCTGATAATCAGAGATCAATCCCCAAAGCCCACATGGTAGACAGAACCAACTTTCAACTCCTTAAAGTTGTCTTCTGACCTCCACAGGAGTGCTTGGTACATGTGACAAGCCCCCATAAAAGACGAACAAATAAATAAATCTAAAATATAATATTTAAAATATCTTGGGAGAAATGGACTCAAGGGAGGGAAGTGTTGGGGTTATAAGCAGGGGTGGTGCCCTGCAGGGGTGGGGGTGGGTTCCCACACTCCCTGCTCGGTACATAGGGAACACCAGGGCCCTTCCTTCCGCTCTGGGCTAGGCTTCCCTGCCCCAAGATCCAGATTCAGACATTTGCAGCCAGCCTGGGGGAGTGGAGCTGGTGGTGGACTGCACATGGTGTGGAGTTCAAGCCTGGCTGATTGTTGCCTGTCTTGGGACTCTGGAGGAGATCCTGATTGGCTGGGCAAGGGTGGCTGGTCTCTCCAATATAAAGTCATAAATGAGAACTTGAAGCCAGACCCTTACATACCTAATAAGACACTGAAAAACAAAACAAAACAAAAAAAAAATGAACAAACAAAAAAAGAAGACACTGAAGACATCCAAAGAATACAAGCAAAGCTAGTCTGCAATTCAACAAACACCTGAGCCTTATACTAGAATCACAAACAACAAAAGAAATCCAAATGCTAAAATCACAGGGCAAAAATAACAAGAAAAACACAAATGATAAGGCTCTGGCAAATGTTGCCAGTCCTGTAAAAGACTCCCTTAATGAGGACCCCCTAGATATAATGCAGAACAGAACACAGATCTTAAAAGAACTATCATAAATATGATCAAAGAATTCAAAGAATTTAAAGAACACACAAACAAATCAAATAACTAAAAAAAGATAGGGATAAATTAAATAAGAAGATAATGATAAACTTTGGAATGAATTCACAAAAGATATAGAAACACTGAAGAAAACTCGGGCTGAATGAAAAAGGAAGTGGAATACTCAATAAGCCATTTGGAAAGGATGGGAAAAAGCCTCAGTAACAGAATGGATGAAGTAGAAAATAGAATTCAAGACCAGAAGACAACATGGAAGAACTGGATCACTCAAGCAAAGATTATGAAAAATTTTTTTAAAAACACAAGAATGGAACAACCAGGAACTGGGGGACACCATGAGAAGACTAAATCTACACAAGATTAGAGGAAGGAAAAGAACCCCAGGATAATGATATTGCCCAAATCTTCGACAGGATTATAGAAGAAAATTTTCCCAAATTAAGGAAAGACATACACATACAAATACAAGAAGAACATAATACACAAATAGACACAGCCAGAAAAGAAACTCTCCATGTCATATCACAGTAAAAACACTAGATGTTCACAACAAGAGAGAATACTGAAAGCTGCAAAAGAAAAAGAAGTCACATATAAAGGAAAAGCCATCAGAATTACAGCTGATTTTTTCAATGGACCAAAGTATTCCCAGTTCTAAATCACTATAGATGTCAACCCAGAATACTTTACACAGCAAAAATTTCCATTATGGTTGAAGGAGAAAGGAAAATCTTTCATGATGTAAATAGACTGAAACAATTCATGTCCAGAAAGCCAGCACTTCAGAGAATACTTGAAGCAATACAAAAGCAGAAGGAAGGAATGACTATACCCAAGTGGCAAGAGAAAATACTTAATGAAGGTATTACTGTGGAAATACAAACCTAGAAGAAGAATGCACCATAAACCAAAATGAGGGGAGCAATATACCTCTTTCAATAATAACTTTAAATATCAATGGACTGAACTCTTTAATCAAGAGGCATAGACTCATAGAATGTATTAAGAAACAAAATCTGCTTGGGAGGCAGAGGCAGGTGGATCTTTGTGAGTTCAAGGCCAGCCTGGTCTACATAGTGAGTTCCAGGACAGCTGGGGCTACAGGGAGACCCTGTCTCGAAAAGGCCAAAAAAAAAAAAAAAAAGAAAAAGAAACAAAATCCACTGGGGTGTGTGGGTGGGCACACCTTCTAATCCTAGGCATTTGGGAGGCAGAGGGCAGGCTTGATCTTTGTGAGTTCAAGGCCAGCCTGATCTAAGTGAGTTCCAGGACAGCTGGGGCTACAGGGAGACCCTGTCTTGAAAAGACCAAAAAAAAAAGAAACAAAATTCATCTTTTTGTTGTCTGCAAGAAACCCATCTCACCTCCAAGTACAGGCACTATCTTCAGGTAAAAGGATGAAAAAAAATATTCCAAGCAAATGGCACTAAGAAAAAAGCAGGAGTTGCTATTCTAAGATCAAAAAAAATTAGACTTCAAAGTAGAACTAATCATTAGAGATGAAGAGGGTCACTTCATTCTTACCAAAGGAACAATTAACCAAGAAGATATCACAATCATGAATTTATATGTGCCAAACTCTGGTGCATATATTTGAACTTCATAAACTAATTATGAACTTCATAAACACAAGTCTACAGGATATTAAGGCACAGATGAACTTCAATACCCCACTGTGTCTGTTAGACAGGTCAACCTGACAAAGAATAAGCAGAAAGACATCTAAACTGAACAATACGACTCACCAAATGGATCTAACAGACATCTACTGAGTATTCCACCCAAACCCAAAGAATATACTTTCTATTCAGCACCCCATGGAACCTTCTCCAAAATCGACCACATACTCGGGCACAGAACATACCTCAACAAATACCAAAAAAAAAAAAAAATGAAATAATTTCATGCATTCTATAAGACCACAATGCAATAAAGCTTAATATCAACACCAGAAGAAGCCCTGGTAACTACAGGAATTGATAGAGATTAAACAACCCACCCCTGAACAATGAATGAGTTAAGGGAGAAATTAAGAAAGAAATAAAAGTATTCCTGAAATTAAACAAAATGACAATGCAACACAACAAAACCTCTGGGATACCTTAAAAGCAGTCCTAAGAGGGAAATTTATAGCTCTAAGTGCCTACATTAAAAAAAAAGAAAGAGCACAAATAAATGAATTAATGTTGCAACTCAAAACTTGAAAGACAACAAGTGAATCCTAAACTTAACAGACAAGAATAACAAAAACCAGAGCAGAGATTAATGAAATAGAAACAAACAAACAACAACAACAAAAAAAATACAAAGAATCAAGGAGTCCAAGAGCTGGTTCTAGCCCAGCTAACCAAAGGAAAGAAAGAGGAACTCCAAATCAACAAAATTAGAGATGAAAGGGGAAACATTATAACAGATAATTAAAAGATCCAGAACATTATATGAGAATACTTTAAACATCTCTATTTTATTAAATTTGTAAACCTAAAAGAAATGGATGAATATCTGAAATCATGGGACTCACCAAAGCTTCATCAAGAAGAGATCGACAACTTAAACAGACCCATAACATATGAGGAAATTGAACCATTAATACAAAACCTCCCAACTAAAAAAAGCCCAGGCCCAGATGGATTTATAGCAGAATTCTATCACACATTTAAAAAGGACCTACAGCTAATATTATTTAAGTTGCTCAAAAGGACAGAAGCAGAGGGAAATCTCCCAAATTCCTTTTGTGAAGCTAGCATCACTTTAATACCCAAAACAGGCAAAGATATATCCAAAAAAGAAAACTATAGATCCATATCCTTAATGAATATAGATGCATAACTTCTCAATGAAATTCTTGCAAATTGCATACAGGTACACATCAAAAAGGTTATTGCAGAGAATTGTTCAACATACAAAAATCAATAAATGTCATAAATTATATAAATGGACTCAAAGGTAAAAACCACATGGTCATCTCAATTGATGCAGAAAAGGCTTTGATAAAACACAACATGCCTTTATGTTTAAAGTCCTAGAGGGAGCATTCCTCAATATAATTAAAGCTGTATACAACAAACCCACAGCAAACATCATCCTAAATGGAGAAAAATTAGAAGCATTCCAATTTAAAGTCAGGAACCCAACAAGGCTGCCCACTATCTCCACTCCTTTTCAATATTGTACTTGAAACTCTTGCTAGAGCAATAAGACAAGAGAAGGATATTAAAGGAGTACTAATTGGAAAAGAAGAGGTCAAACTATCCCTTTTTACAGATGACATATTATACCTAAGGGATGCCAAAAATTCCACCAGAAAACTCCTAGAAATGATTAACAGTTTCAGTAAAGTAATAGGTTACAAAATTAATCTACAAAAATTCCTATATGCCAATAACAAGCAATTGGAGAAAGAGTACATGGAAACTGTTCTGTTTACAGTAGCCTCAAGAAATATCTTGGAATAAACCAAAGACATTAAAGATATCTACAATGAAAATTTCAAATCTTTGAAGAAGGAGATTGAGGAAGACCCCAGAAGATGGAAGGACCTCCCATGCTCATGGATCTAAAGAATTAATATAGTAAAGATGACCATCCTACCCAAATTAATATATAGATTCAATACAATCCCAATCAAAATCCCCATGACTTTTTTTCACAGAATTAGAAAAAACATTCTAAAATTCATACAGAAAAACAAAAGACCCCAGATAGCCAAAGCAACCCTGAGCAAAAAGAGTAATGCAGGGCGAATTACCATACCAGATTTCAATAAAAACAGCATGGTTCTGGCACAAAAATAAACCTATAGATCAATGGAATAAAATCGAAGACTCAAACTTGAGTACATCCAATTTCAGCCACCCGATATTTGACAAAGAAGCCAAAAACACTCAGTGGAGGAAAGGGAGCATCTTCAGCAAATGGTCACAAACCTGGATCACCACTTGTAGAAGAATGAAATTAAACCCCTACCTTTCACTTTATACAAAAGTCAATGCTAATTGGATTAAAGACCTCAATGTGAATCCTGAAACTATGAAAATGTTAGAAGAAAACATTGGCAGTAACCTGTGAGGCAAAGTGTAGGAAAAGACTTTCTAAATCGCACAGCAGTTGTGCAAGAATTAAGGTCAACAATCAACAAGTGCAACCTCATTAAACTAAAAAGCTTCTGTACAGTGAAAGAGGAAATGCAAACTAAAACCACTTCAAGATTTCATTTTACACCTGGAAGACTGGCTATGATCAAGAAAAGAGAGATGGCCTAGCAGTTAAGAGCGCCGACCGCTCTTGCAGAGGACCCGGGTTCGATCCCCAGCACCCACATGGCGGCTGAGAACCTTCTGAAACTCCAATTCCAGGAGAACTCCAATTCCAGGGGAATCCGACGCCCTCTTCTGACCTCCGCGGCATTGCACGACACGGGTGCACAGATTTGCATGCAGACATTACATTCATACACATACAGAAATAAAATAAAATTAATAATAAAAAAAATTAAAAATAAAAGAAAAGAAAGGACACCAAATGCAGGAGAGGTTGTGGGGAAAGGGGAACACCCATTCACTGATGGTGAGATTGCAAACTAGTGCAACCCCTATGGAAAGCAGTGTGGAGAACTCTTAAAAGAATAAAAATGAGCCGGGCATGGTGGTGTACGCCTTTAATCCCAGCACCCGGGAGGCAGAGGCAGGCGGATCTCTGTGAGTTCCAGGCCAGCTGGGGACCCTATGTCAAAAACACCAAAAAAAAGAAGGAGGAGGAGGAGGAGGAGGAGGAGGAGGAGGATGAGGAGGAGGAGGAGGAGGAAGAGGAGGAGGAAGAGGAGGAGGAGGAAGAGGAGGAGGAGGAGAAGGCGGCTAAAAATGAACCTACCATTTGACCCAATTATACCACCCCTAAAGGATTCAGCCTATAAGAGAGATATGTGCACAACCATGTTTATGGCTGCTCTTTTCACAATAACAAAGAGCTGGAAGCAGCCCATGTGTCCATCAACTGATGAGTAGATAATAAAGATGTGGTAAATTTATACAATGGAGTTGTGTGTAGCAGCGAAGGATGATGCCATGAAATTTGTAGGTGAATGGACGGAACTGGAAGCTGTTATGCTAAGTGAGGTAACACAGTCTCAGAAAAACAAATGGAGTATGTTATCCCTCATTTGTGGTTCCTAACACCAAATCCTTATATGTAAGTAAAAGTGGGTAATTGATCAGTAAAGATAATATCACATTGACTGCTATTGCTATAGATATAGCTCGAAGTATATGTCTCTATTTTCCTCAATTCTAAGATTTATGAGAAAGAACAAATCTCTTTTTTAAGTACATTAAAACATACATTAACTTGATATGTAATTTAGGAATGTAAAGTTATATATTTTTTGCCTGTATACAAGCTTATGGTTAAATTGTGAATCCCTAAATATGTTTTGCAATTAACCTATAGTTTAATTTTAAACTTTGCAAATTTGCTATATCTAAGGAGTGTTAAAATAAAAGCTGAGTGTAGAATCATGAACATCAAAGGCTGGAATAGATGCTCCCCAAACACAGAGTTGAAGGTTGCCTAAAGTTCTAGAGTACAAGAAGGTTGTAACATGCTTCAAGTAGAAAATACATTGTTTTATAAGCTTTATTCAAGGCATAAGGTACAAGCTCTTAGCTGTGAATTTGATGCTATTGAAGTAACAATGTACTGAATAAGGATATGGTGTTTTTATAACAAACCATAATAAAGCAAGGTTATATGGGGAGGGCCTCATACAGTAGAAGCAGGAAATGAGAAACTGTTGATAAAAGCTACAAAATTTTAGTTACACAAGATGAGTAAACCCTGAGAATCTAATGTACAACATGGTAGCCATAATGAACAATTTTGTAGTGTATGCTCGAATCATTGGAAGAGGGTTGATTTAAATGTTTTCACCAAAAAGAAAGAAAATGGTAATGAAGTTACATAGTGATTGGTCGATTAAAATTTTGTGACCAGAGACCTCAGAACTTACCTCTGTAATTCTTTAAGGAATAATTGTCTGATATTTGGTAATATAATGTTTAAGGAAACTTTAGAAGTCATAATGACAACTCTGTATATATAGTTTTAATGTTATTATTGGATTTAAAAACATTCAATACAACTTGTTAAAAAAAAAAGTATCTTAGGGGCTGGAGAGATGGCTCAGTGGTTAAGCACCAGCTGCTCCTGCAGAGGACCTAGTTTCAATTCCCAGTACCTACATGGCAGCTAACAACTGTCCATAACTTCAGTTCCAGGAGACTCCAACATATTCTGAGTCCTTGGGCATTGCATGACATGGATGTATTTAAACACATGCAGACAATACACTCATACACATAAAATAAAATAAAAAGAAACCACTAATATTTTTTTAATTTTTTTTAAATTTATTTCTGTATGTGTATGAATGTACTGTCTGCATGCAAGTGTGTGCACCCGTATCGTGCAGTGCCGTGGAGGTCAGAAGAGGGTGTCGGATTCCCCTGGAACTGGAGTTCTCCTGGAATTGGAGTTTCAGATGGTTCCCGGCCACCATGTGGGTGCTGGGGATCGAACCCGGGTCCTCTGTAAGAGTGGTTGGCGCTCTTAACCACTAGGCCATCTCTCCAGCCCCGAAACCACTAATATTTTTAAAGTATATTGATTTATTACTTTCTTTGTTCTGTTATTATAAAGACCTCTTGAAAGTGTTGAAACTGTTCCTGTCTTGGAATGTGGGATTTGAAGTCTGTGTTCCAGGGTGTGATCACTCAACTTTGGCTCCAGAATAAGCTCTTACTCTCTTTGAGGTGAGAGCTGGTTTTCCTATGTCAACAGTATGTTTGTTTTGAGACAGAGTCTCCTATAGCTCAGGCTAAACTCAAACTGGACAGGTAGCCACTGGACTCCTGGTCTTCTAGCTGTCATCTTCCAAGGGCTGGGAACACAGACATGCACTACTTTTCCCAGCTTAGACACTATTAAAGGGTGAACAGAAAGGTAAGCATGAAGGTGTTAGGAAGAAGTGGGTGTTGATATGCAGCTAAGTATTGAGAAAGTTTAGGGCAAATGCCATATGAGGAGGGAGAAGGAGGTGAAGAAAGAGAGGTAAGAGGCTCCACAGTTACAGCAGCCTTGGGAACCTTGCCTGAAGCCAGTCTGAGGGAATCTGGTGACCCTAATAAAAAGTAGGTCTAGTCCCACGTTTTACAGAAGAGTTAGTATGACTCAGGAATGTGTCAGGGAGATTGCCTGCTCTCAAGTAGATTGTGCAGTTGTGAAATGAAAGAAGTCATTTTGCTAAATGCACAAGCTGGTTGCTTATGAAGAAATTATTTTGTAATAAAGACTAAAGATTCCAAGACGGGAGCTAGAACTGAAGGAAAGACTGGCTGATGGCATCACAGGGCAATAGAGCTGGATAAGGTTCTAAGGGTGAGGAGACTGAAAACAAGTAGGTTTAATTAGATTACCCAATGACATTCAAATAGTTAATGAAACAGCCTGGACTCAAACCCCAGGACTCTTGACTCTTAATCATGTGCTCTCCATGATATTACACAGTAGTTCAAATATCCAGGTTAATATTTCTCAAAGACTCCACAGTGAATAGAAAATATACAGAATCTCTCTCTCTCTCTCTCTCTCTCTCTCTCTCTCTCTCTCTCTCTCTCTCTCTCTCTCCACATGGAGGCCAGAGAACAACCTCCCCTGTCAACCCCCCCTGTCATTCCTCTGGAGCCATCTCCCTTGTTTGTTGGTACAGGGTTTCTTATTGGTCCGTAGCTCATCTATTAGGCCAGGCTGGGCCAATGAGCCACTGGGATCTACTCATATCTGCCTCTCCAGGACTGGACTTACAAATGCAGACCGCCATGCCCAGCTATTTTTTTAATTAATTAATTAATTAATT
>VZQC01002623.1:1223284-1242172 GCA_009823505.1 Rhizomys pruinosus
AGGTTTTTTTTTTTTTTTTGCTTCTTTATTGTTTGTTTTTTGGCAGGGTCTCCCTAGCCCCAGCCTGTCTAGAATGCACTATATCGACCAAATTTGGCTACATCTCATAAAGAGCCACCTGCCTCTGCCTCCCGAGTGCTGGGATTAAAGACCTGGACCACCAGGACTGGGTGATCCCTTGGTTTGGTCTCTGGGGGCAGGGGGGCACTGTAAAAGCAGTGTCTGTTTGTAACAGCAGTGCCTGTGGAGGCCAGGGATGGATCACGTCCCAAACAGAAAGTCAGAGACACAGGGAGGGACTTGCCACTTTTGTAGCTTCCATTTCAAGAACTGTCAAGGGTCGTACGAGAACTATCTTCGTCTCCTTAATGGGCATGCCCACAACAACCCAGTCTTCCCAGGAGGACTGCCTCTTAAAGGCTTCCTTGATTCTCTATAACACCACCCTGGTGACCAAGCCCAGACCTGGTGAACCTTTCAGACATTGTGACAGTTAACATTGTCTCCTTGACAGGATCTAGAATCACCAAGGAAACAAGCCTCTGGCCTATGAGGGATTATCTAATTAGGTTAATTGATTAATAGAGTGGGAGCAACCCACTCTAAATGTGGGCATCTCCATTCTCTGGGCAGCTCTGGGCTGGGATCATGGACTGAATAAAAAAAGAGAAGGCTGGGCTGGAGGGATCGCTCGGCCGTTAAAGTCTCAGGCTAACAACCCAAAAAAGAGAAGGCTAACTGAGCATTCACACCCCTTGCTTCCTGATCCTGTGTATAATGTGACCAGCTGTTTGAAACTCCCAGCAGAATGAACTGCACCTTAAACTCTGAGCCAAAGGAAATCCTTCCTCCTTTAAGTTGTTTTTGTCACCATTATTTTGTCAGCAACAGGAAAAGTAGCTAAGATAGACACCCAAAGTGTGTCCCTACCAAGACAGAATCATTTCCCAGTCACAGGTAACAAAGGCACAAAAAGACACTTCTCCCACAGGAATTTTATGGTTTCTACCAGTAACAAACTACTGCTTCTCAACTTCTCAAATACTTCAGTGCATTGAGTTAGATTTTTCTGTCCCTGTGATAAATATTCCTATGAGAACAACTTAAAAAGAGAAAAGATTTATTTTATCTCATAGTTTCAGAAGTTTCAGCCCATGGTTGGTGTTCTAGTTTGTCTTCCATTGCTGTGACAAAACACTCTGACCAACACCAATTTGGGGAGGAAAGGGTTTATTCAGCTTACATCTCCTGGGTCACAGTTCATCACTCAGGGAGCCCAAGGCAGGAACTCAGGGCAGGAACCTGGAAGCAGGAGCTGAAGCACAGGCCATGNTTTACACTGGTAATATTGGCTATGATCAAGAAAAGAGAGATGTCCCTAAGCAGTTAAGAGCGCCGCCGCTCTTGCAGAGGACCCGTTCGATCCCCACCCACATGGCGCCTGAGAACCTTCTGAAACGCCAATTCCAGGAGAACGCTCCAATTCCAGGGGAAGCCGACGCCCTCTTCGGACCTCCGCGGCATTGCACGACACGGGTGCACCAAATTGCATGCAGACATTACATTCATCACATACAGAATAAAAGAAAATTAATAATAAAAAAAAGTAAAAATAAAGAAAGAAAAGGACAGAAAATGCTAGAGAGGTAGTGGGGAAAGGGGACCCCTTCACTGTTGGTTGAATTGCAAACTAGTGCAACCCCTATGGAAAGAAGTGTGAAGAATCGAAAAAGAATAAAAATGAGCCGGGCATGGTGGTGTTACGCCTTTAATCCAAGCCCCCGGGAGGCAGAGAGAGGCAGGCGGATCTCTGTGAGTTCTAGGCCAGCCAGGGATATGTGAGACCCTATGTCAAAAACAAACAACCAAAAAAAAAGAAGGAGAGAGGAGGAGGAGGAAGGATGAAGGAGGAGGAGGAAGGAAGGAGAGGCGGAGGACGCGGAGTAGGGAGAAGGCGGCTCAACTGAACCTACCATTTGACCCAATTATAACCCCCCCTAAAGGATTCAGCCTATAAGAGAGATATGTGCAAAACCATTTTTATGGCTGCTCATTTTCACAATAACAAAGAGCTGGAAGCAGCCCATGTGTCCCTCAAATGACAAGTAGATATAAGATGTGGTAAATTTATACAATGGAGTTGTGTGTAGCAGCGAAGGATGACGCCATGAAATTTGTAGGTGAATGGACGGAACTGGAAGCTGTTAGGCTAATGAAGTACACAGTCTCAGAAAAACAAATGGAGTATGTTATCACCTCATTTGTGGTTCCTAACACCAAATAAGTCTGTCGATCGATCGATCGACCTAATGAATAACTGGTCAGTAAACATATATATCACATTGACTGCTATTGCTATAGATATAGCTCGAAGTATATGTCTCTATTTTTCCAAGCTCTAAGATTTATGAGAAAGAACAAATCGCTTTTTTTAAGTACATTAAAACATACATGAACTTGCTATGTAATTTAGGGAATGTAAAGTTATATATATTTAATTTTGCCTGAATACAAGCTTATGGTTAAATTGTGAATCCCTAAATTTGTTTTGCAATTAACCTATAGTTTAAATTTTAACTTTGTTGGCAAATGTGCTATAATCTAAGGAGTGTTAAAATAAAAGCTGAGTGTAGAATCATGAACATCAAAGGCTGGAATAGATGCTCCCCAAACACAGAGTTGAAGGTTGCCTAAAGTTCTAGAGTACAAGAAGGTTGTAACATGCTTCAAGTAGAAAACAAATAGTTTAATAAGCTTTAATTCGCAAGCATAGAGTACAAGCTCTTTGCTGTGAATCTTATGCTAATAAGTAACAATGTACTGAAAAGGGATATGGTGTTTTTATAACAAACCATAATAAAGCAAGGTTATATGGGGAGGGCCTCATACAGTAGAAGCAGGAAATGAGAAACTGTTGATAAAAGCTACAAAATTATAGTTACACAAAATGAATAAACTCTGAGAATCTAATGTACGACATGGTAGCCATAATTAACAATTTTGTAGTGTATGCTCGAATCACTGTAAGAGGGTGGATTTTAAATGTGTTCACCAAAAAGAAAGAAAATGGTAATGAAGTTACATAGTGATTGGTCGATTAAATTTTTGACCAGAGACCTCAGAACTTACCGCTGTAATTCTTTAAGGAATGATAGTCTGATATTTGATAATAAATGTTTAGTAAACGTTAGAAGTCATAAAATGACAACTATTTATATATAGTTTTAATGTTATTATTGGATTTAAAAACATTCAATACAACTTGTTAAAAAAAAAAGTATCTTAGGGGCTGGAGAGATGGCTCAGTGGTTAAGCACCAGCGCTCCTGCAGAGACCTAGGTTTCATTCCCATACCTACATGGCAGCTAACAACGGTCCATAACTTCAGTTCCAGGAGAACTCCAATTCCAGAGAAATTCGAGGTCTTGTTCTGACCTCTGTGGGATTTGCAGGACATGGGTACACCTTTTTACATGCAGACAGTACACAATAAATAAAATAAAAAGAACCACTAAGATTTTTTTTAATTTTTTTAAAAAATGTATTTCTGTAGGTGTGTAGAATGTACTGTCTGCATGCAAGTGTGGTGCACCCGTATCGTGCAGTGCCGTGATGTCAGAAGAGGTGTCGGATTCCCCCTGGAACTGGAGTTCTCCTGAATTGGAGTTTTCAGATGGTTCCCCGGCCACCATGTGGGTCTGGGGATTCGAACCCAGGGTCCTCTGTAAGAGTGGTTGCGCTCTTTAACCACTAGGCCCATCTCTCCAGCCCCGAAACCACTAATATTTTTTAAAGTATATTGATTTATTACTTTCTTTGTTCTGTTATTATAAAGACCTCTTGAAAGTGTTGAAACTGTTCCTGTCTTGGAATGTGGGATTTGAAGTCTGTGTTCCAGGGTGTGATCACTCAACTTTGGCTCCAGAATAAGCTCTTACTCTCTTTGAGGTGAGAGCTGGTTTTCCTATGTCAACAGTATGTTTGTTTTTGGAGACAGAGTCACACTATAGCGCAGGCCTAAACTCACTGGAACAGGTAGCCACTGGACGCCTGTCTTCTAGCTGTCAGCTTCCAAGGCTGGTAACACAGACATGCACTACTTTTCCCAGCTTAGACACTATTAAAGGGTGAACAGAAAGGTAAGCATGAAGGTGTTAGGAAGAAGTGGGTGTTGATATGCAGCTAAGTATTGAGAAAGTTTAGGGCAAATGCCATATGAGGAGGGAGAAGGAGGTGAAGAAAGAGAGGTAAGAGGCTCCACAGTTACAGCAGCCTTGGGAACCTTGCCTGAAGCCAGTCTGAGGGAATCTGGTGACCCTAATAAAAAGTAGGTCTAGTCCCACGTTTTACAGAAGAGTTAGTATGACTCAGGAATGTGTCAGGGAGATTGCCTGCTCTCAAGTAGATTGTGCAGTTGTGAAATGAAAGAAGTCATTTTGCTAAATGCACAAGCTGGTTGCTTATGAAGAAATTATTTTGTAATAAAGACTAAAGATTCCAAGACGGGAGCTAGAACTGAAGGAAAGACTGGCTGATGGCATCACAGGGCAATAGAGCTGGATAAGGTTCTAAGGGTGAGGAGACTGAAAACAAGTAGGTTTAATTAGATTACCCAATGACATTCAAATAGTTAATGAAACAGCCTGGACTCAAACCCCAGGACTCTTGACTCTTAATCATGTGCTCTCCATGATATTACACAGTAGTTCAAATATCCAGGTTAATATTTCTCAAAGACTCCACAGTGAATAGAAAAATATACAGAATCTCTCAGCTCTCTCCTCCTCTCTCCTCTCTTCCTCACTCGATCTCGTCTCATTCTCTCTCATCCTCTCTCTCCTCTCTCTCTCGGCGCTCCCGCCACATGGAGGCCAGAGAACAACCTCCCCTGTCAACCCCCCCTGTCATTCCTCTGGAGCCATCTCCCTTGTTTGTTGGTACAGGGTTTCTTATTGGTCCGTAGCTCATCTATTAGGCCAGGCTGGGCCAATGAGCCACTGGGATCTACTCATATCTGCCTCTCCAGGACTGGACTTACAAATGCAAGCCGCCAGGCCAGCCTATGTTTTTTTAATTAATTAATTAATTAATTAATTAATTAAATTTTTTATCAAATCTAGGACCTGTGTCCCCCCCATTCCCCAGCCCCACCAAGATCATGCATTCTGACAAACATGCTTTTCATTTCTTTCTCAGTCCTTTCTCTTTCTCAATATTCTCCAGTGGAAGTTGACTGGTTTGAGCAGAAGTTCACTGGTGCAGTCCGTTCTTGCGATGCAGTCCTGCTGTTGTAGGTTGTTTCCAATATACATCCTTCCCAACTTTTTTGGACAAAAGCTCAAGGGCCGTGCACAGAAAATACTTACAACTAAGTAAAAATTCATGCCCCAGCTATTGTACATTGTTTTTGGAGACTGAAGCTCAGTCAGTGTGCTCGCAAGGCACCCACTTTACTGACTTAGCCACCCCCCAGGCCTAAAAGCACTTTTGTGCCTAGTAGTCACATACCTCATGACAGTCACCATATTGTGGCAGAGGAGAGAGACCATTTCTACCCATTAAAGTTCTTTTGTGTTTTTAGGCAGGTCTCATGGAGCCCAGGCTGGTCTCAAACTAGCTATTCAGCTGAAGAACTGGTCCTTGAACTCATGATTCTCCTGCCTCTGTTTCCCAAGTGCTGGATTAAAATCCATGCATCACCATGCCTGGATCTTCGTTCCTAACTGGGAACTTCACTTTGGTCTAGGAACCAGACTGACATAAGAGAGATTCAGAGGATAAAAGAAAAGTTCAATGTGGCAGAGAACAAGTGACTGTCAAGTGCCCCACTCTAAACAGAACATCTCTATCACCCTCCCAAGCTCAGGGAACATCAATGGAGGGGAAGAAAGAATGTCAGAGAAAGAGGGTGGGGAGATGGTGTCAGGAGCAATATACTTGCTGCCACTTCTCAAACCCATGTTTGGGAGCTGAACACTGCTTGACTCCAGCTCAGGGGCATCTGATGCCCCATGGCCTCAAAGGGGGACACCTGCACTCAGGTTCACAGATATTCAATACCTCCATACAGATACAGGAACACATTGTTTAATAAACAAAAATAAAAAATATATAAAGAAAAGCGATGGGAAGGAGGGCTGGGAAATGCTGTCTTTTGGACATAACATGGCTACAGCAGCACCTGCGAGCTCACAGCAGCAATGGCCACCTGTGAAACTCTGGGCCCATCAACATTCCTGGGGAGCTACAGGCAGATCATGGTAGCTGGGGGAGGGAAGTCATGTTTCTCAGTGCTGTAGCCACTGAGAAAGTGTCCTTGCTCAAATCAATGAACGCCCCCGCATGGGCTTTATCAAGCAACCTTAATGAAACAGAGTAGTCATAAATAAAAAGATATTAAAAGTAGGAAAGAGGTCAGGAAGACAGGAAGGGGATAATAGAGGATAATGGAGGGGGTCATATATGATATATTAAGTTATATATATATATATATATATATATATATATATATATATATATATTGGCTATTCCTTTTGGCAGCCTTGACCCCTGCTGTCTCTCACAGACCTGTGAAAGTCTGGACTGTCCTTAGATTCAGATTTTAGCCTGAGGTTCCCTCGTCCCAATTACCTGCCTGAGCCCCCAATTGTGGGAACATTTCCTGGCCCATGCCTGGATTAGTACATAAACCGGAGTTCCAACGTTAAAATTGAGTCTATTCCCTCAGGTCTTCCCTGAATCCATGTATGTGTGTCTGTTCGAGATGTCTTCCTTTACTTTCTATTTTCCTCGGGGTAAAATCCCGGTGGGCCCTCCCGCTCCGTGCGGGAGCTAAGCCAAGAGAGAAGAACCACAACAGCATGTGGATGTTGGCCACACGTGCATAAAGGACCACTCATACGATGATAAACTCCAACATATAATCATATATAGTATCTTATTTTATATATATATATAGCTTTTTTAATGTATGATGAATTTTACTAGGGCATAAAATAGTGAAATAATAAATCCATTAAAAAAGAAGGGTAGGCTGGCGAGATGGCCTAGCGAGTAAGAGCACCGACGCTCTTGCTGACGACCCGGGTTCGATCCCAGCGTCCACATGGCGGTTTTTGTTTTTGCTGAAACCGCTGAAACTACCAATCCGGAGAACGCCAGTTCCAGGGGAAAATCCGAGACCCTCTTCTGGACCCTCCGCGGCATTGGCACGACACGGTTGCACGACTTGCATGCAGACAGTACATCATACACATAATAAAATAAAAAAGATAAAATAAAAGTTTAAAAAAAGAAAGGGTAAAAAACAAAAGAAATGGCCCAGACATTAAAGTTTACATATCTTTCAGACCAACGATGATAAATTTGTGAAGGAGTGATAAAGGAGTCCAACCAGTGCCACTACATCCTAAGGAAATCAGCTAGGGAGGAAAAGGTTTTTTTTTGTTTTTTTTTGTGCTTCTTTTTTTGTTTGTTTTGGCAGGGGCCCCTAGCCCAGCCGGTCTAGCTAGAAGGGGCACTATAATCGACCAAATTTGGGCACAAGCGTCATAAAGAGGCGCACGGCCTCTCCTGCATCCCGAGTGCTGGGATGAAAGACCTGGACCACCAGGACTGGGTGATCCCTTGGTTTGGTCTCTGGGGGCAGGGGGGCACTGTAAAAGCAGTGTCTGTTTGTAACAGCAGTGCCTGTGGAGGCCAGGGATGATCACGTCCAAACAGAAAAGTCTATACACAGGGAGGGACTGGGCCACTTTTTGTAGCTTCCATTTCAAGAACTGTCAAGGGTCGTACGAGAACTATCTTCGTCTCCTTAATGGGCATGCCCACAACAACCCAGTCTTCCCAGGAGGACTGCCTCTTAAAGGCTTCCTTGATTCTCTATAACACCACCCTGGTGACCAAGCCCAGACCTGGTGAACCTTTCAGACATTGTGACATGAACATTGTCCTCCGTGACAGGATCTAGAATCACCAAGGAAACAAGCCAAATCTGGGGTGCCTAATAGAGGAATAGGGTCTGAATGTAGTGGAAGGTTATTGTTAATAGAATGAGGATTTGGTGAGGTCGGACACACCACACATAGAGGAAAGGAGAAGTATGGAAATGGCATCTGGGGGGGAATGGAGAGGGAGATAAGGACGTATCGAGAGGGGGGAGGGGGGGGGGGCGATACGCAGGGGCATTCTCTGTGGAAACTCTGGGCAGCCTCGTGTGAGAGACAAGGACCGCCAGGAGCTCGCCAAGACAAAAGCCAAGAGAAAGTTCGCAGTGGGCCAATGGAGGCATCGCGTCTTGCTGTTAAATCGGTCGCAGTTCGAGACATACGCAAGAAAGAGAAAGGTCTCAACGGGAGCCAAGCTCCCGAGCGCTCGCCCTAGACGAATGGAGATGCCAATGATGCAGAGCTGTAGTATGAATCCAATACCATAGGACTGTTTGAACAACTTCACTAAGCAGAATTAACGTGCACCTAACAAACTCGTGCAGTCGCACAGAGGCAAATTGACGTCCTGCCTTCAGGAGGTGATTCCTGATCACGTAACATAGTGATACTGTGCTCAGCAACAGGTAAGAGAGTACATCAAGATGAGACAGCACCAAATGTGCTGCGAAGTGTGTCCCTACCAAGACAGAATCATTTCCCAGTCACAGGTAACAAAGGCACAAAAAGACACTTCTCCCACAGGAATTTTATGGTTTCTACCAGTAACAAACTACTGCTTCTCAACTTCTCAAATACTTCAGTGCATTGAGTTAGATTTTTCTGTCCCTGTGATAAAATTCCGATGAAAACAACTTAAAAGAAGAAAGATTTATTTTATCTCATAGTTTCAGAGTTTCCAGCCATGGTTGGTGTGTTCTAGTTTGCTTCCATTGCTGTGACAAAACACTCTGACCAACACCAATTTTTGGGGAGGAAAGGGTTTTATACAGCTTACTCTCCTGGGTCACAGTTCAATCACTCAGGGAGCCCAAGGCAGGGAACTCAGGTCAGGAACCTGGGAGGCAGGAGCTGAAAGCAGGCCATGGAAGAATGCTGTTCCTGGCTTCTCCCCTGGCCCATGCCCATCCCGCCTTCTTTATCAGATACACAACAACCTGCCCCCCAGGGTGGCACTACTCATTTTGGCCTGGGCCCTCCCACATTGGCCGATAAGCAAGACAATACTCCACAGATCTTGCAACAGGCCAATCCAATGGGAGCCATTCCCAAATTGAGGCTCCTCCTCAACCCAGGTGTGCAAGTTGACACTAAAGCTATCCAGCACAATGGACCCCTTGTCAACTTGACACACAAACACTAGTAACCACCACTTTCCAGTTCTTATCCCCAAAGTATGAGGTTAACATTAATCACAATCTAAGACAGTACACCTAAAAGCCCACAGTCCTTAAAAAATTCCAAACACTTAAAAGTCACAGTCACTAAAAGTCCTCTTAACTGTGGGCGGCTGTTAAAATCCAAAACAGTAACTGTCTATTTCAAAGGGAAGAATCAAATCAGGCACACTCAAACAAAACATAAGTCAAGCAAAGTAGCTCAAGGCTGCACCCTGGGATTCACGCATGATCTTCTGGGCTCCAAAAAATTTCAGCAGCTCCCCCTCTCACACTCTGCCATCCGTGGCACAAACAGCTCATCTCACAGGCCAGGTCAGCTCCATTCCACACCAGCTGCTACTCTTGGTGGTGTCATCCCCACTCCTAGCATCTCAAAAAAGATGGGTCTCCACTAAACTGAGGCAGCACCCTTACCAATGGTCTCTTCTGACCTCTCCTGGTGGCAAAGCCTCAGCTTCGCTCCATGACCCCTGCAATCCTGGGGCTTCACTGCAACCGAGGTGCACTTCCACCAATTGGCTTTCCTGACCTCTCACAGTGCCAAGCCTTGTCTGCTCTCTGTGACCCCCCTCAAAGTTTCAACACTGGAACCATATAGGAGACTCTTTACATGTTACCAAGTCCTGCGTCTGGCTCGAGATGGAGGCTCAGGCCCCCTCCGGACCACAGCTCTGTGTGCTGACCCTGTGGAAATTCTTCCCAGAAGATTTCACCACAATGATACTGGTCTCTTGTTTACTTACAGCTGATTCTTTGACCAGAACCCACAGATTAAACAGTCCTGATGATCTCTGTTCCCCTTTGAAACTAGAAAACTTTCACAAGCCAGGCCTCCATCTTTCTACAAATCCTTCAGCAAAACAGCTCCAAGCTCCACACACAATCTTTAGGCAGTCAAGGATCTTCCCAGCCCAAAGTTCAAAATGCTTCACAATCCTTCCCCAAAACACCAGGTCAGGTCTGTCACAAGCAATGGCCCACTCTCTGGTACCAAAGGTCTGTTCTAGGTTGTCTTCCATTGCTGGTGACAAAACACTCTGAAGACACCAATTTGGGAGGAAAGGTTTTTTCAGCTTAAGCTCTGATCACTGTCATCAATGGAAGCCAAGGTCGGAACTCAGGGCAGGAACCTGGAGCAGGAGCGAAGCACCGGCCTATGGAGGAAATGCTGTGTCACTACGGCTTTTTGCTCCTGGCCCGATTCCCGCCTTCCCTTCTTATACAGTACACAAACAACCGGCCTCAGGTGGCACTCACTCATTGTAGGATGCTGGCCCACCTCACACTGTCTTCGACATCAAGACAAGACTCCACAGATGGTGGCCACAGCCAACCATGGAGCCAATTCCCCATTTTGAGTGCTCCCTCAACCCAGGTTGTGTCAAGTTTGACACAAAGCTAATCCAGCACAGTGCAAGCCGCCATTGCTTGTGGTAGAGAAAATGTGGCAATGGGGAAATGTGGCAGAGCAAAGGCTCACTTACTAACAGTCAGGAAGCAGAGAGACAGGACAAGATCTATTTCCAGGGCAAGCCCTTGAGTCAGCTACTTCCTGCAGCTAGGTCCCTTCTCCTAACAGTTCATTCAGCAATGGACCCATTAATGGGTTCATCCCTTGGGGCAGTTAGTGCTCTTGTGATCTTATCCCCTTTCAGTAGAGCCACTAGCTGGGGACCAAACTAGAACAGGCAAGAGTTGTGGAATTCCAACTGACATGAGCTTCCTTCCAGGGCTCAGGGAGGCCCCGACCTCCCCCTCTACTGGCAATCGGAATTCAGCCACCGTCTCAGGCACAGCAAGCAGGACTTTTCGGCCTTGCCAGGCAGACTGTACTCATATATATATATATATATATATATATATATATATATAAATATTCTTGAAGAGGATGGGTGGCTCATGACTACACCCACAATGGACTAACGTACTATGCATACTTTCAGTTCCAGAAGGATCCATGCCCTCTTGTAGCCTCCGTGCACATTGCATGCATTTGGTGCACTTCATACATGCAGGCACAACAACACCACATTAAAAAAAAAGCAGGGTGAGGTGACACATCGTCTTTAATCCCCATACTTGGGATTCAGAGGGCAGAGGAAATCTGTGAGATCAAGTCCAGACTACACAACCAGTTCCAGGATAGCTGGAACAAAAGGAAGACCCTGCCTCAAGAAATAAATAAATAAATAAATAAATAAAATAAATAAATAAATTCTCTCTTTTTTTTCTCTCTCTCTTTCTGTGAGTGTTCTCTCAAATCTGGGGATCGTGCGAAGCAGGGACTTTTACCATTGAGAAGAACTTTGTGCTGGATGTTTTAGTGCCAACTTGACACACCGGGGTTGAGGAAGCCTCAAGAGGGAATTTGGCTCCATTGGATTGGCCTGGGCACTCTGTGGAGTATTGTCTTGATGGTCGAGCAGTGTGGGATGGCCCAGCCCACAATGAGTGGTGCCACCCTGGGCAGGTTGTTGTGTACTGTATAAGAAGGCAGGCTGGGCATAAGCCAGGGGAGCAAGCCAGTGAACAGCATTCCTCCATGGCCTGTGCTTTCAGCTCCTGCCTCCAGGTTCCTGCCCTGAGTTCCTGCCTTGGGCTCCTTAAGTGATGAACTGTGATCCAGGAGATGTAAGCTGAATAAACCTTTTCCTTCCCAAGTTGGTGTCATTCAGAGTGTTTTGTCACAGCAATGGACCAGCTTATAATTAGGATGTCATAATCTTCTTATAGTTGAAGTTTGGAAAGACAACTGTCTATAAAGCATCTATTGCTGTCAATATAGAATCACAGCTGGATAAGTCACAGATGTTACTTACCATGGGGGCAAAAAAAATCGTAGACTGAAAGAGATAACCTGATACTAACCGGCACCCTGTTTATGATTAAAGCAGCCCTTACATCCTCACATGCTTAACAACCTGATACTAATGACAGGGCAAAGATAAAAGTCAAAGTCTGTTATAGAAAACTTAAGAAGAGAAATCAGAGTGTATAGAAATACCTCAGTAACTTCAGTATGTGGATTACATCCCTCTAAAGAATCCTCATCTCCTCAATTTCCAGATAACTTTTATCATAATGGCTGTAAAGATAGGGGTTTTTTTCTTACATTTATTTGTTTGGGGGTTGGGTACATGCCATGGTGCATATGTGGGGGTCAGAGTGCAGGAGTCAGTTCTCTCACCATATGGGTCCTGGAGATTGAACTCAAGTTGTCAGATTTGGCAGCAAGAGCCCCTATCCACTGAGCCATCTCACCATCCTTCAAAGACCACTGTCATTCTTTTCTGGAACTTGACTTCAGCTGAGTTAAGAAACCTTAAAGCTGAATTTTCTGCATGGAACCCAATAATTCTCACTGTGGCTTCAGAAAAGTATAAGTAAAAAAAAAATAATCACAAGCATCTGCAAGTGCTGGAACATTCTAAAGAGAAAATGTAAATATTAATCACATTGAAACCCATCAGCAGCTCTAAATAGATGCACGGATTGTTCCCTAAGAGACCACAGAGTGGAGGAGGAGCCAGTGTGCTCAGTAACGGGTATAAAAGAACAGATGTGAGGGAATTCACTGTGCTGGGAAGTCATACTATTTTTGCCTCATAAAGAATAAACTCACCCTTTTCTCTCTTTTACAAATGTTCTCTTTAATTAACTTTAAAATAGTAGTTACAGTGTTGAGAGTTCAATACTCAGAATTCCTATTCTTCAGATCTAAAATTCAAGTAGAAAAGAAAAAAACGCAAAACTCTTGAAAATTTTTAGATGAATTTCCAGAAGACTTACTTTCTTTCTTTTTTTTTTTTTTGGTCTTTATCGAGACAGGGTCTCCCTGTGGCCCCAGCTGTCCTGGAACTCACTCTGTAGACCAGGCTGGCCTTGAACTCACAAAGATCCACCTGCCTCTGCCTCCTGAGTGCTAGGATTAAAGGCGTGCACCACCACGCCCGGCTAAGACTTACTTTCTTTAAAAAATTTCTATTTATGCCAGGCGTGGTGTCACATGCTTTTGATCCCAGTGCTTGGGAGGCAGAGGCAGGCAGATGTCTGTGAGTTCAAGGCCAGCCTGGTCTACATGGTGAGTTCCAGGCCAGCTAGGACTATAGGGAGACCCTGTCTTAAAAACAATTTCTATTTATTTTATTTTGTGTGCACCTGTGAATGTGTGGGCACCCTGTGCCTACTGGTGGCTGGAGAGGTCAGAAGCACATTGGATCCTATGGAACTGGCATTACAGCAGGAAGGTGCTGGGGACTGAACCCTCATCCTCTGTAAGAGCAGCAAATGCTCTTAACTGCTGAGTCATCTCTCCAGTCCAAGCACCTTACTTTCACACAATAAAAATGGTTCAAGTTGGTTTAGGGAAGGTTGCTCTCTCTCTCTCTCTCTCTCTCCCTGCACATGTGTATTTTGGTATGTGGTTGCATATGTACATGTGTGTGTGTGTGTGTGTGTGTGTGTGTGTGTGTGTGTGTGTGCTAGAGGTCAACTTCCATTGTTACTCTTCAGGACAGCTGTCCACTTTGCTTTTTGAGATAGGCTATCTCTTTAGGACCTGGGTTAGGGGGATGGGGCAGGGATCAAACTCAGGTCGTCAGGCTCAGAATCAGGCACTTTTTTACCCTCTGAGCAATCTTCCTAGCTCTGAAGTCTATACTTCTAAAAGATAAGAGTCATGTGTTTATAAAGGATTCTCAAATACAAAAGAACCAAAGAAACAACAGACTTGATTTTTTTTTTTTTTTGTTTTTTTTTGGTCTTTTTGAGACGGGTCTCCTGTAGCTCCAGCTGTCCTGGAATCACTCTGTAGACCAGGTGGCCTTGAATCACAAAGACTCACCTGCTTTTGCCTACCCGAGTGCTAGGATTAAAGGCGTGCACCACCACACCCAGCAAGACTTGATTTTTTTTATTGTCCACTCAATGGAATTCTATTCTGAGCACTTCCTGACAGCTATTCATGTCTTCGGGATTCATGTTGGAACTGTATATCATAAGTAGCATGCTTTACAGGCACATGACTTGGAAAAATAGAAATATATTAATTTGTTTCTTAGAATAAAGGCATTAGAAAAGCCAAGAAATCTGTAATCTCAGCACTTAAGCTTTTCTTACATTGATTGATTGATTGATTGATTGATTGACTGACTGACTGATTGATCCATTGTGCTTGTGTTGGTGTGGGGCAACATGCTATGGTGTGTGTGTGGAGGTCAAAGGACAATTGCAGGAGTCAGTTCTCTCCTTCTTCCATGTGGGTCTCAGGAATCAAATTCTAGTGGTCAGGCTTGGTAGGCACACACCTTTACCCGCTGAGCCTTTTGCAGTTCCCTTAACATTTTTCTCTATTTTTCTAGCTTTTGGCTGGTTCTTCTGTGGCCCCCCAACTGGCCTGGAACTCACTATGTAGATCAGGCTGGCCTCAGTCTAACAGAAATCCTCCCTCCTCTGCCTCCTCTGTGCTGAGATTAAGGTGTGCATTTCGGTGCCCAGTCCCCTCAAGCCATTTTTAATAAGATTTAATTCATATATCGCAAAATTCGCTCTGGATATATGATTTGGTGAGTTGTGGTGAATATAATTACCTCCACAATAGAAGTCTAAAACATTTCCACGTCTCCAACAAAGTCTCTCCTGCCCTTTTAAAGTCTACCTCATTCCAGGTCCTGTTAACTACCCATCTGATTTCTAGAGCTATGGTTTTGCATTTTCTAGAGTGTCTTATAAATGACCTTATTTCTTTTCACAAAGCAAAGTATATTTTATATGAAGTTGTTTTATGCATTAGTGGCTCATTCCATTTTATTGCTCAGTGATACTTTTGCATGAATGTGCCCCAATTTGTTTATCCCTTCACAAGTTCTTGATTACTGGTTTTTGTTGTTTGTTTGCCTTTAATATTTTATTTCTGATTTTTATTTTATGTGTATGAGTGTATTGCCTGCATAGGTGTAAGTGCATCCATGTCATGCAGTGCCCACAGAGGACAGAGGAGGGCATTGGATCCCCCTGAACTGGAGTTAGGTTGTTAGCCTCCATATGGGTGCTGGGAAGCAAGCCTGGGTTCTCTCTAAGAGCAGTCAGTTCTCTTAACCTCTGAGCCCTCTCTCTACCCCTTTACTCTTTTCTTACTGTGATAAAATATACAGAACGTGGATGGGGAATGTGCTGGATAGCTTTAGTGTCAACTTGACACACCTGGGTTGAGGGAGCCTCACTTGGGGAATTGGCTCCATTGGACTGGCCTGTGGTCATGTCTGTGGAGTATTGTCTTGATTGTTGAGCAATATGGGACGGCCCATCCCACTATGGGTGGTGACACCCCTGGGCAGGTTGCTGTGTATGGTATAAAAAAGCAGGCTTAAAGGGACTGGAGAGATGGCTCAGGAGTTAAGAGCACTGACTGCTCTTGCAGAGGACCCAGGCTCAATTCCCAGCACCCACGTGGCGGCTAAGAACCGTCTTTAACTCCAGTTCCAGGGGAATCTGATGCCCTCTTCTAATCTCCACGACATTGCACGACACGGGTGCACCAACCTACATGCAGACAATACACTCATACACATAAAAAATAAGATAAATAAAAAATTTTTTAAAAGCAGGCTGGGTATGGTGCCACCCCTGGGCAGGTTGTTGTGTATGGAATAAAAGAAAGCAGGCTGGGCATGGGCCAGAGGAGCAAGCCAATAAGAAGCATTCCTCCATGGCCTGTGCTTCAGCTCCTGCCTCCAGGTTCCTGCCCTGAGTTCCTGCCTTGGCCTCTCTGAGTGATAAACTATGACCCAGGAGATGTCAGTTGAATAAACCCTTTCCTCCCCAAGTTGGTTTTGGTCAGTGTGTTTTGTCACAGCAATGGAAAAGCGAACTAGAAGAGAAATATAGCTCATTTGGTAGAGCATTTGCCAAGCAAGCGTGAGGACCTAAGTTCAATCCCCAGAACCCAGGTAAAGAAATATGGGGGGCTGAGGAGAGGGCTCACTGGGTAAAACACACAAGCTTGATGATTTGACTTCTGATCTCTAGAAACACACAAAGGCATCTGCAATCCCAATGACTCCCTACAGAGAGGCAGAGGCAGGAGACTCTCTAGATGCTCCTGGGCCAGCTAGCCTGGTTCTCACATCAGGAAAGAGTCTCAAAAACAGTGGAAAGAAGAGGACGAGCATCAGAGAATGTCCTCTGACCTCCACATGGGTGCCATGGTGTGTCTGCCATGGTGTGTCCACACCTACACACACACACACACACACACACACACACACAGAGCTGAGTGTGATGGCATATACTTCCCATCCCTGCTCTGGGAGGTAGAAACTTGGACTCAAAGGCCAGCCCACCTAGTCCATTTGGTAAGCGGTCAACAGCAGAGACCCTGTCTCAAAAAAAAAAAAAGTGGATGGCTCTGGAGAAATGCCACTTAAAGTAGACTTCTGGCTTCCACATGCACGCCAATACACATGTGTATGTACCTGTACATCTGTGTACCATGTGAACATTTCCCCGACATACACAAAATACACATAAAATTTACCATTTTACCAATGCTTTTGGTTTTTAATTTTTATTTATTTTACGTGTATGTATGTTTTGCCCACATGTATATAAGTACAGAACATATATGCAGTGCCTGTGGAGGTCAGAAAAGAGGGTCGGATCCCCTGGAACTGGAATTATGAATGGTTGTTAGCCCACATGCTTTTGCTGAGAACCAAACCCAGGTCTCTGGAGGAGCGTAAACGCTCTTAGCCACTGAGCCATCATCCTTCTAGCCCCATTTTAGCCATTAAAAATTTTTTTAATTTTATTTATTTTTATGTGTATGCGTGTACTCTCTGCATGTAGGTTGGTGCACCCTTGTGCAATGCTGCAGAGGTCAGAAGAGGGTGTTGGATTCCCCTGGAACTGGAGTTAAAGATGGTTCATAGCCGCCATGTGGGTGCTGGGGATCAAACCTGGCTCCTCTGTAAGAGCAGTCAGTGCTCTTAACCGCTAGGCCATCTTTCCAGCCCCCATTTTAGCCATTTTTAAAGGGTTCAGTTCTGTGGTACATTGCATTCACAATGTTGTGCAATCAGTGGCACTACCTAACTCCATAGTCTTTGCTGTCACTAGCAAGTAGTCACTGCTGCCTCCTCCAGCTTCCGGCAACCACTCATCTGCTTTTCGTCTGCAATTTGCCTCCTCTGGATAGGTTATATGAATACAAGCATACAATATGTGGCTTCTTATGATGGCTCATCTTCAAGATTCATCCGTGGCGAAGCTTGTGTCAGAATCCCTTACCTTTTTCCCACAGTGTACTTTCATTGTCTGAATAGTACATACCATTTGTTGATGAGCATTTGGGTGTTTCCACCTTTTGGCTATTGCGATGGTCCTGCTATAAACAATCATAAAGACATCGTATATACCCTTGTTTTTCAGTCGAAAAAACAGGATTTGAAAACAGGATATGAGACAGGATATGAAAGGCAGGGAAAATTTAGGGGAAATGGGAAGGGGATGAAACCTCCCTCACCCTGGGATCTATTTTGTCTTTCTTGAAGTCAAGAAACTTCAGTACAACTGCAAGGGCAAAATTGCCTATAGAGATAATGTATTTTTTATTTGTATTTTTATTTATTTGTATTGAGTTTGTTTGCATATGTGTATATGTGTAAGCACACATGTGTCGTGAAATGTGTGCAGAGGTTAGAGAACAGTTCAGGACTATGAGGCTTCCAGGGATTTACCTTAGGTTGTCAGTCTTGGCACCAAGAGCCATTTGTCACCCTGTTCATATATTTTTGAAGACAGTCTCACTATATAGCCCAATTTGACCACATAGTGATCCCCTTGCTTTGGCTTCCAGGGTGCTGGTTTACAGGGTGCCCCTCTGAGCCCATCGACTCACTCACTGCTAACACTTAGTGAGCATTATGTAATGCTTTCAGGAAACGAACATTACTATAGTTCTGCATTTCCTCCTTCCCTTTTTACCTCTCCTCTAGAAATGCAAAAGCTTTCCCAAGAACCCCTGCCTTTCTGCCCCTGCTCTTTAGAGATATTTGTCTTATAAATTAATATGATCAACTAGTCCCAATTAGTTCTGGTCCCCTGGGAAAATGAACCTTAAGTTGAAGAATTTCCTGTGGGACTGGCCTATAGGCCTGGTCTGTAGGGCATTTTCTGGATTGCTAATTGATGCGGAAGGGCCTAGGCTACTGTGGGTAGTGCCATCCCTTGGCAGGTGAGCCTGGGCTGTATAAGATCGGGAGGCAGAGGCAAGCAGATCTCTGTGAGTTCAAGGCCAGCCTGGTCTACATAGTGAGCTCAAGGCCAGCTGGGACTAAAGGGAGACCCTGTCTCAAAAAGACAAAGAAAAAAAAAAAATAGCTGAGCAATCCCAGGGAGCAAGCCGGTAAGCAGCGCTCCTCCATGGTCTCTGCTTTAGCTACCCAGATTGTAAAGTAGTCTGTGGCTCTAAGGCATTCCCAGGCCTGGTGCTGGGTTGATGAAACGAGACTTGAGCACAGGACTTGCTTTCTTCTTCGGCTCAG